>JAGFMF010011726.1:6929822-6959884 GCA_019455555.1 Galemys pyrenaicus | reverse complement strand
TGGCCGGCAGCAGGGATCGAACTCGTGCTGCAGTGGCTGCGATTTGCTTCGTAGTGCGTTGCTTAACCCACTGCGCCACCAGGGGAGGCCCTCTTTTTTAATTTTCTGAGGTTTGAAAAAAAAAGCTGCATTTTAAAAAATAAAAGCTACTATTTCTTTCATGGATGTGGTACTTTCTCATAGCTTTCTGGGATGTCATAAGAGATGATAGCCTATTTGTATTTTGAAAATTTTCTCCCTGTGCATAGTCTATATTTTCTTCAACTTACCTCTTCCCTCCCCATGTCTTTGTGGGTTTTCTCTGAATACTCTGGTGTCCTCCTATATCCCAAAGATGTGCAGTAGGTGTCTAAATTATCCCAGTCTGAGTGTCTGTGAGTGTGTGTGTGTGTGTGTGTTCCAGTGCCCTGTGGTGAAAGCGTGTCTAGTCCAGGATTGTTTGTCTGGGCTGCCAGGATAGGCTATAACTACCCTCGACCCATAACTAGACTACATGGGTTGGAAAATGAATAAATGAACTTAAATTATTCCTTACTGTTAGAAGTATGTTAGGTTTTTATTCAGAAGTTTGCTGATGTTTTTGTGATACCTTTTGTTCATTTCAACTAAACTATTGTTTTAATGTAAATCATTTTGCCTAAAGTCAGTTTCCAAAAAAACGTCAATGGCTTTAAATGAAGACCTACTCTACTTGACATCCTTCAGCTATCAAGCAAGGTACTAGCTGAGATAGTTTGCAATATTAGCACAGACTGTATTTCTTTTCATGTCTTATATTTGTAGAGGTGGATTTTTGTTCCTTATTGTGGATCAAAAAGCAAGTACTATATGAAAATCTGTGTAAAACAGGAAAGAAGGATGTTGGTGTTCAATTTAATTCCAGAGTTTGAGATGCACTGTGTCAAATAAGCATATACATCTCTTTAGGAAGTGATTGTGATTATATAAGAACTAAAAATATGATTTTTTAAAAAATTTAAGAACTAAAAATATGGTTTTCTTTTCATTCTTTAATTTCTTAAAATGTGATTAAGAATTAAAAATGTGTATTTAATAAAACATCTACTAAGTTGTTAGGGCAAGTATTTATTAATTGTTTGAACTTTACATAATAAATGGGGTTGATGTTTATTGCTTTGGGCTAGGGGCACCATGAAAAAAATTACTAAGAACTCATAGTGATAGGAACTGAGAACATTTGTACACCTCTGGAGTAGATCATCTTTAAGATAGTCCCAAATTTCTTGATATGATGACAGCTTCCAGCCCTTAAACCCTACCCAGCATATGGTTAATAGGCTGACGCCCTGGGACCTGAATGTTGTACTGATGGATGAGAGAGCTAGGGAGTAGGCAGGGCTGCTGTGTACTCCTAAAATTAAAGACAGCCTGGTGCCAGCTATTCTTACACAGAAAAGGAAAGTCTGTCTCCAGGCCACTCTTGGGTCACAATCTGGATCATTTTAGGGGATTATTGCCCTAAGGATTTCCTTCCCAATTTTGAATTTAGGGTTAGACGATCAGTCTTTAAGTACCTCTTGTTGAGTCAACTGCTTTACTGGGTCATGAGATAGATTCTCAGCCAAGGGGTTGAGCAGAGATTTGGCCCTGGCAAGCTACACTGGAACTGGGAATACATTTTCATAAGCAATAGTGTTATGGATATTTTGATAGTGTTCAACTATTCTAATTTTTAGCATTTATCCAATGTACAAAAATATGTTCATGACATTTAGATTTTTGGCACCCTGTATATAAAACACCCCAGTGACAGACCAAAATCTTTTTCTTGACATACATAGTAATCAAACTATTTTCTCATCAGAAGCTTTCCAAATAAATTCAATGAACTTTATAAAAATGACCAAATTCCCCACAGCAAAGAACCCACCAAAAAGCTGAGGGAAATGAGATAATCTTTAATGTTCAGATATGTTGAGTAATTATTAGCAAAGGGAAATTTTGTTCCTATCAAGAAAACTTAGAATGGCTTAACGAAAATATGAATGTATTGCTACATTGCTTTAAGTTTAAGAAGCAATGCTCTGAATTGGCTTCTCAGGCATACAGGAACTAATCCTTAATGTAGAAGCTGCTGTTGTAGACAGCAGTTAAATCAGCAATAAAGACACAGAAACCAAAAATGAGGAGTCAAGGACAGACTGGGGACACCTGGTGGGGAGGGGGGGGGAGGGTTGAGGGAAGATGGGAGCACGAGGGACTGAGGTGATGGTGCACTGGTGAGATGGTGATGGGGAATACATGGGGATTACAATGAATGGCAAGTATATGTAAATTTTAAAATATTTTAATAAAAAAAAAACAAAGAAGCAGCAAGGAAATTAGTTGTCCTCCAGATTATCCAAATAATACCCAGCAGATTTGGATGTTGAACCCTAAGGAGAAACAAATGTGGGGCAAATACTTTCAACATGTTTTTGACTCTGGGTTGGAATTTTGGATGTTAAAAATGTTTTCTCAACTAAGTTAATGTGACTAAGAATAGTTGCTATTACACAACTGGGTTTTGATGGTATTGCTCACATATAACTATTGTAGTTGTTTCCTGAGATGTCTTTTTTTATATTTGTAATAAATCTGATATTAGGATGACACAGAAGTTTGAGTTGCAGATATCTTGTTACATGTATACTATGTTTATATGTTCTCTGTTGAGCAAATATTTTTTAGGAGAAAAATATTACTGTGAAAATAAAAAATACTGATTAAAAAAAATAATCAGCTATTTAAGGTCTACTCTGCGACCTACCAGCAATGATCTTTGTCAAGTCATTCAAGTGCTACTGATGGAGGATAAGAATAGGGAAACTGGGGGCCTCCCTGGTTGGCGCAGTGGGTAAGCAATGCCCTGTGAAGCAAACCGCAGCCATTGCATCACGAGTTTGATCCCTGCTGCCGCCCAGGGAGGGTCCCCACATGGCGCAGCAGACCTGTCCTACCTCGCCCCTGCTCTCCTCAGCAGTGTGTTTCAGTCAGTCTGCCTGTGCTGCTTCCCACTCTGTCTCTGGTGAATCCTCTCACCTCCCATGCCTCTGGCCTGTACCCCAGTTCTTGTATGTATAAATAAATAAATCTTAAAAAAAAAGAATAGGGAAACTGGAAAGGAAGTTACATAAGACCTGGCTCACACCCCAGGAGGTGGGGGTAGATGGGATTAACAGCCACTAACCCAACCATAGATCAAAGACCCGTAGGTGTCAATGACCAGATCAGAAAGTGCAACACCCAGACAGGTATCAGACTGCTATAGGGGGTTGTCCAGAGCTCAGAACTGAAGTAAAGATATGGTATCTTCAGAGGCCATTGTAGAATTGCCAATCTCAGGTCCCTTTCAAATTCTACATGGTTTAAACAAGCAAGTCAATCCATGAAGGAGAGAGCCCCTCCCACAGAGAAGACTATTTTGTTCAGTCTCTGCACTGGCTGGGGCAGCCGTCCTTCTGCCCACCTATTACTATGCAGGTGCTTCTCTTCACCAACTTTCTCCTCTGCAGGGCAGCTGCCTTCCTGCCTGCCTGTGGCCTGTACTCTGCTGGGGCTTCTCCTCACTGACCTCCCTCAGTGGAGGCAGCTCTCCTCAAGTCCGCCTGGCTGCAACCACGCAGGCCTCTCTTAGCAAACCTGTCTCTTGTCTCTAAGCAAGTGTTCTTTATCCTTCTGCCTGTTTCCCTGATAAACTTGCTCTTTAAAATAACTACCGACTGCCTCATGCCTACCCAGGCCTCATGACCTGGGAACTCGCTGTGTGCCACAGAATGGGGAGCTCTAGTGAAACCTTTCCCAGAGTGAACCCAAGAACCCCACTCTCCAAACCCACACACTGCAAAAAAAACGACACCACTATCAGTTATATAACGACCATATACAGCAACCATGGGGTTGAAGGACTCAAAAAGTGTGACAAGGAGTAGCAGTTCTTCTTAATCTATCTCCCACAGTCTCACCACACTCAGTGCTAGGCCCCTAATTACAAGACTGAGTTTCTCAAAATTGCAGAAGAAATGACTTACTCAGCAATTTGTGCTGGTAAATGTTCCTGAGGCTGCTACCCTGGCCTTTCCATCCCTCCCCTTATGTATCTACCTGTCACTGCTGACCTTGGTAATAACCTCATATCCTTGATGCTTTGGCAACATGTAGGAATTAATGTTTGGGGAGTAAATCAGTGGATTTCAAACGCTTGAACATTTTCTGGATATATTGCAAGCTGTTGGTCCTTGCAAGAGAGTTCTACAAATAAGGGGCAAGATCCCCCCAGCCCTGACATACTGCAGAACCTAGGGAGTATAAGTTTCAGTTTGCAGCAAAGCAATAAACAAAATCAGGAAAGTTATAAATGTCAATCAGTCGAGCACACCTTACACTAAAGGGATGCCTGCTGGAACTAAAAGTAGTATTTAAAATCAGCCCATTCTGTACAAATACTATGAGTTGGATGCTGCCAGTATTAGTGTAAGTTTGGGTTACATATCACAGGAGCCCCAAACATGAAAGCTTCCTCTATCTTGGGATTAATCAAGACCACACCATGCAATATGTGGTCTTTTCGCTTGTGTATGTTTTGCCAGTGACTTGCCTTCTTGGCTGGCCCACTGGGTTCTGCCTGTTTTTCCTCATTCTCTACTGGGTCTTTAGACAGCCATTGTCTCTGACAGCAGGCTGGGTAAATCATCAGTTGCATGCTGATGAACGGGTTTTCCTTCTTTTGCCAGATTAAATCAGGACAGCCTTCGAGTTTGGAAAGGGAGAGGATGGTTTTTGCCATTACTTCTGACCTTTTCTTCCTTTTCTTTTATCTGGGACTTTTTTTTTTAACTTCCAAATATCCTCAATTTAAGATCCTTCCTTTTCTTTGTCATTTCTGCCAGGGACATAACTGTTTCATTGTCTTGCTAATTTGTTTTCTTGCTTGTTTTTATGTATTTAATTTTGTGTTTCTTTTAATAATGAATCCACAGCTTCGTAAAAATTTTAAGGGAATTCAAAAGTTAAGTTCTGGGGTAACATTTACAAATTCAGTTTTCGTGGAAGATGGGAATAAGGAAAAGAAGACCTATATGCTAGTATTACGCAAAGCTATTTTGAGAAACGGTTCCAGAACTGTTACATGCATTGTAAATCTCCAAGAAGAGGACCCTAGTGCTGCATTTCCCAAAATCATTAATTGTTGCCAAAGGAATTTCAATGAAGCAGTGTTCTCAGGAACACACTCCTGGAAATGTTGCATGGTCCATTTTCCTACAACTTATATCATAGATAAACTTTATATATAATTTGGTGACTAGTCATAGTACGATAAGACTTCTTATATTTTTAACTGTGATCTTCCTGAGGAAGTCTAACCTGAGAGTAGGTAAGGATTGTCATTTGTATTTTAAATATTCAGAAATCTTAGCGTCCTAGGAATCTTGAAGTATCTATTTCAGTAAGGGGCTTTTTGTTTCAGTTTTACTTACCTGTTGGCCATAAGAAAAAAAAGATAGAAAGGGATGACTAGGGTTCAATTGTTTCCCCCTAAACTTATTTATTTTTATTTTATGTACAAAAGAAAGAAGGAGCTGGAGCCATGGGTACAAATAGTGAATTTTACCTGCCAATATGAGTCTTCTGACTTGTCAATATTTCAGAACATTGCTCTGAGGGCTGGGCATGTCACATTAGCATACAATGAAGCCCCCTTTCTCTCCCCAAATATGTTCTGCATTCTGCCTGTGCCCCAGTCAAGGCCCCAGTCATCAACTTTAAACCCCAAGGTCACCTGGTCATCTTGTGATTACAACAGCAGCTTTACTGCTTGTAATTGTCCTACAGCTGTGGCAGGTCAATGGAAAAATGTTCTTTAAACACCATAAGCATCTGATTGTGCAATACCTAAATGAGTGTCATTGATTATTCACACTGCTGGCTGGTCAAAGCTGGGGAAGTAATTAGGGCTTTTTGTGTGGATTATCCACTGAGAAAAGGTCAAATAACTACAAACAGTGCCAGCAGAGAGGAACCACCAAGGACCCCAGCCTCCGTGATCAGTAAGAAATGCTAAAGCAAGGCTTAATAATGATGTGCTTATGCCAGGTTCTACAGAATGTGATCATTCTGTCATAGAAATCCAATGGAGCATGAATGATGGCTACTTTTTCCCTGGAAGCTCTGCTGCAGGTCCCTGATGCCCATCAAACAGGTTTGTCAGGGATACTAGACAGAGAAGAATTTAAAAAGCAAGCCCCCACCCCTCCCCTTTTCTTTAAATGAAGAAGAAAGGACCTCTGCTTGCTTGCAACCGTTCTTTTATGTCCCCCTTGGAAGCATCATAGCAATGTTGTTTCATATTTTTTTTTTTTTTGTAAAATATCCTATTACGTGATCTGTGTTATGGGGACTTGCCACCATTCATTTGCTGATTTAAATTAGGATCTGTGGAAAAATCCTCCCTGAGCCACAGTTCTATTTATAGTAATATGACACTGAGAACATGTTCAGTTTGCTGAAGGACTTTCACATTTTCCAAAGTTAAGCCATTTTTTCCAAATCCATTGAGCTGTACTTGGGGCCAGACTGCATCCTCTATAATACCTAAAATTCTAAGGTCACATCTTTGTTGTTTCATTTTACTTTAATTAATTAATTAATTAATTTTTAAATAAATGTTTTGTTTTTTAAAAAATCTTTTTTATTTATGCGTACAAGAGCTGGAGTACAGGCCAGAGTCATGGGAGGTGAGAGGATTCACCAGACAGAGTGGGGAGCAGAACAGGCAGACTGACTGAAACACACTGCGGAGGGGAGCAGCGGGCGAGGCAGGAGAGGTCTGCTGCGCCCTGTGGGGCCCCTCACTGGCCAGCAGCAGGAATCGAACTTGTGCTTCAGCTGTGGTTTGCTTCATAGTGCATTGCTTAACCCACTGTGTCACCAGGGAGGCACTGTTGTGTCATTTTAAAGACAATGTAACTAAAGACCAACAATTTAGCCTTTTTTTTTTTTTTTTTACAGCAGTATAAATAAAGCATCTGAAAGTCAAATTTGGGGCAGTAAGGAGACAATATTCAGAAAATAAAGTAGCAGGAGGTTGGAGGTACCCCAAAGGAAACATTCTTGGGTTTTTTCCTAACTCTGGTTGGATTGGGTTAGTACAGTAGGAAAAAACACTCCGTAAGAATTAAAAACACCAACTTTGTGAGAATCTGAATTCTAATTCTATCAATTTCTGTGTGATATTGGGGCACATCACACATTCTGAGCCTTAGTAGGAGGTGGAACAAATTTTACAGAACATTATTTTATCAGAAGCCAGTGAAATAAGAAAGAGATCAGCTAACCAAGAAACCACCCTGTCCTTGAGGAATCAGACCCTTGTGGTAAACACACTGGGACTCGTGGTCACCCCGGGTTACTTCCTCTTGGGCCACACCATGAGATTTAGTAGTAGGTTCTCTGGTCTCCCCTGCCTAGCTTACCCCACTTTTTTTAGGTCTGAGCTCTCAGAATCAAGTCTGAGGTCATGTCTGATTATGGCTTAAGGAGGAATCACTTTCTAAAACCAGACTGCAGAGACTTTAAAAGGTAATGTTGGAATTTCGGGCATAATAACAAACCAGAAAGAAGGTATTTTGGAGTGTGCTCCCCTAACTCAATTCCTCATTTGACCATCTCTTTCTCCACCCTTGGGCCTCCTCCTGCAAACAGGTGGTTCCCAGGATAAGGGGAAGTTCCAGAATCCCGGTTCTGCCCTAAGTGGTGCCCTTCTCCCTGCCCTGGAACAGTCCCAGAATGGAATTCTGGATTGACAGGAGAATGAAATGAGATAGTACACTCTGAAGGGCCAGCCCAGTGCCCGCCATGGAGTGAAGTTTGACAACAGACATACACATCACAGAAGTCTCGGAGAGACAGGAGAGCTGGCTGTTAAAGTATGAACATGGTTCTGATGCAGCACTATTATTTTAAAAATTCTACAGGGTCTAAATGATAGAGTTGCGAGACTCGTCTGCTATTCTCTACTAATTCCCTTCCATTGATCATTTAAATAAGGGATTATCTTGTTTTCTCCACCCAGACTGAGGATTAGCTGTTGAAAAGCAAAGATGGAGTATGAAGAGGCTATGAAAGTCAGGATAACCAACTTACACCCATGACAAATGACCTATATTTTATAAGAAAGGAATTTTCATCTTTCAGCAATAAGGTAAAATGGAAGCAATAGAGTTTAAATAGTGAGAGAGTAAAAATGGTGAGAATGTTTAAAATTTTAAATTCGGATTGCCATTATCCTTAAGAATATATTAATGGTCAAGTGAAAAAAGTATTGCTTTATTTTCAGTTTATAGACAAGGTAAAAAAATGTATATCCCTTCATAATGAAATTCTGATTTCATGACTTACTTTATTATTCTTTATACAGTAGTTGCTGTCTTAGACAAAGTCAGGGCAGAGGCGGCAGTTCTGGGGGCAGAGTTTGTCTGCCTTTATTGGACTCCAGTACATGGAACTTGATAAAGTGGTTTCCTGCTGCCTTCCTGCCTGTGATGCTCCTGTGAGCTGAGGAGCGTGTGAGTGGCTGGGGAGGGGTGACAGAGTGATCGAGTGATGGCAAGGCCCGGGGCGGAAGCAGAAGACCCGAGTTTTCATCTCGGCATCATCTGGTATTCGTCTTTCAGCCCTAACACATTTTAAATGAGATGATTTCATTTCTTTGCTTTTTTTTTTTTGTTTTAATGTAACAGCTTTGCTGAGCTTTAATCCACATATCATAAACCCATCTATTGAGAATGTACAGTTAGTGGTTTTCAGTACATTCACAGAGTTGTGCAAATCTTTTCACCCTCTAGTTTTAGAATATTTCCCTCACCCCAAAAAGAAACCTTATGCCCATTAGCATTCATTTTCCCATCTCTTCCCCCAAGCCCTGATAACCACTGATTTATTTTGCATGCTCAGACACTTTCTATGAATAGTATTACGCAAGCTGCCAGCTTTTTAAAAAATTTATTTATGCATACAAGAATTGGGGTACAGGACAAAGGCCTGGGGGGTAAGAGGATTCACCAGAGACAGACTGGAGAGCAGAACAGGTAGGTTGACTGAAACACACTGCTGAGGGGAGCAGCAGGCGAGGCAGGAGAGGTCTGCTGTGCCATGTGGGTCCCCTCCCTGGCCGGGGATCGAACTCGTGCTGCAGTGGCTGTGGTTTGCTTCATAGTGCGTTGCTTAACCATTGCCCTCCTATACATACATACATACATAAGCAATATAAAATATTATTGGACACCATCCATATGTAAGACATTAGGATGATAATGACAATTGCTTGTGGTGACTGATGTCTGAGAGGACGTCTGTTTCTGGTAGTGGCAGGCTGTGACACAGAGGAGGAGAAATCATAGACACCAATGGTTTGTCTTGCTCCTGCTCGAAGAACTCAAATAGTTCAAAATTTTCAGCATATTTTTGACATCACAAATGTGCTTCTGTCAGAAATGATGGAGTGGCATCCCTTTATGCCTCTTTGAAGCTAAATGTTTCAGAGAGAGATGAGAAGAGACTATTTGGTTTTTACCCTTCTGTTTAACCTGCTTTCAACTTATATACCAGTTGAATGCAGAATATTTATTACAAGACATGATTTGTTTCTTTCTTGTCTTTTTTTTTTTTTTTATCAGAGCAGCAGATCAACAGACTGATTTCTTGTGGTCGATTGTTAAAATTTTTGTTCAAGTGCAGTCATTTAAGAAACATTCTTTGTTCTCCATCTCAGCTGGTTCAGACAGAGGTAAGAAATAACCAAACACCTGTATCAGGATGCATTTGGCTACAGAAAATAGGACACTCATCTGTGAAGACCTTGACAAATGCAATTTCATATTTCTTACCTGACGAGAAGTTAGGAAGCAGGCGGTCGCCTGTGCTTAATGATTTCAGGGCCTACTTCATTGTCTTCCTTGCAAGAATACGGATGCAAGACTCCTCCCCTCACAATCTGTACCCCTCACAACCCTTCAGGTCAGAAAGGTGGACAGGTGGAGGCTTCGTGAAGTCTGGCCTTATTATTTGGGAACAGGGCCTTCCTGGTGAACTCCATGTCTCACTGGGCAGGAATGGGCCAGGTGTCCACTCTTGGGCCCCATCCTTGAGGAAGGGGAAGGTGTTGACTATGACGTGGACGAGTTTCAGTTCTTCTTTGTGGCTGGGGCAATCACCGAACCTTCCTGCACGCAAAGACTCTCCACCAACATCTTGAACACAAGTGGGGGTTTGGTTGCCGGAGAAAGAAACTTCTCTTGTTTAGACAAGCTCGGTGTCTGACCCAAGTGTCAACGGATCCAAAACTGGCTGAGCACCGAGAGTAGAACTGAGGGTGGGGGGAGATCCTGGCCATTCAGTGCCACAGAACTTGCCACTTTGGGCTAGATGGGTGACCCCATAATCTTGGGCTCTAGTGCCTCCTTGCAGGCCCTCTCACTGAATATTCAATATAAAATATTCTTCGATCGGTGGTCACAATCCCCCTTTTCATTCTTTCTCTGCTGCTAGTGTCTCTTTAAATAAATAAGTTAAAAAACAACTAACATCTATCAGGCCCTTATTTTATGCCAGGCATGTTCTTTATATTCTTTATATCATTTAATCCTTCAAAAAGCCCTTTGAAATATGTACTTTTTTTAAAAAGACTTATTTATTGATGCATACAAGCACTGGGGTGCAGGCCAGAGGTGTGGGGGGTGAGGATTCACCAGAGATGGAGTGGGGAACAGAACAGGCAGATGGACTGAAATACACTGCTGAGGGGAGCAGCAGGCGAGGTAGGAGAGGTCTGCTGCACCATGTGGGGCCCCTCCTTGGCTGGCAGCAGGGATCGAACTCATGCTGCAGTGGCTGCGGTTTGCTTCATAGTGCGTTGCTTAACCCACTGCACCACCAGCGAGGCCCCTGAAATACATATTCTTAATATCAGTCTTGTGCATAGTCGAGATATTTAAACTGACCTCCCTAGCCTGGGGTCACAAATACCCAGAAACTGTGGCCTGCTCTGGTTCCCTGGTTAGGATGTATCAGCTCACCATTTTGTTCTTCCCTTTCCATAGAGCTCTGTCTCTGTCATTTCTCAGACTGTCCGGGAAAGGCTACCATGTCCTTTTAGTCACAATGACACACTGACTAGTAAGTGATGAGTCCAACTTTTGTTTTGTTACATTTTATTTATGCATACAAGCACTGGGGTACAGGCCAGAGGTCTGGGAGGTGAGAGGATCCACCAGAGTCAGAGTAGGGGGCAGAACAGGCAGATGGACTGAAACACACTGCTGAGGGGAGCAGCGGGCGAGGCAGGAGAGTTTGCTGTGCCATGTGGGTCCCCTCCCTGGCCAGGGATCAAACTGGTGCTGCAGTGGCTGCAGAAGCCTCACAGTGCGGCGCTCAACCCCTTGCGCCACCAGGGAGGCCCATGAATCCAGAGTCAGAGCTCAGAAGAAATGTGTACTGCCATCTAATCTTTCCAAATCCATGATGAGTAAAATGACACTGAGAGGATTGATCTAAGTACCCAGCATGTGGTGTTCATCCCTATAGATGGTATAAATGTACTTAACGAGGCTTTCTGGAGAACACGATGGCCCAATTTAATGTTAAAAGGAGCGTCTTCATATTTTGAGGATGTTTGGGGGACGACAGTTTAGGGGGACAAGTTTTCATGAGTTCCTCCAGGGCAGTCACCTCAGCTCTCAAAGAGATGTGGGTAATCACTCATTTTCTAAATATCTTCTTTGTCTGAAGTCCTTGAACTTTTCAGAACAGTATCTCGAGAGAGGAATAAAGATTTGAGAATCTCACATTAGATTGAAAACCCTGCTTCTCATAAGTGGCATAAAATGAAACACACCTATTCCAATGTTGTTTTTTGCCCTCCTTTCATTTTTTGGAATTTTTGTTGAAGCTAAAAAGCTTTTTCTGAGCAGTAAGTGACCTTGACAAAAGCTGGCTTTGCTTTGCAGATGTTTTAAGGTTGTTGTGGTCAGATGGACATACCTGATTGGTATTTTTTTCCCACTCAGTTCTCTGCTGTTTGTCTTAACTTGCGTAACCTGCTTGCTTTAGCTTGTACTGACTCTAACTGCCAGTGGAGCATTCTGCAGTCATTATTTTAAAGGGAGACTTCATACAAAAGTAATTCATGGCACGGTTTGAGCCAAGTTAGTATACTGAAAACTAAAAGGACTACTGTTTATTTAAGATTGAACTGGAGAAAGACTCCAGGGCACTGCCCTTCCAATGCCAAGCAATGAACCAATCTAAACACTCTGCCATCATCAATTATAAACAGCATTTAATGAGGGCTCTTATTTTGAATGAAGAATATGGAAGAATTTTCTTTTACCTTTTTTGCAGAATCTAAAAGCACAGGAGGTTTTGCCAGATCAAATGTGATCTTGATTTTTCTGGCTTATTGATTAAGGAATAATCTGGTTTCTTGAGGGAAGTTCTTAATATTATATCTTTCATTGAAATACCATCCTTATTCCATCGAGTTCATGTACAGTGGCAACTTGTTAGTGAGGGGTTGGGACAGATACAGAATGTAGGGGACAGCCCTGAGTAGCAATATCAGCCATATCAGAAAAATGTGTTTGTCATTTCTATCAAATCTCAAATTAGACCCTTGTTCGTAGATTCTTTTTGGAGGAAATGCATTTGAATTTCCCACATGCATTTACTCAACTTTTGTTCCATATGCAAGTGTACTACCTAATTTAGAATAAAAATTTCCATATTGCATGCTTATGCACCCAAGTATGCAAAGACTGGTTCAGTAGCTACAGAACAAACAATAAGTGCCTTTGTCAAAGGGTTACCTTCTGGAGTTTGCCTGTTAAAAGGTTGTTTTTACTGCCAAAGATCTTAACAGGCCTAGACATCCTGCACTAGTTATGAGTCATCTTGGTGGTGATCATGTACAACAGAAATTTGTAATTATACATAAAGAACTTTAAAGATCTTTTCTTCCAAGTGTTCTCAGATGGGCAAAGTGACCTATAATAATAATCAATGATATCAGAACAGTCCTTAAAAAGGAGAGGCAGTGTATATGTTTTCCCACAGAGAGCTAGCCACTCAAAGAATAAATATACTAATTAGCCATGTGGTGGTTGCTGGTTGGCAACGATGCTGCCTTCCAGAGAGAAGAGCAGAGATCAGTTAAACTGACAGCATTTAGATCATGGGTTATAACCCCTTCATTCTCTAATACTGTCTAAAACTGGATTGTGATGACTATTATACAATACTTTGAATATACTAAAAACCACTTCATTGTACAGTTTCAATGGGTGAGTGTAAGCAATGTTCATTTTATCGCAATAATTTTGTTTAAAAACCCTCCTTTATTTTCATAAGATGGAAATCACTACTGGTGTCCCCTATTCCCTCTTCTCCTCAGGTTTGTGTTTATTAATTCTGCTGTAGTGCAATTTTGTACTGACTGGCTTCACCTTGGGAATTAATAACGTACTAATTGCCTATTTGGGACATATATTTTCTTTTCATCATTTCTTAGTATTTAAAACAGTTTGCTTAATAAGGAAATGCATTAAGAGATGTGGGAACCAGGTTACTCACTTCAAGGAGGAAGTTACAAATAGGCAAAGGGAAAACGCTAGACTTATCCTTGTGATACTGGCTTGGAATTGGAAGTGTTAGTATGAAATGATGCTTTTCAAGATACAGAGAGATCAGTATAGAAATAACGATCAATGTTAATATAAAACCCAGTTTGCTTAATTTTTTTCATTTCCTCCGTTCACTTTCATTGACATACAGATAGTGATAATAATGATAATTGTTATAGTGATCATAATGTTGCAGGCAGTCAGGACTCTGTCAATGTCTGCAGATTTTTTTGGGTCACAATTTGTGTGTGTTGTGTGTGTGCGCGCACGCATGCACTACTGCCGTCCTGTGGGTTTATGTCAGAGATGCAGCTAAACAACTTACCAGGGGCCTCCCTTGTGGCGCAGTGGGTTAAGTAACGCACTATGAAGCAAACTGCAGCCACTGCAGCACGAGTTCGATCTCTGCCGCCGGCCAGGGAGGGGACCCTCATGGTGTAGCAGACCTCTCCTGCCGCACCCGCTGCCCCCCTCAGCAGTGTGTTTTGGTCAGTCTGCCTGTTCTGCTCCCCACTCTGTCTATGGTGGATCCTCTCGCCACCCTGGACTCTGGCCTGTACCCCAGCTCTTGTAGGCATAAATAAACAAATCTTAAAAAAAATAAAAAAATAAACATCTTACCAGCTAGCCTCTAGTAAAGAATTATCTGGCCCTAAATGCCAATAGTGCTGGGTTTGAGAAACCCCATTCTAAGGCAATGAGTAATAAGCACTGAACCCAGGGGATGAACTCAGGCCTAATTCTGAACTCTGTGGTGAGTAGATTAGTTATCCAGAAAGCTAAGCTCCCTATCCTCATTTACCAATAGCTTTTATATTGGAGTCATGGTTGAAATTTCCATGTCTACTAGCAAGCAAAAAATGTTAACAAGTGAATAGATTTATTCTTTCCTGTCAACACTGCCGCCTCTCCACCTCTACCCCCCTGGTCCCCATATACCTTTCTGCTTATATCAGGAGACAAGTTATAGAGCAATATCTGCCTCTGTTTTATATCCTACAATTTCCTTACAGGAATCCAAGGGAGAGAAAAGAGCACGTGTTTCTTCCAGACATCTTCAAAGATCTATTGACTATTTTGGATATTGAGCTATTTTGGATATTTTGACTTGGTTAAATTTTATTCAGTACATTTTAGGGATTATTTAAACAAAAATAATGTCTCCGCTTACCATAATATGGATCAAACATGTTGGAATGATTATTTTTCACCTAGGGTTAGAAAAAGTACAAGGTCAGTTTTGTCCTCTCCTTCTGTTTTGTCCTCTCCAACCCCTTCCCAAGTCCATCAATTTCTGTGTTCTCCCTCTTTGGGGGCTCATTCTTCCCTATCGCCCCAAAGTTCCAAATATCCTTAGATGCTTTCTCCTATCTTGAACTCTTTGCAGGGGATTTTCCTCCTGAAGGTTAAGATTATGAACTTTTCAAGAGCTACCATATCTCTTATTTAGTTAGAGGTCTACAAGAAGCTCAGTGTGATCTAAAGATTTTGGCCCTCCTCTCAGTTTTAATTTTTATCAAACTGGTGAGACAGTATTTTTTTTGAGAGTATTTCAAATTAACCATCACAACAACCAACCACCCCAGGAAGGTTATGTTATTCCTTTCTTTTTTTTTTTTAAGATTTATTTATTTGTGCATACAAGAACTGGGGTATAGGCCAGAGTTGCCGGGGGTGGAGTGGTGGTGAGAGGATTCACCAGAGACAGAGTGGGGAGCAGAACAGGCAGATGGACTGAAATACACTGCTGAGGGGAGCAATGGGTGAGGCAGGAGAGGTTTGCTGTGCCATGTGAGTCCCCTCCCTGGCCAGGGATCAAACCTGTGCTGCAGTGGCTGCAGATGCTTCATAGTGCAGTTCTTAACCTTTGCGCCACCAGGGAGGCCCTATTATTCCTTTCTTAATATTGGGGAAACTGAGATCTAGTTTGAGCATATATGTCTTCCAAGGCACACAGTTAAAAAGCAATAGAATTAGGATCCAAGCCAAAAAATTTCAGAGTCCATTCTCTTAACTAACCATTGCTTTATGCTACTTCCCTTTACTTATAGTGTTTGTGGAGTCCAATACAATGGCAGGCATTGTATTGAATAATGCAGTTTCTCATTTATTGTTAAAACTATCCTATACTCTTAATATTAATGCTGCTGAACAGTTTCCTTTTCTGCATCATGAAGTTATGATACCAGTAATCCTGTGTGGCCTTAGTACTTCATCAGGTTTACATTATAACATGTTAGAATAATCTCCTGGCTTACATCTTACTCTTCAACTAGAAAGTAATCTTGCTGAAGTCTTATTCCTTTAGTCTCCTTAGTACAGGAAAAGATGCCTGGCTCCCAGTAGGCATCCAGGCATTAAGGAATAAGTGAAATGAGAGTATTTATGTAACAGGGCCAGGCAACTTAACATGCAAAGGTGATATATTGTAAATAATAACCACCTGCTTGATTCTGCCTACTAGAAGGAAAGAAATTCTTTTTCTGATGTCATACATTTTTACAGTAGTTTCCTGAGTCTTTGCTTTGCCCGTTCTTCCCTACCAAAGACAAACCTCTTCTGAATAGAGAAGACCATGTTGTTTTGAAAATCTCCACCCTTTTAAAAAGCATACCTAATCAAATTAAAATAAAACAACAACTTAAGCGCCCATTTGTAAACACCAGTAATCTTCGGTCTTTATAGAATAAGCATGATGAATAAAGTGCAGATGTATGTGTAGAGAGCTGGATGACAGGCGAGATCAGAACCAACTGTTGTTAATGACTGGTCCGGATGCCTTAAGAAGAGTGCTGAAGATCAATAGTTCCACAGAACACTAATCCCTCTTGAAAGTATGAGCATCCTGGATTTTATTTATTTAAGATTGATAAAATCGAGTTATATGTTTGAGAATCTAATGGAAGAGAATCTCAGCATCTCTCAGGAAAGCAAAGCTCTCAGCTGAGCTGGCCAAACGTCATCCTTTTAACTATGGAGTAGATGGCATCTTCCTGTAAACTTTCTCGAGATAATTTGTCCATTATGAGGCCTGAACTTGAACTCGTTGGAGAAAGAAAGGAAAATTCAACAACTCCTCTTGCATCAAAATGATACAAGTAAGTTTCATTTTAATAAAAACCCTAGAGCACACTATCACCTCGCAAGTAACAGGGCCTCCCTGATGGCGCAGCGGGTTGAGCGCCTTTCTGTAAAGCATCCGTGGCACAGCAGCCTGAGTTCGATCCCCCGCCAGGGAGGGGACCCACATGGCACAGCAGACCTCTCCTGCCTCACCCGCTGCTTCCCTCAGCAGTGTGTTTCAGTAGATCTGCCTGTTCTGCCCCCCACTCTGTCTCTGGTGAATCCTTTCACCTCCCACGCCTCTGTCCTGTATCCCAGCTCTTGTGTGCATAAATAAATAAATCTTAAAAAAAAGCAGGTAGTCAATAAATGCTCCTTGAACAAGTAGTGAAAATCTAAATTTGTAAACTAGATCAATAAAAACATGATCATTTACATTCCCAGAAGATTCATTTGCTTGTTTGCTTCAGGGTGTTGACTTTAAATACAGAACTTTCCCACTAGTATTAAGGAATAAGAAGGTGAGATTTTTCTTTTGAAGTTACTTAGTCCTTTCTCCCATCTACAGGGACACAGCTACCTCAGCTCCTTATCACTTAACTTGTCGCATATATGATGAAAGGGAGGACTTTCAGTTCCTTCATTTTCATAAGTACCAATGTCTAATTTTTTAAGAGTGAAAACCTGCTGGACTACCGTGATGGATAGATTTAAAATGTGCTGTAATGTATTATGACTTAGCATACAAAGCTCTCCCCCCCAACATCTGTATTCTGATTTGTAGTCTAATAAACCTTCCTGCTGCAGATGGCGTGTGCATAGTTGTTCTGAGGTGTAATACATCAACACAGCATTTCTAAACACAGAGCAATAATGTATTCAATTAAGGGAGGAAATAAAACATCGAGCTGTTTCTTATAATAAATCTTTTACTAAGCTTCCCACATCACATGTTTGCTGAGGAAATAATACATGTCATTCAGACTAAGGGTTATTGTACACTGCTGAGGGAAACATGAAATTCTGGAGGTTTCAGCAGTCCTGTGAAACCCTGAAACATGGAAAGTGTACAAATTAGAAAAGGATGTAATATGTGACTAACGATACCTCTTGGGATAACTTTGGAAGCCATATTTGCTGTTATGATCACTAGATTCATTTAAGCTACAGGAGTTGAAAAGCAATACCCGAGTAAGTGAAAAAACACCTCTGAGTTCATTAGATGTGGTTGTAATTTAAGCTCTAAAGGCTTTTTTCCTTGCTGTCATTCTTCATATTTCTGGAAATGTGGTACTTGAGCTCCTAATAAAAGTGGTCTACATCATGCCCATATAATCTAGTTTCTGGAAAGCACATTTACACCTCCACATCTGCAGTGGAAGCCAGGGCTGAACAAAACTTAATTCACCCCAGATGTCACTCAAAGAAAGTTCTGGTGAAAGGCTGCCATTCTTGGAATTTTCTCGTGACTGCATGTATCCCAGGCGATGGCATCAATATGTAGCCCAGCCCTCCAAGCCCAAATACTGGAAACTCTTCATATGCTCTGCCACGTGAAAAATCAACTGACTCCCACAAAGCAAATCCGCAACCCAAATCCTCCATTTGTGAAAGGAAACAATGGCTATTTTGCCATTATTTAGACAGATGATTCCATCTTTGTGTCTTAAGCATCTCAAGAAAATTTGTTTTTCTGTGTTAGTAAACATTATTTCATGATGCTTTAAAGAAGCATTCATGATCATTCCTTCGGAAAAAATGAATATTCAAAAATACATACATTGCAATATCTGCTTCATACATTTATGTAATATATACAGTTCATATATATACATACACAACATTCATGAAATGTTATGTGTGTATATATTACAGTGTGTGTTTGTGTGTGTATAATTTGAACTGTCACCAGAATAGCATGTGGTGGTGGATCAATACATTAACCAATCCATTTCTATATGCTGATATTCATCCTTTGCAATCATGTTCCCTTCCTTAACTGTGGGTTTTCCTGACCAGATCTTCTGTTTCTCAGTGATGGACTAGTTGGTAATGGATCAGTACCCATTATGAAATATGTGCCTCACTGGAGTGGATTTATGGCTGAAAAATTATCAACGCATAAAGTATAGGATTCTCTACAGTGCAGAACTCAAGGCATTGGTCGTACTCTAACCTATTTAGAGATATTAGTTCTTCCTGTTAAACTCATGCATTTCTTGGTGTCTCACCTTCTTGCTACATGCAGCCCACCAGTTATACTTGGGACGGGGGACCTGTATAATTTCCAGCGTTTCTCGTGCCGCAGTTTCTTCGTTGTAGCTTCTGGGAGGCCACTGCAGGCACATTTTCTTATGAATATTGGAGCTTTCTCTAGAGGAAAATCATTTGTTGCTATGTCAGGTCAGTTTCAGAAGCCAGATTACCTAGACGCAGTTGGTGTAACTGCTCATAAAAATTATTATTTAATAAGGATAACCTCAGGATGTATTAAAGGAACAAAGTGAAAATGACCATATGAAAAATTGTTTTGTACCTTTGCAAAACTGCTGTTAAAGACATTATTCATTGACTATTTAATAATTAATCAGAGATCCATCCACCTGACAAATTCTTCTTAAAATGTATCTCCTGAAAACCTGGTGTGTGTTCCTGTATTAAACAATGGGACTTGTGCAACTCATTGAAGTCTTCTTTTTTTGTCTTGGCTTCAAAATATAGAGCTAAGTGTCATGCTTAATTTTATAGATAATTTTATCCTATTTCCTGATGTACATTTTCCTCTTTTTCTTCCACGGTGGTCTGTGATAGGTGGTGGTAGTTTCTGAACATCTGAATGTACATGCAAAACGGTGTATTATAGGTCAGGTGTGTATATATAATCACTTGCACTTTTTAGGAGTCCAAAGTTTCCATCAGCTTTCATCTAGATTACTAGGACAAATTAAGGACCATAATACTGTATTTCTATTTTTTAACTCATGTTAAACTGTTCTATCTATATAGCAAGTATATTTTGATGATAAATAATCTAAATTCTTTTTCGTGGGGTGAGAGGAAAATAAAACTAGATGGCAGTAAAAAAAAATGATACAAGCATAAATACAACAATACATTTTGTTATCAAGTACTTGCCTGTTAACAGGCATGATTTGAGACAGTAATATTTGGTTTGTCTGTGGACTGAAAGGAATGACTGTAGGTGGCATGCATCTGCATGAAAATGTAATCTTAGTGTCTTTTCTCTTTCTATTTTTCTCCTATCTTAAAAACAAACAACTATCTAGACAATTCAATCTAGAGAGCTCTCTATCTTAAAGGATCCCCTAAATATTATAGGGAGATAACAATGTACATAGAAAATTCTTTCACTGAGTGACACTGATACATATTGACCTTGGGACTGAAAAATGCCACTATGTGGTGCATATTAATGTGGAGCTTTTTAGACAACCCCACAGGACTTGGCCTGCTAATTTGGAAACTAGATAAGTCCAATAAAATGAAAACCTGTTCAGAGAAAAAGCCTTGATGAGAAAATAATCTCAGGAGGACAAATAGTAACATCAAACCAGTGCAGGAGCAGATATATTTCCCCCTAGAACAAGATATCTTCCATCTTGATTTTTCCAAAATAATTTTTTATGAACATATTGTGAATTACATAGGACACCAACCCCGCTGCTTTGGGAGCAAGAAGACAGAACTGACAGATGTAGTTATTTGCCAGAAACAACCATGTGAATTTATAAATATTTTACAAGTGCAGCTTTCAGAAGAGTGACTTTTACTGCTATATTAATGCAACTTGCAAATTTATAGTCTGGGCATTTGTGGGTTATGAATGTCCAGTATTCGAGGCTAGTGCCAGGAACATGGTTTATGTTTTGAAATTCTTTTTTTTTTCTCTGAACACAGATTTCGTGGCTGCTAAGGTCTGCATTATGATTCAGCTGCACACGAGGTGCAAGTCTACATAATCCATCAGTTCCCATTCCCAATGGCTGAACGCATAAATATACTCATTACAATATACTCCATGTGACAGAATGACACACAAAGCGTAATAGTATCTCTAAAGTATAGAGAATTAGTGATAGTAGAAGCAATCGTGACATGATTCTATGCCTTTGGCTGGACTCGTAACATGTGACCTAAAATTGTAATTATGGCATCACACGTTTGGGGACATAGCATTTCAGCATATGTCAGATCGACAAGCCCATCATGTTGTGACACACACCCAGGGCACACCACCGAGAAGACTGAGTTACTGGATTCATCTTGCAATGGGGACATGGGGACATCCCCACTGCAACTTTTCCTTGTAAATTTATAAGTAGCTTCTCCCACTGGTCATGCCCAAGGTGAAACAATTGCCTTGCTAGTGTTTTAGATTCCAGAGAAAGAGAAGCAGATTTCTCTGGGCTTGAACAAACAAGACGTGCCATGAAATCCTAAAGTGATCAACCTTTGGTTACTTTGTGGAGACTCCTTTTTCAAGATGTTATGGCCTAGCAGAATCATTGGCCATCGATGAAATTCAGCACAAATTTTTTTTAGGATTTATTTATTTAGGGGTACAGACCGGGGGTGTAGGGGGTGAGAGGATTGACCAGAGACAGAGTGGAGAACAGAACAGGCAGAGTGACTGAAATACACTGCTGAGGGGAGCAGTGGGTGAGGCAGGAGAGGTCTGCTGCACCATGTGGGTCCCCTCCCTGGCTGGGGATCGAACTCGTGCTGCAGTGGCTGTGGATGCTTCACAGTGCGGTGCTTAACCCATTATGCCACCAGGAAAGCCCCAAAAGTCAGCACCATTAGCTGACCTTTCTGCCTTCCCCTAAGTGGCTCTGTTTTCTTAAACATATCACTTCACTGCTCAGGCTCTCATTTTCTCTCCTGTGAAATGTTCAAGTTGTACCCTAAGATTGCAAAATCTCCTCTAGCTGTGATGACACTTCCGAATCATATGTGTCAATACATGTAAATATTGATAAACAATATGTTTTGCAATGTTAATTGTTTATCAGTGTGTATGCTTTTCATTCTCTAAAAACCTCAGGTGGCAAAAATGCTCCACTCTGACCCCAGCCCACTATTTCTTCCTTATTAAAATTGTTTATTATCCCTAAGAGACGAACTGCAAGTATAACCCGAAACACTGGAGAATCTAGTATTGTTACAAAAAGTTGTAATTAATACCGTGAATAAAGCTCTCATGAATTACCAGAGCCATATAAATAAGTAAGCTAACAAACCCTATTTATTCCAAAGCTGAATCCTTCTGAGACCCCCAACCTGATTAGTCATGTAGCAGGCAAAAAACTGCCCCTTGCAAGCTGACCCTACACATTTCAGTGAAAGGGACTACAGAAACCCAAATCCTATGCAGTGATTACATTAGAAAATACTTTGTTAACAGTTTTAAAGACAATCTTAGCCTTAAGAATAATGTATTCTGGGCCTCCCTGGTGGCGCAGTGGGTTAAGCAATCACTGCTATGAAGCAAACCTCAGCCACTGCAGCATGAGTTCGATCCCTGCTGCCGGCCAGGGAGGGGACCCACATGGCGCAGCAGACCTCTCCTGCCTTGCCCGCTGCTCCCCTCAGCAGTGTGTTTCAGTCTCTCTGCCTGTTCTGTTCCCCACTCTGTCTCTGGTGAATCCTCTCACCGCTCTGGACTCTGGCCTGTACCTCAGTGCTTGTATGTATAAATAAATAAATCTTTTTAAAAAAATAATGTATTCTGTCAAGAGTAAATTCTTCTTTTCATTTGCTTCTAACGTAAGAAAAGCAGTCAAATGTTTATTATGGTTACCCAGGAAAAAATCAGCTTTAAAATTGATTGAATCAATTTTTTTTTATCTTTTTATTTCAGACCATAGCAATATTAAAGAACTCCAGTAAATGATAGCAATTTAGGCTCTGAAAGGTCTCATAGGTTTCTTGTTTGTTCTTCTTCTCTCCCTTTTCCTTTAATTTCTAACATGGCCTTTCTTTTCTGTTCACCCATGAAGATAAAAACCTAGAAGGAAAAATAATCAGCTATTTGTACTCTTCTAACACAGCCACATGTTCACACGATAAATGGAACATGACCATATAAAACGGCTAAAATGACATCCTTATTGCAGGCTCAATTTATTTAATTTTGTATCTACCAACTATTAAGATAAGGGTCAGTTATCCTGCAAAATTAATGACTGATATAAATTCAGAATAAAAAAAGCAGAAGGAAAATATTTTTTACCCACTGTATGGCCAACCTGTGGAATTTACTATTCTGGAAGCCCATAGATTTAATAACCAGATAAATTAGAAAGGGCTAGATAATTTTATGACTAGTCATAAGACTGTAGTTATGAATACTAAGATAAAGGTAATAGAATCTCATGCTCCAGGGCACAAGCTGATCATCTAAGATGCTTTGCAGGAGTCCTTTTATTTCCTTAGGATGCTCTGAGCAAGAAGCTTGATTCATACTGAAGATTTACCTCTTTTTGGATATAACTGACTCCTGCTGTGAACTGGATACCACATTTAGGTCACACTGCTTTTTGTTTTCAGCCATGAAAACCATTATGTGCCTGCTAATACAAAGCCGAAAACAATGACATCTCAAAAGAATTTTTTCCTTTGTTTGAGCAATACTTAACAAGGGTTTACCACAAGTCTGTCACTTTTTTTTTTTATTTTTTGTAAAGAGCCATTTATTTATGCATACAAGAGCTGGGGTACAGGCCAGAGTCACGGGAGGTGAGAGGATTCACCAGACGGAGCTGGGAACAGAACAGGCAGGCTGATCGAAACACACTGCTGAGGGGAGCAGCGGGCACAGCAGGAGAGGTCTGCCTCACCATGTGGGTCCCCTCCTTGGCCGGCAGCAGGGATCGAACTCGTGCTGCAGTGGCTGCGGTCTGCTTCATAGTGCGTTGCCCAACCCACTCCGCCACCAGGGAGGCCCAAGCCTGTCACTTTTTTGGATGTGTGGGATGCAACAGGGAGCCAAGAGGAAAACTCCTGCTTTCATGAAATTTACATCTTAGAGAGGGCAGGGAGATGATAAGTAAGTATGTTATATAGTACAGTAACTGGTTTTAAGTTTGAAGATGGAAAACAGGGAAAGGAAGTTGGAAACCGTTTCCAATTTCAGCAAGCACGAAGGAAGGTCATCACCAGAAGGGAAGGCATGGGAATCACTGGGGAACAGTGTTTAGGACAGAAGAGCAAACAGAAAGGTCCTGAGGCCTATTGAAAGTAATCTGGTAATTAAGATGTAGTCTTGAGTCATTGGAAGGCTTAGGGAAATAAGGTAATCTGATCAGTTTTTTGTCGTGGTTTAAAATGCTCTCTTTTTATTTCTACCCTTCTTGCTGAAGAAAAATTTTCTAAAACTATGAGATAATTTTCCTGCCTTAGTTTGTGTAAAATAGGCACACAGCTTAATAATCTACTCACCTTCGACAGGGAATGCAAATTCCTTGGTACATTGCTGTAGCATGAAAAAGGTGCGGGAACGAAATCTGTATAGGTTCTGTTTTTTATTTTAAGAATAAAATTGTGGGTATGTCAATAATACTGTTTTGTTTTGTTTTTCCTTTCTTAATTTGCCTTTTGCCGCTTTCCCCCTTACTTTATTCTTTTCATTTTCCATTGAAACTGTTCTGTGAAATCTGCCCTGGGTTACAGGTCCCCTTACCACTTTTACTCTTGCTGCATCTATTACCAAGTGAACTTTTTTAGAAGACCCCCCCCTTTATTTGGTGAATGACCAAAATGACATCATTACTGCAGGCTCAATTTATTTAATTTTGTGTCTTCCAACTATTAAGACAAGGGTCACTCATTCTCCAGAATTAATGACTGATAAATATTTAGAATTTTAAAAATAAGAAAGTATTTTTCACCAAATGTATGTTCAACCTGTGGATTTTGCATCCATATGGGTAAAAGTCATACCCAAGCTTTGCATATTAAATAGCATCTATAATGGTGCAGCAAACCTCTCCTGCCTCGTCCGCTGCTCCCCTCAGCAGTGTATTTCAGTCCATCTGCCTGTTCTGTTCCCCACTCTGTCTCTGGTGAATTCTCTCACCCACCACACCTCTGGCCTGTACCCCAGTTCTTGTGTGCATAGATAAATAAATCTTTAAAATAAACAAACAAATAAATAAACAGCATCTATTATTTCTCATGGTTCTGTGGGTCTGAGAGATTCTCTGGTCTGGATTGACCTGGGAGAACCTTCTTCACATGACTGGAGGGGCTCTGTGGCCTCTGGAATGACAGTCATTTTTCTCTTACCATCCGGCAGGCTAGCCCAGGTTCCTGCTCATGGTGGCAGAAAGTATCCGAGCTATAAGAGAAGGCAAGCCATGTACAAGTACTTTTTCAGCCTCTATGTATTTCAAGTTTGCCAATATGCAATTGATCAAACACATGCTAAAGTTCCAGTTCGAGAGGTAGAGAAATAGACACCATGCAGTGTCTTCATGCAGTGGGCTGTACAGGTATGTGGTCTAGAGACTTGCATTTGGGGCTGGGAGGAATTTGTGGACTTTTTTACAGTTTATGAATCCTTCCTCTCGTCACAAATCATTCCCATTTTTCTTGTAAAATATGCTTACCCATCACAGGACCCCTGCTCTTCTCCACCCGTCAGTTTGTCCTGCAATATCGAGGTTGCAGTCCTGGATCTTGATAGATGGTTGCATAAACTGGTCCAGATGTGGATAAGGCCCCTCAGTGCAGCTTTTTAAGTGCAGCTCCTCTTGCAACAAACACTCCCATTTAAGGGAAAAATGGGAGCCAGTTACTGGTCCATGGCAATTTCCAAGCTTATCTTGTTATGTATAGCAAGGTTCCCTCTACTCAAGAGGCAGAAGATTTCTTCCTAAATTGATTCCCTAATTGATTGTCTTTTGGGGTTCTTATCAGAGGAAGGAGCTTATTGCCCTTTCGGCTTTTTCCTCCCCCTACGGGATACCTTCTTTTTTTTTTTTTTTTAAAGATTTATTTATTTATGCATACAAGAGCTGGGGTACAGGCCAGAGTCCAGGGAGGTGAGAGGATTCACCAGAGACAGAGTGGGGAGCAGAACAGGCAGACTGACTGAAACAGACTGCTGAGGGCAAAGCAGGAGAGGTCTGCTACGCCATGTGGGTCCCTCCCTGGGCGGCAGCAGGGATCAGACTCGTGCTTCAGTGGCTGCGATTTGCTTCACAGTGATTTGCTTAACCCACTGCACCACCAGGGAGGCCCAGGATACCCTTCTTAAGCCAAAAATAGGCCATATTTGTAGTTGGGTTGCTTTCTCAGTCTGCTTCTACATGCAGAAAAATTGAATTTTTTATTTCTTTATGTTATGGCACATACTGGCCAGGATTTTATTAGTACGACTCTCTTAAGAACTTGCTGGCATCCTATGACTCTAACATTGGCCTATTTTTATGCCCTTAGAGCCACGTCAGCAAGTCCTTGTGTGAAGGCTACATATAAGTCTGCTGTGATACAACATCCTTAAGCTTTTAGGATCAACTTACACTGTTCGGTGGTTTAACAAAGGGTCTTTGAGTCAGACTCTAGATTTATATCTTTGCTCTGAAGTAAGTTTTTTTTAAAGATTTTTTTAATTTATGAATACAAGAGTTGGGATATAGGCCAGAGGTGGGGGGGTGGGGTGGGGTGAGAGGATTCACCAGAAACAGAGTGGGGAGCAGAACAGGCAGATAGATGACTGACATACACTTCTGAGGGGAGCAGTAGGCGAGGTAGGTGAGGTCTCCTGTGCCATATTGGCACCCCCTACCTCCTAACCCCCACCCCCTCCCCACCTGCCAGGGATGGAACTCATGCTACGGTGGGTGCAGAAGCCCCACAGTGTGGCATTCAACCCATTGTCCCCTCAGGGAGACCCTGAAGTCAGTCTTTACTTTGGAAATTTCTTAACAGCTAGATTTTGTCTTCCAAGCTCTCAAATGCTAACTCCTTCATATTGCCTATGACTTACGTAAAAAAAGGCAGTCTTTTCTTCAGTTCATTTATTTTAGTCTTATTTTATGAAATGGTAAAAATCTACTCCTTTGACATTTTGCCTATTAATAACCTTAGTCTGCAAATTCATTAGGTAAATTTTCTGTCTTCCAAATCACCAAAGCTACTGTATATAACATAGGTTGCCATTTTTTTATGAGGTGCTGTGTAGTTTCTTTACCAATATTTTAGCCTCTGCTATCTATTTATTCACCATTTCCCCAATTTTGACTAACAACCCCCCTGCCACTTTTCTAGTCTCTGTCTGTTGCCTTGTTCCAAATTTTAGTCCAGTCCTCCAGTCCTCCCACCACTTTCTGTATAAGTTATATTTGTTACATAACAAACTTTTTTTTTTCTTGTTACATAAAAGCTTTGTGGATTGAAAAGACAATATTTATGTCTGTTTTGTTGGGTGACTGGTATTTATTCTTAGTCAAAACTGGGGCTTGGAGTAGGGCAGTTGGTGGTTACCTTGTGTATGATGGAGTGAAAGCCAGACATCATCATCTCACGGTGATGTCATCTCCCACGAGATCCTAAGTCAATACACGGTGGTCCAGCTTCAGGAATGGCAGGAGTTTGCGAGCTAGTGTTTGCAGTCTCCCATGTTCCTTCTCTTCTCACTGTAGTTTCTCTCACCTTTACTTTTCTAGTATGAGGAGGACTTGGCTTTGTTAACTACTCAATAGGTCATCTTACCAGTCATTGGCTTCTTATGCTACCTGATCTGGTGTGCATAAAGTTTTAATAACACTGTGCATTTAGTATAATAGTTTTTCAAAACTCAGTTGAAGGATGTTTCTTGGGCCCTATTGGCAAGTTCAACACTTCCCAGTTTCTTTTTGAGAATCCCATACTCAAAAATGTTCCATTACTGCTTGCTATTTGACATATATAGTTCATTAAAGCTATCCTTCTATAGAGGTCATGGCTTACCAGTTATGAGTATTGATAGCCTCTTCTTTATCATTAAGAAATGGACATTTCCATGAAATTAGCTTGTCTTTATAAAGGAAGATTAATATTGAATACAAATATGGATTTGTTTGAAAATTGAATATCAGAGTGGCAGGTTTTATGAAACAATTAAAAAATATTCTGTTTCCTCTGCAATAGGATGAGTTGTCCATAGGAAGAGGAAGTTTGACAGAGATTAGGCTTGGGAGTGGGAAGTGGAACTATGTTTTGGGGAAAGCATCTACTTAAGACTTCTGCATTCTTAAATCCATCACAGGAGTCATTTATTTCTCTCATAAATCTGCAATGATGGCACAGTGGCACATAATGGTTTGTAATTTCCTTTGGTCAGCAAAGAGAAAAATGAAAGAAGTAAACAAGCACATGAACCTAGTAATGCCCACCCAGTATTTTTTAATTGCCCCTGAGATGGCAAACCTAAATGATCTGGCCTGCTGAAAACCATGGCAATATTCGAGAGGATGAGTTTCCAGTTGTAAATGAAACACAAATAATAAGATGATTTCTTTTGCCTTCTGTAACCTGAAATGTTAGCCACATATTGCAACTGGTGATCCCTCTGTAGTCACACAGATCTGAAACCGAATAGAGCACTCCTATTTTAAACCCATTTCCTATTCTCATTGCATAAAAAACTTAAAGTATGTTTATACACTAAAAGCTTAAGCCAAAATTTTGACCTAATTCATTAAACTCTCACATTTATATCTTGTCTTTTGAAAGTAATTTTTCTGTCCTCCTCCTTGAAGAGTTTGTGTTAGAATAAATAAATTTTACATAAGTAATTTATTTAAAAGTATCTGCTTTAAGCCAAGATGTAGTTTTATATACAGGTTAAGAAGAATAATATGAAAAAAATCAATTACTCAAAGCAATTATTTTTTGAAGTAGTTAGTGGGACTAATGTATGATAAACACACTGTTCTCCAGTGGGTAAATTAGGCATTTCCATGAGTAGTTTATTGTCAGTAAGAGGTCTCGTGACTTTGTACCAGGGCCATCATACTATCACCGTGAAGTCCCTGAATGTCCAAAGTCCCTGCTATGAAATATTTAAAATGCCTCCCACCTGATCTTTCCCACTTCACTCTTTTTTTTAAAAAGATTTATTTATGTATGCATACAAGAACTGGGGTGCAGGCCCGAGATGTGGGGGGGGGGTGAGAGGATTCACCAGAGGCAGAGCAGGTTGCAGAACAGACAGACTGATTAAATTACACTGCTGAGGGGAGCAGCAGGCGAGGCACGAGAGGTCTGCTGTGCCATGTGTGTCCCCTCCCTGGCTGGGGATCTAACTCGTTGTACAATTTCTGCCTTTGCTTCATAGTGCTGAGACTTAACCCCTTGTGCCACTAGGGAGGCCCAAATTATTTTATTCACTGCCACCAGAGTAAGCTTCTGTAAGCTATCATTTAAAAAAGGTTTAAAAAGGTTAACGATTTCCTTACAACCTACAGAATAAAGTCGAAAGCCTCTATTTTCAGGGGTCTCATCTAGTTCCCACCTTCATAGGATACAATAATGTCAGAGAAGAGTGAATTCTCCAGCCGTTCCAAAGTTTCTTGTTTGATCTAGGGCTGACCTGTCTAGGGTACTTGTTAACAGAAGGTGTTGAGTTTATAAAATAGTGTTCTCTTACTTTAAGGGGTTGGGTCACAGCACTATGAAGCTATCCACAGCCACTGCGCAAAAGTTTGATCCCTAGCCAGGGAAATGACCCACATGTCACAGCAGACCTCTCCTGCCTTGCCCTTCTCCCCTCAGCAGTGTGTTTCAGTCAGTCTGCCTGTTCTGCTTCCCACTCTGTCTCTGGTGACTCCTCTCACCCCCTGCACCTCTAGCCTGTACCCCAGCTCTTGTGTGCATAAATAAATAAATCTTAATAAAAGAGAGAGAGACTATGATCTTGACACATAGTGTGGAAATACAAGTTATACCCTGTGATTTGAGGAACCCCATCTCTCAGATAAACTACATATCATTGATTTTTTTTCTATCATTGTAACTTTACTCTGATTGAACATTTAGGTCTACAAATGAGCTTTTGTCTAATTGCAAATACTTCTTGAAGTAGTTCCATTTTATCCCTCTACAAGTTAGTAAATAGAGACTTGGGTGTTGTAGGAGAAGAACATTCCTGAGCTTGGAGTTAGAGAGAGGTGAACTTGAGCCTGGTTCTGCCACTGATTACAGCTGCCCTCAGTTTCTCTGTCTTTTTTTTTTTTTTAAAGATTTATTTATTTATGCATACAAGCACTGGGGTACAGGCCAGAGGTGTGGGGGGGGGTGAGAGGATTCACCACAGAAAGC
>JAGFMF010011726.1:6831745-6929797 GCA_019455555.1 Galemys pyrenaicus | reverse complement strand
GAAGTACACTGCTGAGGGGAGCAGCGGGCACAGCAGGAGAGGTCTGCTGTGCCATGTGGGTCCCCTCCCTGGCTGGCAGCAGGGATCGAACTCGTGCTGCATTGGCTGCGGTTTGCTTCATAGTGTGTTGCTTAACCCACTGCGCCACCAGGGAGGCCCAGTTTCTCTGTCTTTAAGAACTAAAACACAATGGAGAAAGTCATAAAAATTCTGAGCAAATCTATAACAAATTAAAATTATAGAATCATTTAAACATGATAGGTCTCCCTGGTGGCGCAATGGGTTAAGCAATGCACTATCAAGCAAACTGCAGTCACTGCAGCATGAGTTCGATCCCTGCCACCGGCCAGGAAGGTGACCCACATGGCACAGCAGACCTCTCCTGCCTCGCTCGCTGCTCCCCTCAGCAGTGTATTTCAGTCCATCTGCCTGTTCTTCTCCCTGCTCTGTCTCTGATGAATCCTCTCACTGCCCCCACACTGTACCTCTGGCCTGTACCCCAGCTCTTGTATGCATAAATAAATAAATTTTTAAATTATAATTAAAAGAATCATTTAAACATGACGGTTAGGTGCTCTCAGAAATGTGAGGTCTCAACAGAGTTACTGTCCCTTCGCACGCGAGCCCGGCCCTTTCCCTGCCTGTCAACCCCTGGCCGCTCCCGGGTCAGGCCCTTGGAAACCTAATGCAGAGCCGCACCCTGGAAAGAGAAGGAGCTGTCTGGCTTACCCACGAGCAGAATCCCAGTGAAATCCCTATGATAATAGATCAGTACGAAGTGAGAAGCATCTCCCCGTCCTGGATACAACCAATTTCCTTGTACCTGATGACATCAACATGAGTGACGTCATTAAGATAACTAGAATGGCTCAACGCTGAGCAAGCCCTTCTCTGTTCATGAACCAGTGGGGCCCGGTGAGCATCCACGGCAGTTTCTGAAGTGTCTGAAAGTGAGGAGGATGAAGAGGGAGTCCTGTTAATAGTGCATACCCCTCCGGAGACATTTGGGATGAAGTTGTGGGCACAAAACTAAAAAAATGTGCCTGTGCTAGAAGTTTTGGACCCTCAAAAAAAAAAAAGATGTTACTAACCGAGATTGATCAGTTTATCTAATCACAGGTCATCACAACAGAAATGTTCCTGCCTAGGCGTTTTAGAAGTTCTACTTCAGGGCCTCCCTGGTGGCACAGTGGGTTGAGCGCCACACTGTGAAGCATCCACTGCACAGCAGTGTGGGTTCGATCCCGGCCAGGGAAATGACCCACGTGGCACAGCAGACCTCTCTTGCCTCGCCCGCTGCTCCCCTCAGCAGTGTATTTCAGTCCATCTGCCTGTTCTGCTCCCCACTCTGTCTCTGGTGAATCCTCTCACCTCCCGCGACTCTGGCCTATATCTCAGCTCTTGTATGCATAAATATATCTATATTAAAAAAAAGTTATACTTCAAGTAGACAAACTAAACTCCAGTATATTTTCCAAATGAGTATATTTGGAAAACTATATTAACCGAGGTGGTCTTGCTTTCAAACTTAGAAGTTTGTTTTTTGGGTTTTTTTTTTAAGATTTATTTATGCACACAAGAGCAGGGTACCAGCTACAGTCGTGGTAGGTGGGCGGATTCACCAGAGACAGAGTGGGGAGCAGAACAGGCAGATCGACTGAAACACACTGTTCTGCTCCCCACTCTGTCTCTGGCGAATCCTCTTACCCCCCACACCTCTGGCCTGCATCCCACTTCCTGCATGCATAAATAAATCAATCTTTTTTTTAAAAAAAAATAGTATGAACACATTATTTGTAAAATGGATCTAAAACCCAAAAGAAACAGCTAAAATAATTGAACGTGGTTACCATAAGAAAACCGGGAGGGGTTGGACAAGTGTGTGCTAACGGACTACTCTTGTCATGTTTTACTTTTTAAGTGATGTGCCGTTATTACTTTGACCAAAATAAAAGTTAACTTTAAAATGGAATGCCTTCATTGGCCCATTGCCAGTGAAAGGTTTAGCAGAGATTGGTTGAGATTAGAAATGGAATGGATCCTCATGGACTAGAGGAGACATGTGCTGGGAACAGAAGAGATGCTTCTAGGAGAGGTGAGATTTATATTGCCAGCTCTTTTACAAGTGTTTTTCCTAGGGCCAACCACTCATGATCTCACATCGTAAACTTCGTTAGTTACAGCATTTATCATGTTTAGAAGCTCCGCAAACTTGTTTGGGACGTTCAGCTCTGTAAGGGAAGTCACTGCTTCAGCACGCTAAGTGCTGCCATCTCAGCCTGAGTCAGTTCATGCATCTTCATCTTTGCTGAGTGCCTAAGTCACCATCCAGGGCTACCCTGACTCCTGCAGGGTCCTGCTGCATTGCTGATCGACTGCCTGTATGGGTGGGAGATGCGGCCATGGCCTTCTCTACTCCTTCTGTTTCTGCAGGTCTGCGGAAGTTAAATTGCCAGTCTCCTGGGTAAAGATGATGTCTAATTCAACACTGTGAATTGCATCCAGCAATTGTTATTGCTCAATAAATTTTATGGTAGTAACGCTTGGAGGGTTGGGATGCTTGCTGCTTAAACAAAACTGTCACCAGTTGTGTGGCAATTAGCTCGAACTGCTGTCATATTTCTAAGGGACTCTCAAGTGCTGTGGCCGTGTTGGGCTGCTCCTCATGTGCCACTTGTACTGCTTCCCTTCTCGGGACAGGATGTGGTGTGGGGCTCTGCCATGGCTACATCTTCCGTGTTGTGCATCATTGTGTAGTTGTGGAACCTGAGCTAGGATGGCGGGTGGGAGGAAAGAAAGGAGAGGTATAAGAAAACTGCACTCTCTTGGAATCGTCAGATTCCCACATCCTCTTTTCAGTTAAAGAATCTGAACAATATTATACTTAAAACACTGTGCTGGACACAGAGCTACAAAGACTTGGGTCCACATCTCAAGGAATTTAGTTTCCATGAAGAGACAGTCATGAATACTAATTCTGGTATCAGGCAAAATGCTCTAAAAGAGAACTATCTCTGGGAGCCTCCCTGGTGGCACAGTGGGTTAAGCAATCACCGCTATGAAGCAAACCTCAGCCACTGCAGTACGAGTTCGATCCCTGCTGCCAGCAAGGGAGGTGACTCACATGGCGCAGGCAGACCTTTCCTGCCTGGCCCGCTGCTCCCCTCAGCAGTGTGTTTCAGTCCATCTGCCTGTTCTGCCCCCTGCTCTGTCTGGTGCATTGTCTCACCTCCCCGCACCTCTGGCATGTACCCCAGTGCTTGTATGCATAGAGAAGGTGAGGTAGTTACTTGTGGGCTTCTCTGTGACACCAAGAACAGCAGTAGATACCACCATTTCTGGGAGGAGTGTCACCTTAAATAGGATGTAACCCAAGAGAAGTTCTGGACAAGAATGACTTTTGGTTTGGAAATTGGAGATTGTCTTACTTTAGTAAAATTTACTGAATTTTTCCTCAAGAAAAGAACTTTGAAATCAATGGTTATATGTCTGCTGGGTCCTTCGGTACCTCACCGAGGCAGGAGAACTCCCGCGCGATACCAAGTACAGTCAAGAGCGCCGAGGTTCGATGTTCGCGGTAAATAGACCAAGTGAAGGAGCTCCAAGGAGGCTTCTAAAGGAGGCTTCTTGATTAAAGCCTTAGCTTGGTTTTTTGCTTGCTTTTCAAATTTTTTTACTATTGTAAATACACATTACACAAAATTTGCCATTTTTACCATACAGTTCAGTAGCATTAATTACAATCACATTGCTGTGCAACCATCACCATCTACCTCTAGAACATTTTCATCTTCCGTGTTTTGTGTCCTTAAGGTAGATACCTGGTGCGGGATTACTGTGTCATAATGTAGATCTATTTTTAATATTTTGAAGTATCTCCATATTGTTTTCTCAGGTGCTGGATCACTCTTCATTCCCACCAATAGTGTACAAGTGTTCCTTTTTCTTCACACCCTCTCCAACCTTTTTTTAAAAAAAAAAAATTTATTTATGCATACAAGAACCAGGGTACAGGCCAGAGGTGTGGGGGGGTGAGCGGATTCACCAGAGACAGAGTGGGTTGCAGAACAGGCAGATGAACTGAAATCCACTGCTGAGGCAGGAGAGGTCTGCTGCACCATGTGGTCCCATTCCTGGCTGGGGATTGAACTCTTGCTGCAGTGGCTGCAGATGCTTAATTGTGCTGTGCTTAACCCCTTGTGCCACCAGAGAGGCACCCCCTCCAACACTTTTTACTGGTCTTTTGATATGTATTTCTGTGGCTTATTTACCACTTGTTCAATGGTGGTGGAAATTTCATGGGGACTACACTTGATGTCAAATATAGATAGATAAAGAAGGGAGAAAAATAAAAATAGGTCTGCTATATGATCCAGCAATTCCATTTTAGGATAGATACCGAAATAAAATGAAAATAATACTTGAACAAGATACATGCACATCCACGTTCATCACAATAGCTGACATATGGAAACAATTCAAATGCTTATCAATATATAAATGGATTAAAAAATGTTTACACACACACAGATTGAGAGCGAGATCCCCTGGGTCTTCATAGAGTTCGGGACTTCAGGGCAAGAAATAAGGAAACGGCTCAACTGCGTCATTTCCTTCTTGGAAGTTCCAGGGCAGCGATTTACTCCGCACATGCGCAGCTGCTGTACTTACCTCCTCTGTCACCAATTCCGAAAATGGAGGCGAACTCCTCTCAGAGGTGGGCATTTCAGTGTTACAACAAGTCACTTTAGTTTGCCACCGCGCGTCAGTTTAGGTTGTTCTGTGCTCACCTCATCATAGGGCTCTGACCAGTTTGGGTTCAGGGTCCTGAAGTTTCTTCCTTCTGTGGGCAAGGGCAGCGATGAGCTGTAAAAATAGCTCAAAAATATGCCAAAATGCCTAAGTTGCAAAAAAAAAAACTTAGATAGAAACAATAGGTCTAAGAAATTTATGATGGGGGCTTTCCAGATGCTGAACTACACCTGTCTTGGTTATAAGAAAGCTAAAGTTTTGTGTAGCTTCAGAGGCAATAACATGAGTAATTTGACTTCCAAGTGGCCTCCTATGTGCATGCCAGGAAGTCATACACTATGTCGTGAATTATGCTATACGCTTTCAGCACAAGAGAGCAGTATTAAGAGACAGAGCACACTCTTTATCCCCCTCAGCATACCTTAGCAGGAAGTGGAGTATCTAAGGTATGATTACTGATAATTTAGCAGGAAGTTTATCTTTTCAGATTTGTGTTTAGCTTTGCATTTGCTAGAATTACCTCCTTTGTCTATTTAAAGACTTTGTTACAGGTTTATCTGTTACACCTGCACCAACAACTGTCATTGAATATGCACATAATACTAAATTTGGTAGAAAAGTCAGGAAATTGAATTTAGAACAATAGCTCCCTTTTGGATGTCAGCACTTTTATTCTCTTCACCTACAGATTCACTCTGGGGTGTGTGCGTGAATTCAGTGGGTATTGTACATACTTCAGACTGGAAGCCAGGGGAATAACTTATCTTGTAACTCTTTCGTATTCATTATTATGATGTCAGTGAGGATGATTTCTGTTCACACCATCAGTTGTGACCCCTGACTCTGAAGGTCATAGGAAGATGAACTGGCCAGGATTTTGGATGAAAGGGTTTAAATGGCGCTGACTGGTACACTGTGCCTGTATCTTGAATCAGTCCTTCAAAAAAATAAATTTAGGTAACAATCAGATATTTTTCCGTTAGCTTGCTGAACATTTCACTTTTTCCTTTCCTGGTATTTCTAAGGCCAGTAAGAAAAACATCAGAGACCCTTTATCTGGCAATTGTCAAGTACATTGTATAATAGAATTTCCATACTGAACCCTTTCAACACTAGAGTTACTGCAAGGTTGGTCATTCACTCATTGAACACTTTTGGTCTTCTGTGTGTCAGGCACTGTGTTTGACGCTGTATGCCACATACTGAGGATACATAAGTGAACAAGCTCTCTGCCATCATGGAACTTAATTGGGGGAAGGAAAATCATAAACAGACAATTTCAAATAATGACAGACTGTGAAAAAATTAAACCAGGGTAGGGTTGGGAATGGTACATCTGTGGAGGCATCATTTGAGCAGAGACCTGAAGGAGCCAGTCAGATGAGGATTGGGGAAATAGAAAATTTAATCTGATGATGAGAACAGTAGTTTGTGCTTGGTTAAGAGGTAGAGCATCATTACCTAAGGACTAGTTACTAGATGGGTGGGTAGAGAACTTGCATTAACATGGATTAAAAGTTTAAACACTGCAAACTGACTTCTAGTTTAGGAAAAGTAAGGAGTAGTGAAGTAACAATCTCCTAGGAGACTCTCACATTCCTTCTCTGGTTCTTAGTAACAGAGTTTCTAAATAGATACATAGTTTAGAAACCTTGCATCAGCTCTGCAGGGTTTATATTTGCACTGTTAAAATGAGAGAAAAATAAACTGCCATCTCCTTTGTGACTATGTTGGGTCTTGTTATGCAACTGAATCTAACCAGTAACTGAAATACAGGAAGATAATGCATGTGGTAGCAGTAAGATTGAAAGTAATTATGAGAAAAGGTAACTTCTCCTGTAATCTCACTTTTCTTTTTAAAGATTTATTTATTTATGCAAACTGGGGTACAAGCCAGAGGTGTGGGGGTGGTGAGAGAATTCACCAGAGACAGAGGGGGGAACAGAACAGGCAGATCTACTGAAATACACTGCTGAGGGGAGCAGTGGGAGAGGCAGGAGAGGTCTGCTGCACCATGTGGGTCCCCTCCCTGGCCAGGGATCAAACTCAGTGCTTCAGTGGCTGAGGATGCTTCATAGTGCAGTGCATAACCCCTTGGGCCACCAGGAAGGTCCTAATCTCACTTTTCTAACACAACTATGTTACAGTATATGTATTAACTTCTGAGTCTCATTCACATGCATATCTTTACATAATTGCAATGAGTTTACATAACATGAGATTTTCTGGGTTTTTTCGGGGATTAATTTTATGTTAATCTGTGTTTCAACAGTTGCCAGTTATTTTTAGTAGTTTTATATCATTATAAAGTATCATTATACTAGAATTTACAAATCCATTCCAGGGGTAGATTATTAAAATTTAAGATTATTGGTTGTCTGCTTGTTGATTTTCTGATGAATCTGGTTGGGTCTATGAGTGCCTCTTAAATGCTAAGCTTGAGCTTGAAATATATACTCAATAAATGAGTACAATAATCAGTGAGTGTTACCTGGCATTATTGTTTTTATAACTGGACTCTACAGTCTATCCCTCAAGATGGGAATGTTGAGACTGATCTCTGGCTTGAAATGGCAGCTGGGACAGGCTACAAAACAGTGAGGCAAAGACCCTTCACAGCCTCAGACCAGTCAATGCTGATGGCCCCCGTAGGACATTTACTGGTAGTTGTAAGGCTTGTGGGTTGTATTGTTGTTTCGATGTTCTTGGCCGGAATGCCAACTCAACCTCCTTCTGTTCCTCATCTTTAACCGTGTCTCCTCTCCTTTCTCTTCTCCTTTTACTGTGATTGCTTTACCCTATCTTGGACATTCGAAGTGTGTTCTTTGTGGTTTCATGATTATTTGTGAGCTTGCTTAATGTTTTGGATGTCTTAATAGAGTGGGATCTCTAAGAGAAGCATTCCTCTTAAAGTTTTTTATTTTTAATTTCATTATTTTTTAAAGATTTATTTTATTTGTGCATACAAGAACTGGGATATAGGCCAGAGGTGACTGGGTAAGAGGACTCATTAGAAACAGAGTGGGAGCAAAACAGGTGGATCTACTGAAATATACTGCTAAGGGAAGCAGCAGGCAAGACAGGAGAGGTCTACTGCGCCACGTGGGTCACCTCTCTGGCTGGGGATTGAACTCATGCCACAATGGCTGGTCATAGCTTAATGGCGCTGAGATGTTAACTCCTGCACTACCAAGGAGGTCCTCCTCATAAAGCCTTTTATTAAATTTCTCATTTTGTGTTGTTTTAGCTAAAAGTAAAATATGGTATTGACTGGAGATGCAGGATTTCTCATGTTCGTGGGTACTTGCTAATAGATTAATCAATTAATAATAAAAGTATAATTTGGAATTTTAAGTTAGATTTATTTTTTATTAAAGTGATATTTTAATTAAAGTTCTACTGAGGAAATATTTTGAAGACCAGAAAGTATAAAAAAAGCATACAGTGATATAACTCCTTGCGAGACCCTCATCTGCCCAGTTTCCCCTCTCAAAATTAACTACTGTTTATAATTTCTTCCTTTCATAGTTTTCTGATTTATACATAAGGAAATGTAAATGATATAATTTTCCTTCTTTTTGCACACTCTTCTATATCTTAAATTGCATCTTTTGAAGAAATGGGTTTTCAGGATATTCTCAACACACAAAGTTTAATAGATTGACATTAGTTCCTGGTAATATAGGTGTGTTTAAATTTCAACGATATATTCAGAGGTCAGAATTTGGAATTATTTTCTATTTTGAAAAATTACTGAAATAACACTATAGATAAATTTCATACAATATAGTTTCTGTTGCTCAACACAACACAAAAAAGTCAAAGATCCAGGTACAGTTTGAAAATTACAACCCAAGTGTTTCTGTCACTAAGACAAGAATATTGTTTTTAGGGTCCCCTATAAAAGATGTCACATTTAAGCTTTGCGTTTTATAGCTCTTCAATCTGATACCAACAGAGAAGATTTAAGATAATTTACTTCAAGAACACATAGGATGTAACAGGAACCCCAGCTCAAAATAACTTGAATTAGTAAAATCTCTTGATTCATACAACCTGAGGCTTCTGGAGTTGAATTCACGAAGGACTCAGGTTCTTTCTTTGTTTTCGGCTATCAGTAGTGTCCGCTTTATCTTCAGGTTGATTTTCTCATAATATGTAATCCCAGCAGGAACCGGACTTACTCACTTTCCCAAGATGAAGTGGTGTGGAGGGAAAAAGACTATCAAGAACTGCTGAACATCAAAGAATTCTGTGGACTGCCCTCAGTTGTGTCTCAGGAATGAGCCCCCATGGGTGCTATAATGAGTGGGTGGAGAGCAATATGAACAAGTGTGCTTATTTAGAGACTACAGTGTATCTTGTTCAAGGTCAGTTGTCCTCAACTGAAGCTGCAAGTTGGAATCACTGGGGAGATTAAACAGAACATACTGGCACTTAAGTTAACATAAAAGCTAAAACCAGCCCATTATTCTAGTGTCAAAAAAAAAAAAAAAAAGGCAGATTCAGACAGAACATACCGTCTTATGGTTATAATAAAAATAAGATGCTAGAAATACCTAAATGTATTACCGTCCTTTCTTCACTAATGAGTAGCCCTATTTGCTAATCTTTGTATACTCAAGTTCCCTCACTCTTCAGTCCACTCCTTCTCCTCTGATTTCATTGCTCTGACCTCAAATGCACATGTCACAATCTTTCACCTTTATCATTCTGTAACTCCTAACTGGATTTGGTATTTCTTTCCTCCAGATTTTCTTTCACAAAACTTCCAGATGACTTGTCTCTTAATGAAGCTATTATATCATATTAGTTATATAATAGATATATTAGATATATATTAGCTATATATATTAGATATATAATATTAGATATATAATATATTAGACATCTAATATTATATCATATTATATTAATCATATATCATTCACATACTCTACCCTTAAACTTCACTCTTACTATCATCAAGTAAATTAGTCACTATGTTAGATACACATTCAGCCTATTTACCTTTTTCCATAAAATTTCTGATATTTTCTGATGATCCAATTGAACATAATGTCTTCTGCTAGACTCCACAGGGCTAACTCAGTTTCTCTTGTGGCACATGTAGGGTCCTGTTGTGCAGGATAGTGTTGTATGCATGTGACTTAACTCACACTGAATCTTTGTATCCTCTGTGCTTAGGTTTGCTGAATGGAGAAATGGCAGTTACAGTTTCTTCCCCTAATAAACTTCAGCCTAGTTCTGCATGTTTCCCTAGTTCAGAGCTCTTAGAAGACTTTACTAAGAGGGACTGGTGAGAAAAATGTCTTATCTTACATGGCATCTTGGTGATGTCTACTATTTTCTACCTAGTTTTAGTAACTATTTACTGCATGCTGTAGTATACTAGGCATGCAAACTTGATCTATGAGTCTCACAACAATCATCTCACCCTCGTCTTGCAGATGATAAAGTGGCATGCAGGGTGCCCAAGTTCCCTCATGAATTGACAGAACTGAAATTCCAGATTTACCCTGTTTCATGCCAAAGTCATACAGGACAGTGTTAAAGCTGAAAACAGAGATTAAATATCAGGGTACTGATTTTTTTTTTAGCTCATTTAGATAATGTCAGATTCCCTTCTGTTCATTACTTATCAGTTTATTCGGATCCCACTCCCAGTTCTAACAGCAAAGCTACTTTTCATTCAAATGCACAATTAAACAAAGAAAAAAACCAAATCTGCCTGAGATACCTTGAATCCACCCAGTCCGATCCTGCAGAGACCATCAGAAATCATTAGGATTTAATAATGGGGATTGAGAAGCATTGAAATGAGAAAATACAGAGCTGTTAATGAGATGAAATCTCATGGGGTAAGCAAAATTGGTATGAAAGCTTACCCTCTATTTTCTTGCTTCTTATATATTCATAGGACAAAAGATTGTGCCTACATGACCTCAAACTTTCAGTTTCAAAGTGAATTTTTTCAAACTTTTGCCTGATGTTCCTAAAATAACCAGGTTTGTTTTCAGCCTTCTAGATGTTTACCTAACTTTTTTACTTCTCATCCAGAAAACTATGAACATTAGTTGAATAAGTACAATTTTGGTCTTGTAGGTTTAGACCCAGGAAATTCAAATTAGGGGGACTTTGACAACCTGGTTCTATACTGTTACTAGAATTGGATTATTTAGTTCAAATGGAAGAGAACATCTATTTTTCTTACTCAACGGTGTCCCTGAACTATAAATTCCTATCCTAAGTCACTCTGGTGAAGGCCAAGTGTGAACATAAGGGTAATGGCAGCTGGAAAAGAGTCTCTTTTTAAACATTTGAGTGAGAACTATGGCCACTTTTGACAGCCTAAGGGGCTTTGGGAGAAACTGTTTGGCCATTAGATTTTATGGTAGAGCAGATCTGAGCTGTAACTTTAATGGTCGTGTAAGCTTCATCTAGTTTCTGCACGCCGTGTGGTAAAGACTGTCACAGTTGAAGTCAGGACTGAGCCTTCCACAGTCAGAGCAGCTAACACCAGAGGTGCTTTTTTGTCTCTCAAGTAATAATACACAACTAGACACAACGGCTACCCAGGTACCACAGAGATTTTGTGATGAGACAGGAAACTAAAGATAAAGCATTTCCTGGATTCTCAGACACAGGAACTGCATTGTTTCCAGTGTGTGATGCCTTTTATTAGTGGGTACTTTTATTACAACTATAACGGTTGGCTAATGAGTCCCAATTGACATTCTATAGGAAGGATACCAAATTGGTCATAAATGCGACTCTTTCTCTAAGAGAAAAAAATTGGGTGGCTAGAATACCTGGCTGAGACTTGGTGCTCATCAAGTTCTCAACATTAAAATCTTTTCTAATAATTTTCTATAGACTTTATTCTCCCTCTCCCCAACTACCCTGAGAGCATGTAGGTCAATGACTAGGTAATCTTACCAAAATGTAGAAATTTAAATTTAATTCCTAGCATAACATGGAATTACTGTTGAGGAACTTAAAGTCTCTTTATGTTTTTTGATTTATAAAATTGATAGGTTACTATCTGGAACTCAGGACTGAAATTAAATTAATGACCGATAAATATGGAATGGCTCTGAGCAAATGAATAACAAGTTATTAATTGCATTTGTTTATAAATATGTTTAAAGAATACTAGAACGTAAATAAGTACAAAATTTTTAGAAGGCGTTTTGGAAATATCTGTTAAATATCAGAGTAATAATATTGGGAAGGAGAATACTTTTACTTTCAAATTTATACCAGTTTGTTAATGTGTTGCATTAACTTTTTCAGTTAAATAATTCAAAGAACACTGTCATTTTTAAAGTAGAAATACCCTAAGGGGAAGTGAATCATTAATGTTTGTCTTTATTCCTTAGCTCAGTTTTCACTTTCACTTTCATTTTCGAAAGGTACAATGGGCCATGATAATAACTTTAACATCATATTCTAGCCTATCTACCCAACTATCAAATTCTGTACCCTGTACAAAGGACATAATGACCTAACTGCAAACACTCCTTGGCCAGCCTAAAAGCACTTTCAAGAACTCCTGGAACTGCTGTCTTTCCATCTCAAATTTCTTTAAATCCAAACCTAATTGCTAATACTGTAGAGAGCAACAAGAATAGGAGTAAAGGCTGCTTCCAAATCTTCATTAGTGAGATATAAGTAACCTTCCTAAAGCTTTTACTGCTGCAGAATATGCTGGGAAATCTTGAGGAAAGAGCAGGGGAGAAAAAAAGAAAATAATTAAAACCAGTCTAAGCAAGGACCAGTCTTAGCAATATGGTGGTTATACAATGCCTTAAATTCTGTTCCAATTTTGTTCTCTGGAAATACTTTATGCTGAGAAATTCTGCTTTAGCTTTGAGTTTACGGAAAGCCTAAATCATCCTCTGTTAGTGAGCACTTTCATATAAAGAGCTTTATAATTTTTTTCTTTTCCAAAATATGGTATTTTTCATATATAATTCTACTTATATAAACTCCAAAAACTTAAAACTACATCTGGAGTAATGCAAAGTGAGGTTATAAAACTGCGAAGAAATAGGGAACATTTATCATAAATGTCAGAATCTTTGTTCTATTTGAGATGAGGGGGTAAGAATATAGATTGTAAGTCATTAGTGAAGGCTTCTGAGGTTGCTGGCTATGTTTTATTTCTTAACCAGGCAGAGTACTAGTTACAAGGATGGTTATGTAATACTGTTTGGTAAGCTATAAAAAAATAAGATTTTTTAAACACTGTTTGTCCAATCAATTTATGTAATACATTCAAAATACAAAGTTCAGTTCTATTAAAGGTATGTGAAAGTTCAGTTCAATTTCAATTAAATTTGTGGTTTAATACATTTTCTTTGATAAATCAGTTGATCAAATAATGCTCTGGTTTCCCTTATACGAGAGTGGATTCTGTAACAATGCCCCTTTAAGAACATGACTAGCAATTACTGTTTTTTAGCATTATATAACCCATTCCTGAGCTTCATGGCATATTTTAAAAGAAGATGAGATTATTTTTTCCCATTATCTGGAGCTTCAAACAGATTGTTAATCTTCCCAGTTCAGCAAATGTCACAGTTAAAATTTGTGAACAATGATGTTATCAAATCCAAACAGGGCAACAAAGGAATAGAGTTTGTAATACATGGGGACACTCAGTCAGGAGAAGGAACTAAGGGACAGGTAGTATGTAACAAATAAAAAGCAAAATCATTCCCTAAAAGTTGACTCTTTTCTTTCTTTGTCTAAAGATTTATTTATTTATGCATACAGGAGTTGGGGTACAGGCCAGAGAAGATTCACCAGAGACAGAGTGGGGAGCAGAACAGGCAGATCGACTGAAACACACTGCTGAGGGGAGCAGCGGGCGAGGCAGGAGAGGTCTGCTGTGCCATGTGGGTCCCCACCCTGGCCAGGGATCGAACTCATGCTGCAGTGGCTGTGGATGCGTCATAGTGCGGTGCTTAACCCACTGCGCCACCAGGGAGGCAGGCCCTGGATTGTTTTTTAATGTTGTGGAAAACAGATACAAAGAAAAACAAAATAGATATCAGTGCAAAATCCTTTCTACAACCTAGTTGAAATTTGAAATGAGGCTGTTTGTATCCCAGTTGTATTTCTAATTTCCATTGTTTTATAATGATTAAAATAAACTTATAGAGACAAATTATCATGTGATTTGTCCTTGAAGTGTATGAATGACTATTTTGCTGTGTAATAAGAGCACATTTTCCTTTACTTACATCAATATAAAAATACTCCCTTTCTAGATTTCTTGAACCAAGCTAACTTCAAGCCAGTAAGTACACGAAAAGGGATATATTGCTGTTGTTAAATTAATCCTTATTAAACATTAAAAAATAAATCAAACCTGCAATTCTTTTTCTTTCCTACCCCTGCCCCAAACACACACAGATAAATCATCTCTTATTTCTCAGAACAACACAGAAACCTTCAATAGGAAGTCCCTCAATCTCTGAATCCATCTATATCTATAGTAACTGTGGCCCCCTTCTCCCGTGTTATAATAGAAGGGACATTCTTTCTACCCAAGATCAGCTTCTTCATCTGTGCTTTCAGTCCCAGCTCCTCTTGCCTTCTCAGGAAAGATATGCTATAGATTAGCACTTCTTTTTCCTACAAGTGAAATATTTAAATGTCTATCAACTATCTATTAACCCCATCAACTTATAAACAAGCTTTTCTTACCCATTAAATTAAAGCTTCCTGACAAGACTCTCTCCTCTCTGTACAGTTTTAGGTGAATGATCATTGCTTACATCTATGACACTCTTTCCTGCACTTTCAGAGCTGACCCCTCGGCTAAAAAATAGGCCCCTGTATTTAATCAGGGTTCAGCTAAGTCTTCTGGATTGAGGACACAGATAATTAATTCCTTTTAAGTGGCTGCATATTTTTGCTCTTGTCCCTCTTATGTGCTGATTTCTTGGTTTAAGTCTCAGAGAGTTATCTTCTGTTCCCAATTTCCTTATTCCCAGAGACAACCCCACTGTGGCTATAAATATAAGGGCTGGTTTTCATGGTATTTTCCTAAATAAGAGAATTTCTCAAAATCAAGTGTACATGCTTGCAATGATACAGAAAATAGCAGATTGTGTTGCCTAATTTTGTAGTCATTAAGTATCATATATAAGAAGTGTACTGTTGTGTAGTTACACTGAAAATGGTGAATTCTATCTGACTTATTGAAATAACTTGTATTTACAGCAAGAATTCACCAGGATTTCCTACTTTACAAATTAATAGTTGGCAATTTACATGGAACCCTCTGATATGGAGTTAATAGTACAATATAATAAAACAGGATGGATATTTGCAGAGAAAAAATCAGTTCTTCATATTTATTACAATGTTTATGAGTATATGCATCAGTTAAAGAACACATTGACTGTTTCGTCCACATAGAAAATTGCTAAAGCAATGATAAAAGAATATACTTTCGATTCAGGCTGATCAGAAGATTATTTGTATATTTTAGGAGCACATTTTCACTTACATGTTCCCAGATAACAATGTTGAACCCAGGCAGCAAGAATGTCTGCTTCATCTGGACTTTATGGTGTTTTTTTGATTTGTTGCAACAATCACATAAAAGCAGCAAATCCCTGAAAATATAGTACTGAAAAATTCCAGTATTAGGTTTCTACAGATGCACTTCTGTGAGTGGTAGATAAAATAAAACACATTCCTATGAGTGTATGATGAGGTAGAAAGGGGCATTATGATCAAAGTTGGCAAGTCCATTTAACCCACATGTGATAATTCTTCAGTAGCATCCCCTCAACCTCCTCACCAGGGAATCAGCACAGCAAAGGTACCACATTCAAAAGTTCTCATTATTAAAAGTAAACAACTGAAAGCTTTCCTTGAAGTCAAAATTACCTGGGAACACTCTAAAAATTTAATAAGTCTTTAAAAAGACTGAAGCATAGATTGCTTTGATACCTGTTATAGGACAACACAGATTTTTAAAAGTTTTCCAAACAATCTCTGTTCAGTTCAATTTTTTAAATGATATGTTTTTTCTTGGAATGTTTCTGAAGTCTACACAAATTGTTCTTTATGCATAAATAAGGAAAAGTGAAACCAATTTGATAATCAGGAAGGATTTCTAGACCAAAATTAAATAAAGTAGTGCCCTCTGACTTCAGAGTCTCAATAAGAGATGAATATAAGCATTGCATTGGAAAAAGTGAATAGTGAGATGAATCTAAAAGCCAGGAAGAACAGACTGGCATGATTTCCCATATGGGATTTCCAATACAGGGAAGTACATTGAGGTTGAACTGTCATTGTTGTTACCTTTGTAAATATGATGTTGTCAAACTAGTCATTATTCAAGCCAAGAATTCAGGGATAAAGGTCACGGTAGTTTTGTTGATGGACTATGTGTTTGACATATAAAGAAAACTGTTGATAATTATATACAACAAAGAGGAAACTAAAGTCATAGGCATTAATATATTTTCTATAAATCGTTTTAAAGTATTAATAAACTACATGGTTTGTGATTGGCAGCATGATTATATATACTAGTCCTTAGAAATTTCATTTAGTGTATCAATTTTGTAGGTATGTGTGTATTAGTTTTCAGTTGCTGCTGTAACAAATTTCTGCACAGTTAAGGGCTTAAAACAACACAAATGCATTGTCTTACAGTTCTGGAAGTCAGAAGTTGGTAATGGGCTGAACTTGGCCTTCATTGGGCTTCACTGGGCTGACTGTCCACAGAACTGTGTTCCTCTGGAGGCTCCAGTAAAAATCCTTTTCTTTGTTTTTCTAGCTTCTAGACATCACCTGGATTTCATTTTCATGATCCTTCCTATATTTTCAAAACCAATAACACAGCATCTTAGAATCTCTCTGTTTCTGTTGACATCTCTCGTTCTTTCTGATACTCTGCTCCCTCTTGTAAGGACTCTTTGACTACATGGAGTTCACCTGGCCCTTATAAACATTTTGCTCATATACAGATATCAGTCATAATGTTTTACCTTAAACCTACCCAGAGTTACATGTCCATTATATCTCAATAAAGATGAGGGGGAAATTCCACATGATTTACCTGCTTATAGGAGGATAAGGACAAATGTGCTTAATATTTTTTTCTTACTAGGGTTAAGATTATATGTGAGTGGACCTGCACGGTAGTTTCCCAGATTAGTATTTATATATATATATGTGTGTGTGTGTGTGTATATATAAAAGATTTATTTTTATTTTATTTATACATATAAGAATTGGGGTCTAGGCCATGGGTGAGAGGAGTCACGAGAGACAGAGTGGGGAGCAGAACAGGTGGATCCACTGAAATACACTGCTGAGGGGAGCAGCAGGTGAGGCAGGAGAGGTCTGTTGAGCCCTGTGGGTCACCTCCTTGGCCAGGGATCAAACTTGGACTGCTGTGGCTGCGGATGCTTCATAGTACTGCACCTTTACCCCTTGCGCCACCAGGGAGTCCTAGAATAGTTTTTTGTGTGTGTTTTTTTTTTTAACAAAATCCAAGATATATGAAAAAATGACAAAATAAATGGAGGTAGAGTGGAGAAAGGAGGTTAGAACTTCTAAATATAATAATACATGATGTAAATTATAGGCAAATATATACAAGGCAATGCTTACTATCCTGTAAAAATGTTTTTTTTCCCTTTCTGTTTGTTAATAGTGGAATACTATATAAGAAAAAGTGAGGATTTGGTTTAGCCTTTAAATTTTTATTTAATTTTACTCTTATTTGCCTTAGAGTAGTCATTTGTAAAACACTACTGTTTAATATTGACAACTTTGAAAGTCACTGAAAAAAATTAAATGGCAGTTTAATGTTAACAGCAGCTTATGGTTATCAAATCCATCAAAGCCCTTCATAAATATATTAGGCACAAACACACTGAATTACTGTTCCTAAAGACAGCTTGGTATTTTAAAATTGCCTAGTGAGAATGGATGTACTGTAACAAGAAAAGATTCTGATCACAATTTACTATTTTGTCTTTACACATAAAAAGAAACCTACATTTGTTTTTCTTACTTTATGCTCTAAAACATCAGCCGACTTAGCTATAAAATGATTTCTACAAGTGTATTAGAAAATTGTTTTACCTAAATTTGTGTTTTTAAAAAATAGCTGTAATAGCAAAACAAAAACAAAATGAAATAAAATTCCTGTAATAAAAATAATTCATCTGGGTGAGGATAGAGAAAATTGAGTAAATAGTCACATTGATCTAATTATGGTTCAGAGCCCAAATGTGAGTCCTCTAAAGTTTAATTAATAAGGAAGTCTCGCTGTTCAATTTCATTCTTCTAGAAGACTCTCTTCTCATTAAGTGCCAATGTTACTCAGGATGTTGTAAGGACCAAAGTTATCCTAAATAAAGAGCAGGGCATACAGCATAAAATATGAACACCTTGCTTGCTTTACAGGCTACTCCTAAAACCACACCTTGGAAGATGCATGCAACCTGACTTCTCTCAGCAGTTATCTTGCATCCAAAGCCACACTGCATTAAACCCAGGTATTAGAAGACCTGACTTCTCAAATCAATCTAGACTGAGGAATGCAAAAGGAGATATTTACCCATACAGTCTCCTAAGTCTCTAAATGGAAGAATTTCAGGGAGTGCAGGTCATGTCATCCTTGGGACTTTGGTGGCCTTGGGGAGGCCGAATTATACCAGTGACCTTGTACATTACCTCTTAGGTTAAGCTCAAGGATAACTTTCCCCAAGTCTGTTAGGAGACAAGGATGAAGTGGAAGCTTCAAGGTCACTTAGTTGGGGTTCTGAAAGTAGAGAAATTAGAGGTTTTTTTTTTCCCCAAAGATTTATTTATACATACATACAAGAGCTTGGGTACAGACCAGAGCCCAGGGTGGTGAGAGGATTCGTCAGAGACAGAGTGGGGAGCAGAACAGGCAGATCAACTAAAACACACTGCTGAGGGGAGCAGCAGACGAGGGAGGAGAGGTCTGCTATGCCATGTGGGTCCCCTCCTTGGCCAGCAGCAGGGATCGAACTCATGCTGCAGTGGCTGTGGTTTGCTTGATAGTGCGTTGCTTAATCCACTGCGCCACCAGGGAGCCCTGAGAAATTAGAGTTTTTGATGAAAGAATTAAGGAGAACCAATAGTTCTTGTCTTTTTATGCTGCTGTTTGCAGTTCAGGGTAACCTTGCCAAGCAGAGGAGTAAATAGTTTACATGGGCGGGGTCTACCTTCAATTTTATATGGCAATAAAGAATGAGCACTGTCTTGGCATATTTGTAATGCATACATTCTGGCAACCAAGCCTGATTAGTAAAAGGCAAGACAGTGCTTTAGGTCCATCTCCTTTCTGGAGCTCCAGCTAGAATTTAATACCAGTTTATAAATCAAGACTATGAGAGTAGAGCAGAGTCATAGTCAAACAGAGTTAGAGGTGATCAAGACAAATATATTCCTTTGATTTTGATGATGAATCATGGATGCTGTGGTGGTGGGAGTACTATAGTGACTGAACCTGAAGGGAGAAATCGAATACTGCACAAAAATTAACAATGTGGGGCTTCCCTGGTGGCACAGGGATTAAGCACCACACTATGAAGCATACACAGCCACTGCAGCAAAAGTTCGATCCCTGGCCAGGGAGGGGACCCACATGGCACAGCAGACCTCTCCTGCCTCCCGCGCTGCTTCCCTCAGCAGTGTATTTCGGTCCATCTGCCTGTTCTGCTCCCTACTCCCACTCTGGTGAATCCTCTCACTCCCACACCTCTGGCCAGTACCCTAGTTCATGTATGCAAAAATAAATCTTTAAAAAAATTAACAATGTTGCAGTGTACTTTCATTGATCTGCCTGTTCTGCTCCCCACTCTGTCTGTGGTGAATCCTCTCACCCCCCCCCACACCTCTGACCTATACCCTAGTGCTTGTATGCATAAATAAAAAAACTTTATTAAAAAAAATTAACAATGTAAGAAAATAAATAAATTTAATAATAATTGAAAAAAAGACAAATATATTCCTTTGCTAAAAAGCACGAAAATAAAATCATGAAAGGAGATGGGAGAAACTCAATTTTTTTTTCCAATTTTGAAAACTCTTTATTTGGAAGTAATTTTAAATTTCTAGAATAGTCATAAAGATAGACAGAGTTCCCATGGACCCCTCACTCAGCTTTCCCTAATGTCTTGTTCAATCATGGAATGTTGATGAAACACTTGGCCACAGCCACTGATGTCCTTTTTTTCTTTTTTTTCTCCTTTATTTATATTTATTTGACATCTGTTGTGGTCCCTATTTCCCACCACCATTTCACCTAACAATGAAAAAAACAAAAACACAACACAACAAAAAACACAACAAAAAGACAAGGACAAATCAGAAACACTTTCTGTATGTGGATGGGGGAGGGAATGGGAGGGCAGAAAGAGCACAAGGGACTGAGGCGATGGTGCACTGGTGAATCTCAATCTCTTAACTAAGATCAGAGCCAGATTATCAACAGGAAAACCAGCTTTAGTTACAGACATGGAACGCCGTTACTTTGGCAGAAAACTGGGTATCCTCTATCAAGTCTGAAATGGGATGGACAGTTCTCTCACTGTCTTCCAAATGTGTAGACCCCTCAGGGCATAAAACATCTTGTTAAGAACTCAAATGCTGTTTATTATTCCTATATTAAGCTGCTTGGCCAAGGTGGCAAAGTGCCTGAGTATACATTTGTGTATATACAAATGAGATAGAGAGCAAGAGAGAATAAGTTTGCTTCATTATCTTGTTAAGCGGATAAATCCTATACTAATAGGATTAATAATAGTTGTGACCTAAAAATTCAAGACCAGTCAGTGGGCTGTTCTAGCAGAACTTGATTCTGTTCAGCTTCTGCTTCACATATATATCTTAAGGGTAAATGACTTCGCATAAACTCCAGTGAGAATATAGTGTTTTTCCTGCCAACTAACACACAAAGATAAAGTCATTACCACCCCCTAAAAGAGTCATTTGCAGAGAGGAGTAAGAAGTTAGGAAACAAAAACAAATCTTCATTTCTAAAGGCTCTTTTTAAAAAAAAAAAAATCCCTTATTAGATGACTTGAAAGACATTCGGTTTAAGAGATTAGGAAGTGAATTAGGTTGCAACAAATGCAAAATTGCAAGTGTGGCCTCTATCTAATCCACTCTTAAGATTGTATAAGTGGCTTTGCAGTCTGTCAACCTGTATTTCCTGGAATTCCCTTTTTATGATATTCTGGTGAAGGCAAGCCGTGGAAGACGTTCTCGTGTGAGATTTGGGAGTGGAGGTGAGCAGCACTTCGTAGCTCACGATATAGCTCCTCAGCTCCTGCTCACTTTGTGGGCGAGGCACAGCTGGTCTGCTACTGTGCTCTCCTGCTATCTCCTCCTTTCAGCTCCTTGACTCCTGAGTCAAGTGTGTGCTTAGCGCTGTGATGAAGGACTCCTGTTTCTCAGGACATCCATGTCATCCCGTCAGAGGCAGCTGAGCTTGCATTTGAAGTTGTCCCAAAGAACAATAGCATCTGTGCTTCTGCTTCTAGCTTGTTATGAAGTCCAGCCCTGTGGACTTTAAGCTCCAGTACTGGATGTTTCAGTTTTAGTTTCAGACCACTGCAATAAAGCAAATGTTGCAATACACTGGTTTCCCAGTGACTATAAAGATTATGTTTACAGTAAACTAGCTTATTAAATGTGCAATAGCAGAATGTACAAAAACAACATACGTAACTTAATTAAAAGTACTTTACTGCTGAAAGTTGCTAGTTATCATCCAAGTCTTCATTCAGCAACTTGTAATCTTTTTGCTGGTGGAGGGTCTTGCCTCAGGGTTGTGAAGGTTGCTGACTGATCACAGTGATGGCTGCTAAAGGTTGAGATGGTTGTGGCAATTACTAAACATAGGGCTACAATGAAGTTTGCTGCATCGATTGACTTTTTTCATGAAAGATTTCTCTGTAGCATGCAGTGATGTTTGATAGTATTTTATCTACCATAGAACTTCTTTCAAAATTGCTTTCAGTCCTCTCAAACCCTGCTGCGCTTCATCAGCAAAATACTTTGTTGTCATTTCTTTTTTTTTTTTAAAGATTTATTTATTTATGCATACAAGAGCTGGGGTACAGGCCAGAGGCACCAGAGGTGAGAGGATGCACCAGAGACAGAGTGGGGAGCAGAACAGGCAGATGGATTGAAATACGCTGCTGAGGGCAGCAGCCGGCGAGGCAGGAGAGATCTGCTACGCCATGTGTGTCCCCTCTCTGGCCGGCGGCAGGGATCGAACTCATGCTGCAGTGCCTGCGACTTGCTTCACAGTGCGTTGCTTAACCCGCTGCGCCACCAGGGAGGCCCTTTGTTGTCATTTCAACGGTGCTCACAAGATTTTTCTAGGAGTAGATTCCACTTAAGAAAAGACTTTCTTTACTCATCCATAAGAAATAATTTTTCATTCATTAAAGCTTTATCATGAGATTGCAGCAATTCAGTCAAATATGCAGGTTCCACTTCTAATTCTAGTTGGTTTGCTATTTCCACCACATTTGCAGTTACTTCCTCCACTGGAGGATTAAGTCTCTCAAAGCACATGAAGGTGGGAATTAACTTTTTCTAAACTCCTGTTAATGTTGATATTTTACCTTTCTCCCATGATGCCATCTATAACATCCTTTCTAGAAGGTTATCAGTTTACTTTGCCCAGATCCATCTCAGGAATCACCATCCATTGCAGCTTATTACTTAAATAAGATGACTTGAAAGTCAAATTAATCCTTGATCCATAGGCTGCAGAAAGGGTATTGTGTTTGCAGGTGTGAATCCAACATCCATTTCTTCGTACATCCCATCAGACCTTTTGAGTAGCCAGGTACATTTGAAAGCAATAATATTTGAAAGGAATCAAATATTACTACTTGAGCAGTAGGTCTTAACAGTGGACTTAAAATATTAATTCAACCATGCCGAAGGGATAGCTGTTACTCAGGCCATGTTGTTCCATTTATAGAACACATGTGGATTTAACATCTCTCTTAAGGACCCTAGGATTTCTGGAATTGTAAACAAGCACTGGCTTCAACTTAAAGTCATCAGCTGCATTAGCTGCTAACAAGGGAATCAGTTTGTCTTTTGAAATTTTGAAGCTAGGCATTTATTTCTCTCTCTGTGAAGGTTCTCAGTGGGTGTTTCTTCCAACAGTAGGTTAATTTGTCTACATTGAAAATGTTAGTGTAGTTTATTATAGTAACCTCATCAATGATCTCAGCTAGAATCTTCTGGATAATTTGCCGTGACTTCTACATCGGCACTTGCTGCTTCACCTTGAACTTTTATATTATGGAGATGGTATATTGCCTTAAACCTCATGAATCAACCTCTGCCAGTTTCCTACTTTCTGTAGGTAGCTTCCATGACCCTTTCAACCTTTATAGAATTGAAGAGTTAAGGTTTTGCCCAGAATTAGGTTTGGGTTTAAGTTTAAGGGAGTGCTTTGACTGGTTTGCTCTTCTTTCTAGATCATTAACATATTCTTCATCTCAGCAATAGGCTGTTTCCTTTTCTTGTCATTCATGTATTCACTGGAGTAATACTTTTCATTTCTTTCAAGAGCTTTTCCTTTGCACTCACAACTGACTAACTGTTTGAACCAAGAGGCCTAACTTTTGGCCTACCTTTGCTTGCCACATGCCTTCCTTTAGCTTAATCATTAATAGCTTTCAATTTAAAATGAGAGACATGCAATTCTCCCTTTCAGTTGAACACTTAGAGGCCACTGTGAGTGAGTTTATCAGTGGTGTCTGATTTCATTATTTTTGTGTCTCAGGGAACAGGAAGGCCCCAGGAGAAGGAGAAGGCAGGTGGATGAAGAAATCAGAGCACACACAACATGTATCAATGGAGCAATCAGAAGACCTACAACTTATGGATTAAGTTTGCTACCTCATAGGGGTATGGTTCCGTGGCGCCCCAAAACAGTACAATAATAACATCAAAGGTGACTGATCACAAATCACTACCACAGTTATAATAATAATGAAAAAGCTTGAAATATTGAGAGAATTACGATAATGTGACACAGAGACATGAAGTGAGCACAGGCTGTTAGAAAAATGATGGTAACAGACTTGCTCAATCCGGGGTTACCAGGCTCTCAATTTGTAAAAAAACAAGATCTGTGATGCGCAGTAGAACTTGCTATGTCTGTACTAAGCTGCTTGTTTTAAGCTGCTTAATTTTTATGCAGCGACAGATAACTAATACAATGCTAAAGTTTAAATATAATCTTTCTTCTGTATGCCTTAGGGAGTCAAACAAAAGGAATAGGGGAAGAGAAAACTGTGTCTGCACAACTATCATTCCTCAATCCTAGTTCAGGGTCTTTTTAACCTAGGCCACTTTTCAACTGAGCTAAATTTGAAAGACACAACTAAGGGAGTTAGCATGCATGCATATATATATATGTATATGTATATGTATATTTACTTTTGAGATTTACTTTTGAGATGACAAATCACGAGATTTTCCCAGAATGAAGTCTCTTCCTTACAGAATGGTGGGGAGTTGCTACCTCTCTCCAGTTGAGATTTAAAGTTTCATTTCTTCTTCTTTTTTTAAAAAAGATTTAGTTATTTATGCAGGCAAGTACCTGGGTACAGGCCAGAGGTCGGGGTCGGGGGGGGGGGGGTACGGGGAGAGGTAAGAGGATTCACCAGAGTCAAAGTGGAAAGTAGAACAGGCAGATTGACTGAAACCCACTGCTGAGGGNGGGGGGGGGGGGGGGGGGGGGGGGGGTACGGGGAGAGGTAAGAGGATTCACCAGAGTCAAAGTGGAAAGTAGAACAGGCAGATTGACTGAAACCCACTGCTGAGGGGAGCAGGGGGCAAGGCAGGAGAGGTCTGCTGCGCCATGTGGGTCACCTCCCTAGCCAGGGATCGAACTTTGCTGCAGTGGCTGTGGATGCTTCATAGTGCAGTGCTTAACCCCTTGTGCCACTAAGGAGGCCCTCATTTATTATTCTTTTTTAACTTAATGTGACTAGTTAAAAAAATGTAATGTAGGATTTGATTTCCTTCCTAACTTTTTCTTTTGGGGAACATTTGGAAACAAGAGAAATAAAAATATATTTCTTTTCACCTCTTTTTATTTCTTTTTCTGTCTTATAATCAATTTCAGTAACTTTAACAATAAACAGTAAAAATGATAGAGTATACAAAGCATTGTGCAAGTGAATCCATCAGGAACCTGTATCTGAGAATGGTTTCCTAAATAGGTGAAATGTGTTTCATAGAAAAAGTCCATTTTCTGTTATTACCTTTTTTATTTGGACTACTAGATGCTATATATTTTAAGGCAATCTTAATAGTTTCCTGTCTCTCACTAACAAGAATGACTTGTCATAATGAGCAGTACAGACACTGTCCATTTGATCCACTCCAGAAAGCTGTCTATTTGATACAAGAGTAAATCACCTCAATTTCTTTGTGGAATGAGTAGAGTATAAATAAATAAATGAGACACAAGAATAAAAAGTCTGGTCAGTTCTATCAGAAGGAAATAAAGGACAGGAACATTTGGAGGTCTGGTTTAATAAAACATGTGACAAGACAAAGAATTATATTGTGATAACTGTAAAGGGAAGATGAATCCTTACTGGTATAAAATGTCCATGAAATAGATTCTACCTTCTTTAGGAAGGTAATTTTGTAGTTTAAGAATAATAAGTCCCAATTCTTTGAAGTTAGAGAACCCATGTTGTAAAATGACTCTCTTATTTACTTTTAGCTCTACTGAAAGGAATTCTAATTTTCAGCACTATTTCTATAATTTATCACATTTCTAAATCTGAGTGAGAATTTCAGATCCCATTAGGGAATGGGTTTATTTTGCAAGCATGTTTTTTGTTTTTATTTTGCATGTTTTCACTTCAGTTGTAAGATGTAAATTTTTTTGTTACTGTTTTGAAAAGACAGACATGGACTCTTTCAAAAAGTCCTATTTAATAAAAAATAGTGTTTGGTGTATCACTTAGAAAATTATGTAAAAATGTAATGCAAATTTGCATTTGCCTACTCAATTTTTTACTGTTGCTGAGTTTCTTTTTTCTTATGAAATAGTTGTACCATTATTTCATGTCAGGTTTAGGGTTGCAGGTGGGGACAAAAGATAAGTTATGACAAATTTCCAGCCCTATAGGAGCTGCAAAGCAGTAAAGTGATTCTCAAAATCAAGTATCATGATGTCTCACATCAAAACCACCTAGAGGGCTTGACAGACTGAATCTGAATCTCTGGGAATGGCTTGAGAATAGACATTGTAGTCAGTTCTCTCTGTGGTTCTAAAACATACTGAATTTTAAGGACCATTGATTTAGTAAGGGTTGTAGGGTAAAGGAATAAACGTTTTACATTACCATTGGAGTCACAATGAACTATTTGAAATACAATAGTAGCAAGTAGGAAATTTTATCATCCTAGTTTTTATTTTGAAGAATACAGATATATAGAGATACATTCTATACGCACACTTTTTTTTTTTTTTTAAAGGACTGGGGAACTACGTAAAAGGGGAAGGGTGGAGGAAGGAGATGAGAACGGGTGATTTACTGAAATACTCTGTTAAGGAGAACAGCAGTGTGGTAACTTCCTGTCCAGGAATTGAACTCGTTAGCGATGACTTAACCCCTAGGTCACTAGGGATGCCCACAAACACAATTTTAAAGGTGCATGTAGTGTCTTTGTGTTTTAGAGAAAACCTGTCAGACGATTTACAAATAGAAGACATTCAATAAGTATTTGTTAACTAAATGATCAAGTTGGCATGAAGAGATTTTATCATTCCACTCCATTAATCGTCCATCGCCAGCAATTTTCTTTCTGGTGCTTTAGGATGTATGTATCTGGTTAGCTTTCTTCTTTCTTTGCATGTCTATAGTTCAAGCGGCTAAAACTAGAATTAGAAATGGAATCTGAGTTGTGATTGAGTTGTAACTCAAGAGGATTGTGGGGTAAATCAGTTGCCCCCAAAACAAATTCGGTAGAAAAGTAATGCAAGAGCCAATCAAAGCTCTCTTTCCAGCAGCTCCAGATTGAGCGCTCAGGAAGGACTGGCGGAAGAAAGGACTGATTGCCTTCATTCAAAGGGACAAAGAAGACCATAATAGTTTAGAATGGTCGGGAATTCCTTTTGGGTTACTAAGTGAAGTGCTAGACCTTGGTAGAGCTGACCACTGGCCAGAGGGTCCTTTAATCGGAAAGCCTGAAGGTACCACGAATAGCTTATTTTCCAGGATCCTAGAGAAAGAGTCACCAGTTGTCTTGGTTCCAGTATCCAAAATGGCGGCACCGCGTTTCAGGCGCCACATCAGGTGATGCAGCCCCGGCTCTCCTTCCCACAAGCTGCTCCTCCTCCCGCTTCCTCACGTAGCAGTGGGCGTGGCCTCTCCAGAGGTTCTTCTCGGAGGCTAGGGAAAACCGAGGGATGCTCATGCGCAGTCGGGCCCCGCAGGCCTCCTCCCCCGCCCATCGTCCCGCCCCAATCTGCGGGAGGGGCTGGGCCGAGAGTCCAGCTGCTGCTGGCTGGGGCTTCAGTGACTTCCTTGTTGTGAGCCCCGGGCGGGCAGCGTTCGGAGTTGTAGCCCCGCTGTCCTTCCTGGGACCGCTAGCCCGAGTGCACGTCGCAGCCACAACCCGGCGCGTCTGTTCCCCTTTGATCACAGGTCCTTTCCCCGCACGCCCCGCGCTCCCTGACATGCCCAATCCCAGCTGCACCTCCTCTCCCAACCCCCTCCCTGAGGAAATTAGGAACCTGTTGGCAGGTAAAGATCGGGAAGGGGGCGGGCAAGGCTGCCGGGGCGGAGGCGGGGGCGAGGGGACGGCGAGCCGGCGGGGACAGAAGCATTCAGGGACGCTACCTTCCCTCCCCGCGTGCCCCGAGTCGCCTGTCTTGTGGGGGCGGGACCGCGAGCGCAAAGAGGGGAATCGGGGCTGAGACTAGGAGTGGGCGTGCGTTGCAGTTTGGACCCGGGATGGTGGGGAAGCCCTTTTTGATGCGCTGCACGAATGGGATTAGGACAATTGTGCATACAGTGTGATCCGCGCGCGGCGTGTGTGTGTGTGTGTGTGTGTGTGTGTGTGTGTGTGTGTGTGGAGAGAGAGAGATTCGAGTAGACAAGGGAGAAGGAAGAGGAATGAATGAATGAATGTGTGAAACTGGGGAGGGATCGGGAATCAAAGAAATCCTTTGGTTTTTTGATGACCCAGCCAATGGAGGGAATGGGTGTAGAGATGCCGAGAGATGTCTGAGCTACAGGTGTGTTCGATGTTTAGGATTATGGGACCGAAGGAGCTGTCATTTCTAAACTTCCTCTTTTTCTTGAACATTCAGGACACTCATATGTAAGGCGCTCAGACAGGGCCTGATTCTGAAACAGTCATTTGTCTTTAGCCCGAGTACCCTAAAAAAAGGAAGGATGTGTTCAAGTCCAGCTTCCTGTGTCACACGATGAAAGTACTTCTTTTTCTGCACTCTCATCTTCCCTTTTTCAGTTTTCACTTGCCATTTATGGGAACTTACTTCAGAAGTTAAAGATGTGGTTCTTTCAGGCTATTAGAAATCCACTATTAGTTCTTGAGTGTACTGGATACGAGATAAATATTTACAGTAAGGGCCAATGAAAAATTTCTATTTCTGTGTCCGCACAGCTAGGACATTTGTATTCTCAGATCTTAACTTAGCTTGATGCTCTGGAATTCCAACCATCATTCACTATGTCATGCATACATCAGAATTCTGGAAACTGAATTTTTATGGTTTTACTTTTGTTGTCTCTCAAGTATCTTTTGACAATGGTCATTAATAACTGGATTAAAAGCATTTGCCTTAGATACCTGTCCTACGAGTTGCTTATTTGAACCTTTAATCAGCAATGTGTAAAACATGGTATTTTAAATAGTGAGGTACTGTGATGGCAGTGTGAGAGCAGAACTGCTAGACTTATACAATTTGGGTGGTTTTTAACATCATGAATGTGAGAGAGAAAAATATAATCAATATGTATGAATGCGGATTTATGTTTGTGTGAACATGATTACAGTGTGATAAATGCAATGCTTGTTGCCATTAATGGACATCTCTAAGGGAAATGTTCAAAGAAGTGTAAAGTGATTTAAGGCAGCTTTTACTCCATTATGTGAGAGTTCCACATGAACACTGATTTTGTTTTACTACAGTTAACATTTTTGTTGTTACAATGCTGAAATTGCTTGTTTAGAATATTAATAGCCCGGTCAGAAATGAATTTGTCTTTACTCCAAAAATACATATCATTTTCAGAACATTCTGTGTCTGAATTTTTGGATTTAAGAAATAAAGGACAGATCTGAATACATGTTTTTAAAACTTGAAAGTTCCCCCACTTGACAGCTTGCTGGATCCATAAACATGCATCCCAGCTAGTGTGATATATGTTATTCTCTGATCCCCATCCATTATAAGCATTTCAGGTGACCCTTACTTCTGCATTTTAACTGAAAGAGTTATATGGTATTTAAATTATCTGCTATTGCAAAATTGCTAACTTCTTATATACTTGAAGTATCAAAAATATTAAAACATTAAAATTTTAGAGATTTTAAATTTGACTTACACTTTATCTTCAGAGAATATTTTCAAGAGGTATGATATGAAGAAATACATCTTTAGGGAAATGAAACAGGCAAATCAGTGTTTTTCAATTTTCTTTTTTTTATCATTCAAAGAAAGTTATTAACATTTTATGTTCGACTGTAACTAAAATCTTTGTTTGAGCTAGGGATAGTTTTAAGAGTAAGTGCTCCCTGGAGTTTTTTCACCCAAAAAATGCCACTGGGATTTTGCATGATTTGCGTAATTCAATTGTGTTGGGTAATAATACATAGTTAGATTTAAAATTACTAAAACTACAGAAGAAAAATTGGTCTTGGTTTTAATTTTATAGATATTGGTGGCTTATCTCATACTCTGTTTGAAACTGAAGGAAAAATATTAGTCATTGTGGTTGTAGTTAACAGTTGAGTGGGCTCTGGAATAGAATGAATGTGATATGCTAGAATTCCAAGGTAGAAAAGATGAGGAACTAAACTTTTCAGGCTTTTAAAATCTCTTTCCTTCAGGAAAAAAAAAATAAAGTCAAGATATAATGCCTATCAAAATAATGTTTATATATCCCTTTGTGTTCCATGTGCCTATTATCAAATCATTATATGTCATACGTGTTAAATATTTGACATTTCAACGGTTTGGGGTAGATGCTCAAATATATTCTTTGCAATGTTATTTTTCTTTTTCTTTCATATTATAGAAGTTTTAGGCTTTCCTTTCGATATTTATTCCTCCTGCCGTCTCATTCTTTATCCTTAAAAAAAAAATTCTACAGAAATGCAAAAACCCATAGGGGCTATCATTCTTAACTCACATTTAGTGATACTGTCGAAAAAGTGGCTTATGTAGTTTGTGAGCTTTTTGCATTTCTCTAGAATCAGTTTTTCTTTTGTTTCACGAATACAAAGAGGCTTGCAGGTTTTGTTGTTAAAAGTAAATTTTGAACAGCCATATTCACTAGTCAATCATTGATTTTTTTTTTTTTCATAACAATGGTAGAACAGGTTTTGCCTGGATAGTTAGAATCAAGCATAATCCTAGGTCGAGTCCATTTAATCTTCTTCCACATCCAAATATTTTGACTGGGACTAACAGCAAGAATAATCTTGATTAATGTGAGTTTTTCCTCCAGGCACACAAGAAAGTGAGAGGAACTAGATTCAGTGGTTGTTTTACCCCCTTTCATTTGTTTAATCACCCTTTGACTACTGACACGTTTGTGTTTTACATCAGATATTCTCACTCGTTATTAATGTTTTAGGACAATACATTTAAAAAGTAGAACTAAGAGGATATTGTTTTCTTTTTACTAAATCAAAAAATTGAAACCAATGTTAAAAGAAGAAAATAGTGATTATTAGTGCTCTTTAAAAGCAAAACCAAACCAACATTAAACAAAATGGCTATATGGTGTCTGCAAAGTGACCTGGACAGTTTATTCACAGAGAAGTCTTGATTAGAAATATTACATTTTCCCCTTTTGGGGATTTCCAGAACTTTCTTTTAAACCATCACATATTATAATTGATAATCCCTTTAGGGGCACTAAGTAAAGCGTATAATTCAGTTGAAGTAAATGCAGAATTTTTTCAAAGCTGACAATAGTGTGGTTTGATTTCCACCTTTCCAAAATTTCATATATAATTTGATCAACATTTTTATTTTATTTTTCCTATGAGAATCATTTATGATGTATCTCGTGTCCCATAACTTCCTTCTGGGAAGTTGCCTGAGTCTGTAAAGGGAAGAGTGCCACCTACTGAGTCACCAATAGTCACCTACTTCAGCACCTGGATTTTCCTGTAGAGCAAAGGCAAGCCTGCCCCATTTTGTCAGTAATAACTAGTGGGCATAAAGTTGATATTGAGAACATTTGATCTCATAATGAAACGAGACTATGGCATCTCAGATTTTTCTCTCCTAAAAAAGGAATACGTGTTTATAAATCAAGGGGTCAGAATTTGTAGTTTCGTATGTGGGTCGAATAATATAGTTGAATTAGGATGTGATATTTAGGAAAGTCGTTTTGCCTTTCTTAAGCATGTACTATCTTGCTTTTTCTTGGGAGGGAATCTTTGGCTTGTTTTCCGTGTGGCTTTTTAATTGAAAGGATTTTCATCTCAGGTGAATAAAAAGTTGCTTAATAGTTGCACAGGTTTTATAGTTACTCAGTCTAGACATCACTGGTTTTCTTTTAAAAGAGGAATCCACATATACTGAAAAAATGAGCAGTATATAAAATTTTTCCAAATGGGTTTATCTCTGTGTTATCAGCACTAAAGCAATACTAGAAAGAAGATAGAAACTCCTACAGAGTAGGAAAAGCCTCTGGTGATTTGAAACACAGTTCAGTTGTCTCTCATAAATTTAAGATTAAGTGTCATGTATGGGTGATAAAAGTGGCATAGGCTAGTTTTTATATACTCATTATTCACTTAGTTTGTCTTTTTCAATTAAAGCCAAGTCTATCTTTTTCATTCCACTGAGTTTACATTTCTTTTTCAATCACATTCTGAACACATTACAATAGATGCTGCCTAACAGTGAATATAGTGTAAATCTCAGACTAATGTGTTATTCACTATGGCTTCTTTGAAAATGCATGGTAAAAAGATTTTGATTATTATAAGGTGCTATTTATCAAGAGTCGTCTTTTAGAGGTGAAAGATATTCACCCCTGTAAGTTAACAGCATAGTTTTCTATCAAAATAAATCATTTAACCTCCAAAGCCAATTTTGAGAATTTTGTCAGATGATTTGATTGTAATATGCAGATATGTTTTACCCATTGTACTATGAGAACACCTTGTGCCTGCTCACATCTCTTCTTCCATGCTCAAAAAGTTCAGAGTTCATAACCTGTAAAAGTGCCAGGTAATCAAAAGAAAGACATTGATTAGAGCAATCAATAACTTTTCAATTAGCCATTTCCAAGTTTGGGCATTTGACTCCATTGATCTGCATATTTAATTGATTTTTATGTTTTTATCAGTAGGTGTTTGGTCTGATCCATACCTCCCTAATAGAGAAGAAAAGTTGTTTTTTCTGATGCCAGCTTGAATTCTAGGCTGGGATCCTTCACACATTAAGTTTGGTGACTCTTCAGTGAATCTAGAGTGAAATTTGCCCATTTCATAAAATAAAGAAACATGTAGAATTAAGTAGCAAAGACATTTGGGGTGAAGTGTGATTGGTTTCATACTTGTTTTATTGATCTGGGACTGGGCAAATGGTAGTGGATTTATTAGGAATCTTGCCCCCCCCCCCATACAGTTGAGAGCCCCACAACATAGTGTCTGTCTCTGTCTCTCTTGCTGCATGCTGGTTCTCAGAGGTATTGAGTGGTTGGGGGAGGAGGCAGAAGACACCAGGTGTTACCTTTGTGACATGTTTACAACCTCCAGCTGCAAGTCATATTCTTGACTGCTGGTGGAGGATGGTGAGGACAAGTGGCTCTCTTCAAGAGTAGGAATCTGTGCTGTGCACCCAGCTTCAAGAAGCTGACAGCTTATTTTATCATTTGCAAGTATTTAACAACTGTTCTATTAACCTTGTGAAGTTTCATCCTTTTACTGTGTGGTCCACATGGGAGTTGGTAGAAAGCATTAGCCTTGTGTGCCAGTGTGTTAAATACCTGTTCTAACCACTGGGACTCGAAGACAAGGCAGCAGTGTTTCTAGGGTGTCCTTATGTACAGAAAAAGGGGGAAACTGGAGTGTAATTCAGTGAGCCTTCTTTGCTGCTTGGGGGTTGCGATGGCTGTTGAAAGGTTTCTAACTTGCTTGAGGATTTCCGAGGCAAGCCATGATGTCGCCTTTTAAGTTTGTTTCAGACCATCATATTTATCTACAGAACAATTGTAAATATGATCTTTTCAGCCTCCCTCTTCCCGAGATCTTTTCATTTGTACCGGAAGATAAGGTGCAACGGGCAAAAATCACCATTACATTTACATTAGCCGGGATAACTTTTTCCCCTCGGTGATGACTTTGGGGCAGAAACTGGAGGAGATGGAGCTGTTTGGGGATTCGGTGCCAGCGGTGCTGACCTGTAGGCTACCTGGCTGCGGGCGGCGCTGAGGGTTTTTGACCTGGTACTTTGGGGGCACCTCAGAACTGTGCTTTCTGCACACTGGCCAAGTGGACCCCCCAACATTCTCTTTACCCGAGGCTAGTGCTCCAGTTAGTGGGGACCCCACCCCTTTGAGGAAGAGGAATTCTAACCAGGCCAAGAGGCTAACTAGGAGGCAGGCAGGCTGACGTTTCTCGTAATCGGATTAGGGCTGTTCCCCGAATTACAGGCAGTCTGCAATCAGTGAAATCTACGTCTTGGCTGAGGAACACGACCCCTCCAGGAAGGTAGAGGAGCGCTAAGGCGCGCTTGCTTACCAGTTTGCGGGGCTATTCAGGGCACAATAAAAAGCATCAAATCTCTTTTCGAACCAGTCAGAGGAGCGCTTGATTCGCCCAGGACTTTTATTGCAAGCTTTTGAAATATTACCCTGGCTCTGGGCTACAAAGCGCAGCTCCAGCCCCATTTGTCTGGCGAGGGCGCTGCCCTAAACCCAGCGCTGGCTGCTCACAGCTCCGGGGACGGGAACCCTGGGGTTTCACACTCCGACTGTGGAGTGCCGTCTGTCCACGGTCTCGGAGGGCAAAGACGCAGCATCTCTCAGGAGCGCCAGAACTTCTCCGCGCTCTCTGTCTTTGCGCTGGGGCAGCGGGGTCCGTGCTTTTGCGCAGGACTCGCGGGAGGCCGCTGGAACGTTCGTTCAATTAGAAAGTAAACCGCACAGCGTGGAATTGAAGAAATAACCCAGATTTAAAAGTTGAGAAACTAGCCCTGTTTGTGGCCCCGATGAACTTAAGGTTATTGCAAGAACTGCTTCCATTTTAAAGTTCTTTTTTGTTCAACAACAGCAACAACAACAACAAAACCCAGCAAGGCAGTTCCTACACTCTCCACATCCCCTTAGAAAAATAACTTTTAAAGCACTGATTTTTATTAAATATTTTTACATGCCCCAAACCCTTTTCTGGGAGTTTAGGAATGAAGGCATTAAAAAGGCTGGAGACACCTTTTTTTCCTTGCTCAATCCCTGAATTCCCTTCTAAGACAAACTAATAGCAACACATTCTTCCAGCAGTCTCACATTTTTACAAGTATTTTCTCATAAAGTGGTAATATGGGTCAATTTTTGAAAAATATTTTTTCAAGTGTTAGGAAGCACTGTGAAGAACATGGCACCTTTTTATGTTTTCTGTGTTTTTGTAGAACTAAATGACCTTTTAAAGAAATAACTCTTGGGCTGTAATTCGTTCAGTTATTGCTTCCGGAGATAGAAAATAGATCCCGTTTGTTTAAACCTGGATTGTATAATGAAAATGTAAAATAGGCAATTAAATACTCGTGGATGAGGGAATTAAAGACAAACACTGAGTGAAAGTAACATTAAGCAGACTATTCACCACTCATTGTGCCAGTGATTCTCCTAAGTACTGAGTCCGTTTGCAAGAAAGAATCAGCCTCAGAAATGCTGTGCCTCCCCTCGCCCTTATTCGACTCCCTTAGTGGATTTATTGTAATCATCTAAGAGAAGCCAATGGCTTTTCCCATTTCAGCTAATATCTGAATGTCCAAAGATTGCTTGGTCCTCTGGGTACAAAATTTAAAGAGTTTAGAGGAGAACACTCTTTATGTTTCATTATTTTGAACTCATTTGAGAAGTCCTCATCTAATTTGCCATGGAACTGGATTATGTCTATATGGACAGCTCAAGGAAAAAGAAGCTGTGACTTTTTGATACTTTTAATGGGCTTCAAATCAGAAAGCTATTAAAAATAGTCAAAGATTAAATTTTAATTCTTTCACTTGTCATATCGATTCAGTGAAAAATTACATTTATACTTTTACTATGAGTGTACAGAATAATAGTTTAATCAACTTTGCTCATTGGCTTATCATACTTTGGTAATCAAGAATTTAAAATCGATTACAACGTTCTATCTCAAATACTAGGTTTTAAATTGTTAATTATGAATACAGTTGAAAGACCATTAATCATACTGCTTTGAATTAATTAGATGTGCTATTACGGTATGTTTTGATACCATCTTTTTCTCAATGTGAGTTGGAGACAAGGTAGTGAAATAAAAAGACAGTAAAGCATCCACATATCTTCAGTGTGAAATATGGATGGCTGATAGCTACCCCTGCTTTAGACGTTTTTATGGTAGCCTCTATATTAGATGCTGCAAAGTGAGCTTTGAAGTTCCGAGAAAATGAATTTAAAGTTGTACAGTATTTCACAAACAATAAGAATGGGACTATTATAAATTCAAACCAGGAGGGATTTGTTGGAATTTTATACTAGGGAAGACTAGAAAGTAGAATAATTTAGAAATTTACTGAACTTTTAAACAGAGGCTTTGTGAAAATGTTATATGAGACTGTAGAAATCTTGTATCTGGGTTACTATATTTTAAAGCAGTGGATGAATCTGCTTTTTGCCAGTTTTTTCTTTAAAGTATATTTCCAGGTGGTAATGCTAAGGAAAACGAGATCACACAAAATTTGTGGGTGACTGGCCAGAATGGGTGGGGTAGGTAGGAAGAAGGAGGGTTTGATATGGGAATCTTGACTAGAAAAGTATTTATTTTTCTTTTAAAGCATTAACTGTTGCCTAGATCTGAGAATGAATTACACTGGGAAAAACAGGCTCTTGCCAGAGACATTATCTTATATTGATATAATATTGTGAATGACCTGTTCATACAGGGACTTAAAGAATACCATAAAATGAGAGTAACACATGCATAAAATCTCTGTGCTTGCTTTTATATGAGAGAATTTGTTTTATGGGGCACCATAGTTTATTAAAACTTGTGTGCTTCTTCCTGGTTTAATGATGCCAAACATCCAAATAGCATTTGCTGTGCTAAGCATAAGTAGAACATACAAATTTTATTAGCTAAGTGGAGAACAGATTTGTCCAACTTAGTATTTGAAACATATTTCAACTGTTATGCTTTGGATTGATAAATAACTATAACAAATTGTACAGATATTAACACTTATGGGTAGAAACAATCATTGTCCTATTTGTCTTTACAAAAAATGATTCTTTCCAGTAATTTGTATCCTTTTCCTTATATTTCATGGTTTAGATGTTGAAACATTTGTAGCAGACACACTGAAGGGGGAGAATTTATCTAAGAAAGCAAAGGAAAAGAGAGAATCCCTCATTAAGAAGATAAAAGATGTAAAGTCTATGTAAGTCACTTACTTGCTTTTATTACTAATTTCTTGTTTAAAAGCAACTTTGTAATTAACATTTTAATAAAGAATTATTGTAGAATTAAGTATATGTTCTAATTTAAATAATATTAAGTATTTTAAAGGACAAAATATATTTCCTCTATGATAAATTTTTGAGATAGGCATGCTTATCTTAATATCCTTTTTGGGTAAGGTTCTTGTTTATGTGTTTTTCTAAGTGTCCTTGCAAAATCTGTTTGATTATCTGAGAATATGTTTGGTTTAAGTGGTAAGATATTGGTAGGTTGAGAATTTTAATATCAATATGGAAAATACCTCAGATACTGAAACAGAGAATCTTTTTGTTACTGTTTAATTAATTAAATGTAATATAAGTTGCTGGTATTAAAGATATCTACTGATTTTACTACTGTAACTTAGGTCTTTAGAAGCATTTTTATTATAAATCCATAAGCCTTTTGGAATTGTCATTTTAGGATAGAAAATATTTTTTTCTCTAAATATAATAGAGATTTTAAAATAAATTTTAATTATTGTCACTGGTTAAACATTGTCTTATTAATGCTCTTTTAAAATACAATCTTTTTGCTTTATTTTGCAGGTATTCTCAGGAATTTCAAGACAAAGGTAAATTTTCAAATTTGGCAACTTGAATTTTTTTTCCCTGTTGGAGATTTTCAATAGGATAATCTAACATATTGAAACTTGATAGTTGGAATCACAATTTAAATTTCTGTGTTGTATACTTTCAAGATGAGAGTGCTAGCTCCCCCTGCTGAGAAAAAAAAAATTAAAAAGCACATCCAGAATCTACACTGCACCATCTTTTACTGGAGAAATCTATGTATATAACTTCTTGAAGTTTTATATGTCTTAGAGTATGTTGTCGCAGAAATGTGTTAAGAAAGGTTTGTACCTGCAGTTGCACAAGACATAACTTAGTGAAGTAGGGGGAGATGCAATCTGATGCCACTTAACTCTGCAGAGATGGTATGCCAGTGGTAATGGGCGCAGGAGGGCCTGTGGCAGGAGGCAGGTAGGGAATGTTTCTGATTGTTTTAAAAACAGTATAAAATGTTGTTGGAGAACGTGAATGAAATCTTTCGCAGATGTCGTTTTTATTAACCTTGTTATTCTTTTGATATGAGTAAATGCGTGCCATAGAAATTTTCCTTTTCTGGATTAAAGTGAGAATGCTGGTATCCAGACTGCCTTTTCTGAAATTTGAGAGACCGCTGCTTAGGGCACTGAAAACCAAATCAGGAAAGGCTTAGGAAGTTCTACAATTTCATGTCTCCAGTTCTGTAAGGGAAACTGGGTATGGCTCTTACTTCCATGATGCTAATTCATAGGTCATGACCTGAAGCCTGTGAATGCTGGCATGGGGGTCATAACATGAGGTCAGTTAACCTATGTGGTGCTAATCTGTGGGTCTGGGGGAGAAACAGTATGGTATCTTCTAACTAGGGTTAGCAGATACCACAGAGTAATTTATATCTCTGCCAACTGATAAGTGAGAGAGTAATGACAGTTTCAATAAACGAAGTACTTAACCAGACAAACCTAAAATCAAACAGTTAAAGGAAACCACACTTTCTTTTCACATTAAATCATCAAGATCATTGTGATTAGAGAGAAAGATATTTTTTCTACATTAATTTTTTCAATACTATTAAGTAAAGAGAAGAACAGAAAACTCCCCTCTTGAGTACCCATTTCTATGTAGCCTACAGTGAATCCTAAACTATGGCTCGAATCACATTGCATTTTGTGCAGTTCAGTATAAATGTAATGAATTTATACATTTTAAATATGATAACTTTTATATCTATAGAGCAGTATTAGACCTCAGACTCTGCCTTTCTTCTTAAATGGCACATTCTGGTGATTGTTTATTGATCTCTCATTGTGATTTAATTATTTGTTCTTTAAAACATTTTAAGTGAAGAAAGCTTGGTAATACAAAGGCTTTATATAATTGCATATGACTCAGTAATAGGGTAGGAATTTTCCCTTTGGTACTAGGGTTTAGAACTTGCTCAGGTGTGTGGATATTAAAATTACATTACTAAGATATATTCTTTGTCTCTAAAGAGACATGGAAGTTTATATAGTATTTGATAGAAACTGAAAAATAAGCCTAGAATAAGAATTCAAATAACACAGAATCCAGCGATTCTCCATAACCATTTTCCTCTGAATAAGTCATTTGTAGTTCAATACTGCTGTATTGAGTTAACTAATCATCGTAGTGCCTGCTCAAAAGTAAGCCTGTGGATAAATTAGATATGTACCTTGGAGAAATATGAGAAGCTGAGTAATTTATGCCACTGTAACTGTAAAGCATATCCCGCTTTGTTCTAAAGGATTATTCCTACTGTTTGTTCGAAATGGTAAAGGGAAGTTAATCAGACTTAATCGTTACAAAGTAATTATGATATATCTATTTGTAGAAATGGGAATTTGTAAATTATCATTTACTTTGATTAAATTTAATTCACATAAGTTTGTTTTGCTAGTGTTGCTTTTTCTTTTTTCCTTAAATTTTCTCCTTGTGGTTTTGGATTACCTTTTTATTCAAGGAGACCTGGGCAAAATTCCTTTTAGCTGTTTTCCTATTTGCATTCTCTCTCTCTCTCTCTCTCTCTCTCTCTCTCTCTCTCTCTCTCTCTCTCTTTCTCTGTCTGTCTGTCTTTCAGTATGGGGTCACAATGAAGTTTTTCCTCTCCTTTTTACCTTTAAATTCCTATTTGTTTCACACACTTTTTAAAAATGATAGTTAAATGCCAGTTTAAAATAACTATTGGGAGAAAAAAGGACTAGGTAGAGAATTCTTAAATAAATGAAATAATTCATATTTATGCATTGCTGATAAGTGAGTTATTAGTTTTTCTCTTGTACATGTCTCATCCTTCCTTCTCTCCTGCATCCTCCCCCTTACACGTTAAATATTACCTCCCCATCCTGACATTTAACAATGCAGAATATCAATTATTACAATTGATAATTTGTTGAAACATTCTAGCTGCACAGATCTTAGAAGATTAAAAAGATTCCATAATTGGTAAGAATAGTCTATATTGGTAGAAACTTATTCTGTTGAACTTATTCTATCTAGATATTGAAGGTTGTCCATTAAATGAAATTTGTAGTTTCTGTTTGTATTCACGTCCATAGCAAGCTGTTATCTTAAAACTCCCCTTTTCTATTTCTTTAATTATTAAGGTCTTCATTTTAGCTCTTCTCATACTCAAATGTAAATTGTCCATTGAAAAGTACAAATTGCACAATTCAAATAAATTATCAGTTGGTTTTCCAGATTCCTTAATTTTGCAAGATTTGAATTTAGGCAACTAGAACCCATTTTCCTTAGTCTAATCCATGTTATTTATTTTGAACTATTGCCTGTTCTGCTTAGAATAGAGTTCCTTATTATATCCTTCAACTATTATATGTGCCCAAGTAACTATCTTACTTTATTTACCTCTTCCTAGTTGCAACATAGCCTAATGCTATAAAGTGTACTCCAAAATATAGACTTCATGCACTTGAATTATGCTCAGTTAGAGCATAATTGAAATAGAATTTTGATTTTAGAATTTGTTTTCTTCATACAGTTCTCATAAAACCAGAGGTCTCATAAAACTGACTTGAAATAATTATTTTTGCAATGAAAGTGTATTACTAAATAGTAAAGACTGTTGACTGAGTATAAAGTAGAATTTTTCTAATACATGTAAGGTTTAATTGTACTTGTGTTCTGCCCTTATGTTAGTTTTGTTTTACTTTAGTGATGATTTTAATGATTGTTTTCTTTATAAAATGGTCAAAATGTGACACTACCTGATCATGCCACATAGTAGGCATTGAATAAATATTAATGTATATTCTCAGATACAACTTTGTTTATCTAGAGAACTTAGGTAAATATTGATTTGCAGTTCAGTTTTAAAATAATCTTGAGGAAACTGTATTATTAAAAGGACACACACATTAACATTAGAAAATATTTCAAGAAAGTATTTTTGAACTTTTTACTAGTGTTTACAGCTTTAAAGTAATGCAGATACATTGCTTTCAATTCCCTTTAGATGTCATAGCTTAAACATTTTCATTATTTTATTTAAAATATTTTTCTTCTAATTTAAAATAATTTATTTAAAAGAATTTGTCCTTAAGAGTCCATTGATACTGTTAAATATGCATAGATTTACTTAGCAAGCAATTTCCTTTGATGGTCTCATTTGTAAGTAAACTACGTTTAAAAATAGGAAACTGTTAAGAAAAAAGGAATCCATTTTAGTTTGTAATAAAAGAATCCTAAAAACAGCAGAAAAGTTAGAAGTTTGGATGACATTTAATTTCCTTTCGTTTACCCTTCCTAATATAGTATATGTCCTCTTGAAAGTTATCTCCTCAATGAAACTGAGCAAATTACTTGGAGCGTCCTTGACCCCTGCAACCTTTATACAAATATATTAATTGAGATTTTGGAACCTATAGTAGTAGAAGTGTATTTCAGAGGTTCTGCTTGAGAATTGTCCTCATTTTAAAGTTTTCTTTACTATCTGTGTGCTGTAAATTAGCCCTACTAGCAGGAATTTATGAAGAGAATTTTGTTGGTGGTGCCTTACGTCAAAGTTTTAAGAATTAAACTATAGATTCCCTTAGAAATGACAAGTTAAATGTTCAATTTTATTTAGCTGTATATTATTACTTGAGAAATTTGGATATTTGAACTCAGTAGAGGATTTGAAAATAATTTGTTTTCACTGAAGTAGTCTTCTAAGTTTGTGTTTCATTCTCTGTAAGAAGAAATGGCTATCTAAATTTAAGGTATGTTATTTAGTTTAATTTTCACCTGATTGTGTTTAAAATAGGACTGTATTTGACAAAACAAGCAGTAACTTGGTTAAATTGTCTTCAGTGGTGGTAGAGATCATGTTCAGTTGCTGCTGAGCTTCATCTCTAGGCATTTAGGAAAATGTTAATTGATGACAAACCATATAAGAAAGGGGATAATTGTGATTTGAACCCAGCTATAAATTAAAAAAAAAAAGTGGTTTTCAGAGACCTGTGCTACTGTGGTAAGATTAAGCCTTGATTTTGCTGTGATATTTAAGTTGCCACTGAAATTATAGGAAGGGAAGTCTTGGCTCATTGTCTCTTAGACTGTTAACTTTGTATCGTTAATTAAACTTTTGAAAGTTGTGGGATAAATCAAATGCTTTTCTAGGGAAACAAGAAACAGTATTAATGAGCAACAACCCCATAATTATCCTTGTGAGTACATAACAGGGACACATTCATGTCTTTTCTTTGTGCAATAACTTTTACAAAGAAGTATTTTTAAACTGATCATTAATTTTATGACCACAGAAATGAGATGCAAAATTTATGCTGTTGTCATTGGCACAGGCTCAAGGCACCACTGACATTATGTGTGATTGTAATAGAATGGCTGCCAACTAATGATTCTGTAGACATTTCATTTGAGCATGCTTTTCTCTTAGATGTCTGATTAGGCTGTAATGCTTTCAATTATGTCTGTAAATTGTATTGGATACGTTTACCTGATGCTGGTTGTTGATTTGGAGTTCAGTTTTCTATTACATAAACACAAGTTGAACATTTTCCTTTTAATTTATCGAAGTCTTTGCAGGTATAACTGCAAATACTCAGCCTCTGGGGAGGAAAAATGCTTTGTACTACTCAACAGCGACCCCTGTGTTGGATTAAAGTTCCTTGTCATATAGTCACTTTATTGGGTGAAGAAAATATAGTGAGGGTGAAAAGAGATGGGTAATCCCCAGAACAGCAGAAAAGTGAAGAAGACCATTTTAAAATGATGTATCCTTTCAACTAAATGCAAATTAAAAAGGGCTTAGTCCTATATAGACGCCACAGAGATTCTTATTCTTTACTTTTTAAATTAAAGGGAAACATAAAAATTGGGAAGAAGTGAAGTCAGTATGACTTCACTTTTTCACCTCATATATAGATATATATAGAGCACACTGATTTTTCTTAAAGAAACAAACATTTTAAATGAACTACTGTTTGTAAAGTTTGAAAGTTGAGTATAGCTTCATTTTAATATATAATCCAAATGTGTTTTATTTAAAGATTAAAAACTACAGAGGTCTTTGACATGTCTGTAACCAGTATGTATAGAATAGTCTTAACTCATACTAATATTATTGAATTTATAGCTTTTAAAATTATCTTTTTGTTGTATGTATATGTATGTGTAAATGTAGATTTGTGTGTGCATGTATACATGTGTATGTATGTGTATATACAAGGATAGACACATAAAATATATAATGGATATTATTCAAGGACAACAAACTAATTCTTATTTTCAAAGTTATATTTTTTGTATTTCCACAGAGTTTAATAGATTTAAGTCTGAATATTTTAATTTTTTCCCCCCAAATCCTTTCCATTTGTTGTATAAAATGCTAGGTACCAAGTCCTGGTGATCTTAATAACTTGATTTTTTTTTTTTTTTGCAGCAAGATTTGTTTTATACTTAGTAATCTCAGAAATTCTTGCTTTGTTAAGAATGCAAAGATGCTCTAGCAACTAAAAGCAATTGAGAATTTTTGATGTTGACTATTATATAGTCTATGAACTGCCATTCCATATTCAAACATGATTTTTCTAGCACTTTTTGAGGCGCACCCTTACTTCATACTTGAAATCAGAGCTCTCTTCTTTCCATACGGATATCGGATATCGCTGAATGTTTTGAAAAGTATCTTCACTATCTCTCGAGAAAGAGAAAGAAGGAGAATGCATAGTATTTGTTTGTTTTCCTTGGAATTTCAAGGGAGGAAAACATTGCTTTAGATAGTGTGCTTAGTGGTAGAATAACTAAGGATAACAAGATAGTTATCTCTTTTCTGTTCTTATTGTCCTAGTGGGAGATGTCACTGTTTTAAATTTCAGGCTAAGCACAACCAATGCTGATGAAATAGCAGAACTATAAGGAAATAGACATGAACATTGACCTTTTTAATTATACTGACAGAACTGTCTTGAAACAGGTTATTTCCTCTACTGAAAAGTATGGTGAAAAAAAAATAGGGTGCTGCCCATCAAATGATTTCAGCAGATATGGCTCTCCTTTTGGAGAGATTATTAGTTTTAATCTGGATCTACTCAGGAATTATGGCCTTAAAGTAATACTATAGGTATTTTAGGGCTTCTGTGGGGATTTTCATCATGATTTTTGGGTGGTCCCTGAGGTGGTTGGGTTTTTCTAAATTGTTAATAGGTAATTTGAATTAAATGCCATTTAGAATGTTGATATATTATTAAGCCTACATTTTTCCTTATTAATGAATCTGGGTGAAAAATAGTGCTTCTCTATAACCAGGATAGCAAATATTTGATACACTTTAAATTCAAATGAATATATGAAAAAAGCCCAAAACCCACAAAATTTTATTGTGACAAGGGTTAAATGACTTCAGATCAAGCAAGCAACCAGCATAGGATTTGGAAATACTGGCTTGAACATTAAAAAAAAAATGGTAACAGTATTGATTGAAAATTGAAAGTGTCTAGTTTGTAAATCACCTTGTTTCAATTAAAAAGATTTTTATGAGTTTAAAGCAGTTTTTTCCCATAATGGATTCCTGCTTTTGAAAATGCAGCTGAATATTTTTAATCTACTCTAGTGTAATCCTATGATTTTTAATGAAAATATGAAATGTTCATATGACTTTGAATTACATACAATATCATAATTTTTCAAATTATTGAGTAGGTAAGTGGCATTATTTTGAATCATTTTCTTTGTTGTGCTTTCCTTTTTTTCTTCATTATGTTGAGTTTATTTGTTTTAGACATGTACTTTCTTTACCATGTTTCCACTATTTTTGTTTTCATCTTTGTAGATACCATCATAACTTTGGGAATTGTAATCATTAGTATAAGAGATACGTTGATCCTTAAAAACTCTTACCTTGGGATTTTCATTAAATGGATATACATTAAAATAAGACCTGTTTTTAAGCACTTCAAAAACTTTTCTATGTTTTTTTCCATGACAGTGACTGGATTTAATAATAAAATTACTTTTTTTGACAAAAACCTCATGTTAAAAAATGGGTAAGTTACAAAAGGCTTTTCTCTGACTCTTTTATAGGTGATGCAGAAGATGGGGACGAATATGATGACCCTTTTTCTGGGCCTCCAGACACTATTTCATTAGCCTCAGAAAGATATGATAAAGATGATGAAGGCCACTCTGATGGTATGTGACATTTTCCCATAGAATAGAACCTCTTGACACTTTAGCACAAAGCAATGCAATACGTAGAGGTGTTGGGCTTGTCAGAAAGCAGATAAACGTCGAGGCTTCAGTTAACTTACCTTTATCAGAACCTTTTCAGGAACAGAAGAGCTCTCTCTAGTGGTTTCCCTAAGTATGTAGTTCCATCTTTTCCTAGGAAATTTTCTTTACTAAAATTTTTAGTTTGCATCATTATCTGAATAGTATTAGTAAGTTTGTTGGTTAATTTGATATTATCAGATTCTTGCTTAATTTTATTGTGCTGCTTAATGACTTGTTGTATTATTTATTTTATAAATAATGAAAAAGGTTTTTGATCTCTTTTTTTCCTGAAAACTTCATACAAAATGAGTTCATAAAATATTAAATTAATAATTCCTACATTATCTTCTCACATTGAGGGTTTCATCAAATACTTCTTTTAATACACATTTTCATTTTTCTGATTGTCACCTAAAAATGCCCCACATTATAAAGTAACATTATAGTGTTTTGTATTAATTGAATTAGTAATAAAGTTGACTGTATATCTTAGTTATTTTTAAGAACTTGCTAAAGTGTGAAACTTATTTTTCATACCCCATGTGCTTTCTCTTTGAGTCAGTTGAGTGGATCTGCGCTATAGAGACCTTATGAGGGTGAAATATAGTTATAAATTAAGAATGTGTATCGATAAATTAGCCATGCATATTAATTTGTGGCACTCAAAGTTTCTCATAGACATAGAAATGAATAATGTCTTCTGCCACTATATGATGATCAAACTGTGCAGTTCCATCTCTAAATACAATTGCTGAATGAAAATATGCTTCCTGCAACAGAGCACTCCACATTTTATGTTATCCAGATTATTCCCTTTGGAAACATAAATTGCTTTTATGAGGTATAAAATTATGTCTATTGCAGAACAGGGATAAGTCAAGTACATGCATAAGTGATAAACATTCTAACCACTGATTCAGAACAACACAGTCTTTTTTTATATTCAGAACTTTGTACAATGTGTAGCAATAATAATCATATCCATTTATGTTGAATTTTTTATTTTGGCAAACATTTAATTTCTATTTTTAATGTAAAGGATTTTTTCTCTTCTATGCTTTCCCTATTTTTTTTTAAAGGTGCACATTTCTCTTTAGATTTATGTGAAACAGAGCATTACCTTTTCTAATCTGATCTTCAAAAGCATTTCTTTTAGAAAATGTTTTATAATGGGTGAAATAATATTTTCAGGTGAAATAATGATCATTTGAGTTTAATTATTTTTCAGACACTTAATGATTTGTTTTGCTTCTATGTGAAATGTTGGTAGGTAGGAATAAGTATGTGTGGATGTATAAATATACAGAGATGGGGTGTGTATACTCAAAGAGAATATATATTTGCATATACAAATACATACACATGTACACATAAGGTATATATTTATAGAATAACACTACTCAGAGTTTCTCAAAGTGTCATAAATATTTTGATGTACAAAAGAGCATTCTTAACAAAATTGTAACCTAAGTAATTAAACCACTAGATATCTATGAAAGTCAGTGATTTATTCAAAAAGTGATTTGTTATTAAATTATAAAGCATTTACATGATTATTGTGTTTCTTCTGTGCAAATAATTTATCATGTTTGTTTTCAAAACCAAATATATAGGAAATACAGTAATAGCATAAAAATTTATTGTTAAAGTTTACTCTATCAGAATTTGATAGCTTATAAATCATATAAAAATATATATAACAATATATATAAAATATAAATAACAATATATAACATTAAATTTTTGTTAAATATGGAGTATTTTCATTACTCTTACATAAGAAGTTCTTAACTTTTAGTATTATGGATTTCTTATGTACAAATAATATCATTTTGATAGTCTTATATTTTCTTTCAAAGATATAAATTAATTGTGAAACTACCTTTTGAAGTTTTAGTTTCCGTCGTAAAATATCATTTAGTCACTCTGTTTTTTCTCTCTGTAACTTAGATTGTATATGTTTTCTTTCCTTTGCTGAATAAATTTTCCTTCGATATGTGACATTAGTCTAACGATATATTAATTATAAAAAAATAATGCATTTAACAATAAGTATAACTAAATTAGTACAGGTCACCAAAAGGCCCTTTGTCAAATCGGATTGTTGTTTTGTCCTTTTGACTTTTACCTTATGGTAGGCACTAACAAAATAGCTGAACTTTGATGGATTATGAGCTCTAAACCATGATATGTATTTTTCATAATGCTAATGTAATTTTCAAGGTACTGAAGAGGTCAAACCTGCACATCTCTGTGTGCATTCTAAGTCTGTCTTTTCCTTTAATATTTCTTTTTCTCTGTTCCTCTGGTTCAAAAGTTCACTCAGTTCCCAAATGGCTACCTAATTTTCCAGTTATTCCCTCAAGCCATATGTGTTTTGGTTTCTTTATGGTTTATTAGGTACTGTAGGAAAGTAGCATAAGTTATATCTTCTAATGAAATTCAAGCACACTTCAGTGATGCTTCGACTTGATTGCTGGTAGCAATTAAATCACAGCCAAGGAGAATAATGCATAATCTCACAAGGTCCTATAGAAATTAAAAGGGGATGAAAACAGAAAACAAAAACTAAGTCTCCAAACCCTGCCAGACATTCTGTTTCCAGCCTGCCCCCCCCCCTTTTTTTTTTATTGGCCAACTGCCTGATTGATAGCAAAATCATAACTTGCTGCATGCTAACAGGCAGAGTTCACTTGTAGGTTATTGTGAGCTGATAAAGGGTTAGATGGAGTTTTGATTTTCGCATTGGACCTTGGTACACCAGATTAATGGAATTTCAATGAGAGACTAGAGTAGCCACAGCTTTGTCAGAGAAACAGATGGAGATTCTATAGTCATGTCTACTCATTAATACTAGTTCCCTGAAAGGTGTGCTGCTTTTCTATACAAAAGAGTTGATATAATTGATTTTTGAGTGGTGCATTAAAAAAAAGTATCTTATTGATGACTAGAATTGTAACATATTTGGTGACAGATTTTTGTATAGCTTATAGCAGAAAAATAGTGTAGTATGATTTTTTTTTCTCTGTGTAGAAACACTTCTTACATGTGTTTTTTTAGTGGAAATACATTTTAAGACAATAGCAAAAAAAAAAAGATTTGCTATATTACCTTCTAAGAAAGAGTAAGAGTCCTATTTATGTGTGATTATGTGACTTAATTTCATTTTGATATGGTAATATTTATAAAGTCATACTTATTAGAAATCTCCTTTTATTAGCTTTGTGTTTCTTTTTTCTGGAAAATTTCAAAAAATGATAATGGTTTTTAGACTCTTGCAGATCACTATTAGAAGTTTTATGTTATTGTATGACTGGATGTATTGAAGTGTTAATATAAGTGGTATGTGTCAGTAACCAGATAAAATTAGAGATAATGAAAGTCAATACCTTAAAGAAGGATCTCCCTTATTGTACACATGATAGAATGTATGTTTGGGCACTAAGGTGGTAGTTACAGGGTAGCCTTTAGATACTATGTAATGACTTGAGTTTCCATTTTTCTATCCTGAAATCATTTTTCATTCATTCTTGTCATTTGCTAAGCATATAGCATTGTAGAAAGTCCCTGAGGTGAAGTGAAAGGATTCAGTGAGCTAGAAGACATATATCGGCTCTGCCCGTCGATGATAGGTCGAAGGATCCCAGTGGACATATGTTACAAATCTGATTCAGTCCTAGACCGTAATCACTTTGTGGATACGAATCTGGAACCTCTAGGGTGTGAAGATAGCAGGGCTGAAATGAAGATAAAGATATAAAATAGTCATTTATGTTTAGCTAGGTATCTTCCTAGCTAAAAATTCCCAGGTAATATAGGCTACTGAAAACTGTGTAACTTGTAAGGATATACTTTCATATGAAAAAATAATGGTTTGGGCATGGAATTATTTTTTAAAGCTTGGGGATTAAGAAAAAAGCCACCCCCCTCATTTTGATCAGAATTTATAATAGTAAATAATGATCTCTTTGGATATAGTTCCTTTAAGAAAAGCCAGTATATGAAAATTTGTATTTGTAAAACACAGAAATTGCTAATTCTAAAGGATTGCTTTTAAAAGGATTATCTCTAGGATGTCTATAAATAATGACTTCTCACACTGCATCTAAACAGAAACCCATCCTCATGTGCATACATATATTTTATGTATACATTTTTATAAATTACATATCAAACTTTTGAAGAAGATATTTTTTGTGTAAAATTTGGTATAATGTGAATCAGTTCTTGTAAAAGCTTGCAGTAGATACTTTACTTTTCTCTGGATTCCTGTAAAATATGAAATAATGTTTAAAACTAGGTAAAAATATTCTTTCAGTAATTCACCATTTAGAACAAATCTTTTGTACCATAATGCCATGTGGTTTTGATAGTGTGTTTGTGTCATAGTATCTTGTAGCTTTTGATATGTAAATTGCTTTTTAGTATTTTATTCAGCAAATTCAGATTAGTTTGCAACTGCATACACCTTTGTTTATATAGTATTATTGTTGCACTTGTGTGGTTTCATTTTGTTTTACCTTTTTTTGGTGGTTTCAGTATATTGAATTGCTAGTTTGTGTGTGTTATAGCAGTAAAATAACAATTTTTTTTTTTAGTGCTTTTGTAATATGTATCGAAGTTTCAGGTACTTTGGTAGAATATTTTTGGGAAATGATTAAAAAGTAGAAGACGTGTTTTTAACATTCAAGATACACATTATGAAATTAGAGCTATAAAACACCCAGATGTGAAATATTTTTAGATAATGTTGACCTCAAACAAATAAGCAGTCAGTTATTTCGCCAGCAAAATGGGTTTATTCAGAAACATCAATAGTAAACAACTTGGTCAGTGTGATCTCATGGCTAGGCCAGGGCCTTCTTCCCTAAAACAAAAGAAGAAATGTTCTTACATAGATTTTAGAGGATGGCAGTGAAGGAAGAGTCTATTGGAGGAACCAGGGAATTCAGAGTATAGTGGCTTTTCATTTGCTGGACTATGGCATTCTCCAAGAGTTGACTCAACTGTTGCTGGGCAAAAGGGGAACCTTCTTCTCCTTTCTCCCATGGGGTGGGCTTACTTCCTGTCAGCGATGCAAGGCATGTATCTTCTAGTAGGACTCTGCAGTGTATTGAGTGTGTGTATATAAGGACTTTCTTCTAACATTCTGACCTCACTTAAACGAGTTTTCTGTATATTAACTTTTAGAATAGAAAGGTATGTGTGAGTAAATTAAAGTACACAGCCAGGGGGAATCATCTTTCAAAGTTTTATACTACTGAGTGGGAAAAATACACTGGTATTGAGTGGGAAAATACACCAGAATACGGCAAAATAGGCAAAAAAGATGATTGCAAAAGTAATAAAACTCAACATTGTGAAAAATAATACATCCTTTTAAAAAATGTATTTTATTTATGCATACAAGAACTGGGTCAGGTCAGAGGTGTTGGGGGGGTGAGAGGAATCACCAGAGTGGGTAGCAGAAGAGGTAGACTGAAATACACTGCTGAGGGGAGCAGCGGGCGAGACATGAGAGGTCTGCTGCGTCATGTGGGTCCCCTCCCTGGCCTGGGATTGAACTCTTGCTCCAGTGGTTGTGGAGAGCTTCATAGTGCTGAGACTTAATCCCATGTGCCACCAGGAGGCCCCTAATACATCTTTAATATTGTAAATTGTCAGTAATTTACACAGTATTTGAAGAAGGGAACAAACTATCTTGGACAGTGGGGGAATTTAAAGATAAATAAGACAAAGTCCTTATTTTCAAGAAACATAATCTAGATGGAAAGAGAAGACCATCACCTGAGATAAGGTAATTCGTAATCTAAGTTCAATAAGGCCAATTCCAAAATTAGTAACTAGTTTGTGTTATAATATTTCATTGATTTAGTCTATACCAAGGCAAATAATTGATATCATTGATTTTCCTCCCTCATTTGTTTAGGCATCATCTTGAGTAAACCAAAACATAAACTTTATGCTACAGTTTGAGAGGTTGTGGAGTACCTTGTGGAGTAAAGGGCTTTCATTTAGTAAACTTTGTGTGGTTTGTGGATTTGGTGAAGAGGGATTGGAAAGAAATGCTGAAAAGTCCAGAAACCGGTTACTGTGCTATCTGATAATGATTTTGTTGTCAAGGCCATATCATTTAGTGTCTCTGGATTTTCACTTTCTGATTTTTGAAGTGAAGAATTTGAACTAGAATTTCCCTAGATCTCTACAAATGTTTGTGTCCAATTTCAGAACTAGCCATAAAACGTGGCACAGAGGTGATTTGCCTGGAAAAGGTAATAAATGGAGGGATGTTGAATAAGAGAGTGGAGAGGAGGGGGTGGTCTTAGAGGTAAATATATGGTGGACAGTAGGGGCTGAATACTAACTTAAGGTGCTTACTTTTAATTTGGTGATCGTTAAGAGATCCATGAAGTAGTATACTGATACAATGAATCAAAATTTGAAGGAGATTGTTTTGCAACTAATTGTAGAGTGCATTCGACAAAGAGGCCATCTAGTGAGGCATCACTAGATTATTTGTTTTTAATCTTCACAGCATTTCTGTGAGGTAGATATTATCACAGTTTGAAATTTGAGGAAACTCAGGGATATATTGGTTGCCCTAGATCACCCAGCTACAAGGTGGCACAAATGAAATTTGAAATCATGTCTGTCTGACTCTGAAGATTGTGTTCTGGTCTCAAAACCACGACATTTTTCTCCTTCCTTATCGAGGACACTGCTACTTTGGTTCAAGGAGTGTTGATGAGAGACATGTTAGATTAGTGAAGAGTGCCCTGAGAAGAAGGTATTTTCTAGCCTCTCACTGCTCAAAGTTTGGTCTGCGGACCAGTGCATCAGTATAACTGAGGGTTTGTTAGATATGCTGAAAATCTTTCCCCATCCAAGACCTGCTGAATCTGGATTAGCATTATAACAAGATCCCCCGGTATACATTAAAATTTGAGGAGCTCTTGGGCCCTCCCTAGTGGTGCAGTGGATTAAGCAATGCACTATGAAGCAAACCACAGCCACTGCAGCACGAGTTCGATCCCTGCTACCAGCCTGGGAGGTGACCCATATGGTGCTGTAGACCTCTCCTGCCGTGCCCGCTGCTTCCTTCAGCAGTGTGTTTTGTTTGATCTGCCTGTTATGTTCCCCGCTCTGTCTCTGGTGAATCCTCTCACCGCCCTGGACTCTGACCTGTACCCCAGTTCTTGTGTGCATAAATAAATAAAATCTTAAAAATTTTTTTTGAGAAGCTCTAGAGACATTTATCATGTTGAGCATCGTGGCTAAAGAGAGTGGTGAGCCAGACTGTGCAGACTTGGGCTACAGGTGTAAATGTGTGACCAGGCCTGATGCTAGGCAATGCCTTGAAGTAGGTAAAAATATGCTGCTACGTGTCCACCTAACCTCATTTCCAGACTCTTCATGGTCACTTGACCTCCCTTGATAATGTGGCTTTCTTGCTTGCACAGGGCCCCTTCTTGAGAGTGCTCTCTGTGGGTTTGATCCTATTTCCAGAGCATCTTTGGGCTCAAATTTTACTCTAAGTCAAGGCTTTGATGGAAAGGCTTTGGTGAATTACTTGTAGGAATATTTGCATGTTAACAGAGCCATACCTTAGCCTAAGAGAGTTAAGGATCTTCAGGTGAAGGTAGCACCATGCCAGGGTAGAGATGTTTCGAGCTATTGCAGCTCATCATATCAAGATTTAGGTACAAAACAGTGTTGTCTTTATGGCTATAGATGTGAATTTAGCCTGCAGTTTGAGTTTGGAGAAGTTGCAATGTATAGTTTCTGTTGTATTCCTCTTTGTATCCTGAGCCAAAGTGTGGATTTAGAGCGTGAAAATTGAAAAGCAAAGATTCTTTAAGACTGTGGAGGGGCCCCTGTAATTTTAGAGGAAAATGTGCTAGCTTGGCACAGGATGCTGAAGAGCTTCCTTCCTCTGAGACAGATACTTTGAGGTGGCTGTGCTTGTGTTGGGGTAGCATCTTTAAAAATGGAAAAGGGGTCAAATCCTTTTGAATTGCTATTTTTAAGAAACAAGTCTGGCACTGAAGTGGATTTCTTCATATACATTATTTAACTGATTGAAAGCTACTCCATGAAGGAGACATTTTCCCTTTGTTGCTGTTCTGAATACTGAGTCTTGGAAAGGTTTACATTTCTTGAGCAGAACCTTCAACTTGTAAGTAGCGAATTTAAACTCCTTTGACCTAAAAAAAATAGACTAATTTTTCCCCTTTCTAATTTAAGACACATGCACATGGCCAAAAATAGAAATGAACAGGACGGTATAAAATAAAGAGCAAAAGTCTTTTCTACTCACCCTGACTTCTCAGTTGCTTCTCCAGTTTCTTTTATGCTTACCGTAATGACTTTGGACACTACTTCTGTTTCTTCTTTGAGAGACCTTTAACAGTATCTATTAAATCATCTCTATGACGATTTCTCAAACCTCCCCTTCTGCTTCTGCCTCTTGATTCTTTGTTATTTAATTTTAGTTCTTTCTGTGTCTGCTTCTTAGTTGTATAATATTCTTCTTTTGTAACGCGTCAGCCTTCATAGGGCCTTTTGATTCTTTGTTGTAAAATGTGAGGCCTTTCCATTTCTCTTCCCACTCTTCATTTCTCTTTTGTTAGTTGTATTATTTTTTGTATCTTTTAGGTCTATACCATTTAGATTTGATTATTTAACCCTAAGTTGACTGCTTTGTGCACACATGAAATTCTAAGCATTTATCCTTTTCCTTCATGTTAGTAATATGTGCAGAACCTTGGCACTGACTCATGCTTGTGAGTAAAGGGCGGGTGATTAAGGTAACTTTGCTTGTGAGTAAAGGGCGGGTGATTAAGGTAACTTGCTTTGCTCTTGCATGTGCATCATTCTGAAAGGTGTTTTCTTTGAAAGGGAGCTTTGACTGGGGGTTAGGAGTACAGTGAACAGGATCTAAAGGCAACTTGCCTATGAGACATCTTAGGGATTGACTGGGACTCCATTGACTTGTAAAAATAAGTAAGACATTACTCAGGGGGAAGTTGAATGTTTTTATTTCACTCCTAGTTGCAGATTTTTAGCCCCCCGTCCTTTTTTGGTGTTGGGTGGGGGCAGTCTGGAACCATCTACAACTCTGCTCAGTGTCTCTCTCAGTTCCTCAAGGAGCTAGTATAGTGTGTAGAGAGTGGAGTTCAGAATTTAGTTGGAACACAAATGCCTTTACTGCCAACTTGGGAGGATGGATCCAGTGGTTCTGGCTGCTTTCATTACAGTTCTTTAATGAGTGATCCTCCTCACCATTTTGTAACTCTGCTTGTAGCATCTCCAAGGTTCCTTTGGGAAAACTAGCACTTCCTCTCTTTTGTGTCCTCTTGTAGGGCTTTGGTGTCATCTATATCTTCATCACTCCAGTCTCATCTGCCTTCCTGGTGTCTGAACAAAGTCAGTCTCTAGTTTCATCCCTTTTTAGGCAGATGTGGGGTGAGACTTACCTCAGTTATCCTAAAAGTGAAACAGTGGTTGAGAATGATTTCTATGATTATACTGCCTGGATTGGAATATGAACCTTTCCAGTATGTGTCTCTGTGACCTCTGGCAAGTTCGTCAACTCTATAAGTTTCTTCATTTCTCATTTGAGGATATTAACACCATCTATATACCGTGGCTATTATGAGGATAAAACAAGATCAAGCGAATGAAGAGTTTAGAATACTTCCTGACCCATCCCGAGGACATAGTAAGTGCAAGTTGTTATTATTATCTAGCCTATTTGGGAATTGCCATAGATAAATAGTCCTTTCTGTCTTTGATACAGCTTCATGCCTGAGGTACTGTCTACCTTCTGGACTATATAGCTCACATGTATCACTGTTGTTAAGCTGGATTTTGTAAGCTTTGCAGTTAGAAGTTTTAGAGATTCAAGATGATCATTTTTAAAATTGCATGTTCTATCTTGGAAACTGTTTGTGGTTGAATTTTCTGTAGCAAATTTGTCATCCCTTTGGCCTGACCTATTCTTCCTTTCTGTGCCTGAGCTTTTCGCTATTGAGTTAATCATAGGATATGAAAATAAGGAAAAATTTTGTGGATGGCATTGTGTGCCTGTGGATCAATGATTTACTCATTTTATACATGAGCTCAATAAACACTGACTAAAAAATTTGCACACTTTTGAAAGTAGTTGAATGAGTTTGAACTATATTAGAAGAGTATATATAGGGAGGAAATGGGGGAAAAGTACACAAAATTAATAGGAAATAAGGATACCAATCATTGTCTCATTATTCTTATTTAACAGCTAAATGAGATAATGTTAAAGGTAATAATAGGTCCAAATAGAAGGTGTAGTACACACGATTAAAATGCAGGTCTGGAAAGTCACTGTACTCTGTTAATAAATAAACCCAGAGTGGATTAACACAAAAATGTTGTGTTTTTTTTTAAATTTTTATAACTTGAACATGGAATGCAGTCTTTAGTATCGTTACCAAAGTAAATTTTCAAAACCTAGAGTTGGTATCAGCATTCTTCCTTCAATACTTGAAGGAAAATAGTATATAACATGCTATAGATTTCAAAATAATGTAGATTCAATTGAAGAAAGTGTCCCTGCACGGAGGTGTAAGAATCAACTTAAGTAAATCATTTTGAGGTGTTTCTTTTGCCATATAAGTAGTATCGTGCAGTAACAGAACTATGGTTAAGATTAAAGCAATTCCTTTACTTTCTAAAATTCATGGTCTTAGAATGCATGCACTGATTGAGTTAAAAGGGATGCCTGTGATTTACAGAGTCCACCAACAGTTTGAGGATAGAGTGTAGAATTCTTCTTTTTTCTAAAATAGCTTTATATTTAGATATAATTAACCTAACCATAAAATTCACTCCTGTAACAAAACAATTAAGTAGGTTTTAGTTACAGAATTGTGCGAGTATCACCCCACTCAATTTTAGAGCATTTTCATTACCATAAAAAAAAGAAACCCTGTCCTATTAGCAGTCACTCTCCATTTTCCACAGCTCCGCCTCCTCTGCCTTCTCCCTGTCAACTATAGCAATGATTAATCTATTTTCTATAGATTTGCCTCATCTGGATGTTTCATATAAATGGAATTACATAATATGTGGCCTTTTGCGTCTGCCTTCTTTGACTTATAATGTTTTTAGCATTCATCCAGCTAGAGGCACATTTCAGTACCTTAAAGTACTGAAGTACTCATTCCCTTTAAGTCCCTTCATTCTCCGTTGAAGCCTCCTAATGCTTCAGTTGTATGGATATACCACATTTTGTTTGTCTATTCATTTGTTAGCAGATTTTGAGTTTTTCTTCATTTTGGTTATTATTAATAGTGTTGCTGTGAGCATGTGTGTATATATTTTTGCATGAATGTATTTTCATGTATATATCTAGGATATATACCAAGGAGCAGAATTATTGGGTCATATGGTAACTTTAAGTCTAAGTTTTTGAGGAATTCTCAGACTGTCTTCTAAAGCTCTGTACCATTTATATTACCACCAGTAATGTGTGAAAGCGATTTCTCCACATCCTCTTCAGTGATTGTTAATGTGCGTCTCTAAGTAGTGTCCTAGTGGGGAAGTGCTATTTCATTGTAGTTTCAGTTTGTAGTTCTCTAACAACTGATGATGCTGATCATTTTTTCATGTGCTTTTTGACCATTTGTGTAGCTTCTTTGAGAATGCCTACTCAAATTCTTTTTTCAGTTTTCACCTGGGCTGTCTTTTATTGTTCAGTTTGATGGGTTCTGTATATAGCTTAGCTTCCCCCATCTTTTAGCAGTTATATGACCTGTAAGTATTTTCTCCAGTTTTCTGAATTCTCATTTCACTTTTTTAGTGGTGCTTTTTGAAGCACAAGCGTTTTTAGTTTAGACAAAGCAATTTTTTAGTTTTTCTTTTGTCATTTATGCTTGTGGTGTCATGTCTGAGAAGTCTGCCGAGAGTCGTAAGGTATTCTTAACTTGAGGCTAAGTTATTTCTCAAAATACCAAGGTTTTTTTTTTACGCTAAAGAACTAGAAGATGGATATATTAATTAAAACAGGGACATATTCTAGCTCACCTTTAACGTTATTGTTGCTTAATGCATATTCAAAAAATTGTGCAAATTACAAATAGTTATTTTATTACTGTGCCTTCTCAGCTCAATGAACTCTTGAATTCTATGGCCTTTAACATCTTTTTAAAGAATTCTTGCTATGTGTTGTATAGGTCACTCCTCTCATTCTAACAAGTCAAACCTCTTGAAATGTGAATGCTGTAAGGTTTGCTGCATTGCAAATATAATGTGTATTCACGTGACTTTTTGATGTTAATTTTACTTTAAGGAATTATTTTAGAGAACATAGTCTATATAGATTATTCTGTTGTTTTTCTGGCTTTTGGGGACTGATTAGTGCTATGCTTCATGTGAGGTCTGCAAACTGGTCATGGTCTGTTGTCTTTATAACCAGTCTATAAAAGCATAAATGTAGACATTGAGAGTAAGCACTTAGAAATGTTTATAACACTTTGACATTCGTTGATTATTCAAATATGTGATCATTGTCTTTTTCTAGCAATTTAGTGTCTGCATTTATTTATTTTAAACAAAAATATTAATTTGTGATAGCTTGAGATGATTGATCTAAAAGATTGGTCTAGGGTCAGAGAGAGAGAGAATTAATTATAATACTCTTCAGAACACTTCTCTGAGTTTTGATTTTTGTGTGTGTGTGTGGGGAGTCCTCCATCTTTCTCTAGAGTCTATCTTTCTCATTATAGTCATAGTCATGTTTTAATTTGAATATGAAATTAATTTTCATCTGGAGACATTTTAGGTCTTTTAATTCCATATTTCTTGTCAAGTATACTTTCAAGTGCCAATGTTGTAATAAGATACTTAATTATATTTTCATATGAAAGTCCTGAGAGTAGTCTCCAAGTTTGGGTGTTATGAAGCAGTGTTAAGCCTCAAAGCTTTTTGTCAGGAATATCTAGAGAAAAGTTTAATGTAAGTTGAATGTCCTCTACTTCTTTTCCATGACTAAAAAGGTGACACAGTGTTATACTGAAAGGTGCTATAGAAAAGTACTTTCAGGGCCTCCCTGGTGGCGCAGTGGGTTGAGCAACGCACTGTGAAGCAAACCGCAGCCACTGCAGCACGAGTTCAATCCCTGCTGCCCGGCCAGGGAGGGGGCCCACATGGTGCAGCAGACCTCTCCTGCCGTGCCCGCTGCTCCCCTCAGCAGTGTACTTCTGTTGATCTGCCTGTTCTGCTCCCCGCTCTGTCTGTGGTGAATCCTCTCACCCCCCACACCTCTGGCCTGTACCCCAGTTCTTGTATGCATAAATAAATAAATCTTTAAAAAAAAAAAAAGAAAAGTACTTTCATTTCAGAGATGTGCTTCTGTGTCATTTTGTTAACTGTCTCCAAAAGCTCCTGCTCATTTTTTAATACTATCTGTATTTTGAATATACCCTTTACTTTCTGTAACAATAAAGATTAATAAAAACAATGTTTTAATATAAAAATAGTAAAATATCTTACCATGGGGAAAAAGAGCCACACATATTTCTTTCATTGAACAGGACTTGTTCAATTGGTATCCTGATATTGGTATCCTGGGATCTATGTCCTGGGATATATGTATGCTATAAACCTCTAATATGCTTAAAATAGGATTTCTTTGCTAAAGAAAATGTGTCTTATAACAGGTGAATAATCGATTTTTTACAATATAAGTAGTGAGAAAGGGTAACAGTGTTCTGTGTTTTAGGCAGCATGCTAGATGGAATGAAAGTTTAATTCAATAGAGTTTACTGTTTGTTTTGTTAGGCTGGGGGGAATAAAATGATTAATAGGGCATGTCACTGCCTTTAAGGACCTTATAGATTAGTAGAAGAAAGAGAGATGTAAATATCAAGCCTTAATTCAAGGCAGATTGGTGTAATCGCGATGGCAATAGAAAGAGAAAGAAAATGATAATTATGATGGGAATGAAGATAGTCTTGATAGTGGGAGTGACATTTGAGCCAAGTCTGAGAGAATAAGAAGGCTTCTGATATATGTGGACCATGGAGGTAATAGCCTTTTAGATCTGTGAAACAGCCTGGTGGAGGAATGTTTCAGTGCATGGGATAGAAAAGAAACCTATCTCAAACTGGTTTAAACAAAAGACAGAAAAGGACATTTATTGGTTCATCTATGAGAGAAGGATAGAGTCAGATCTTGCCTCATGCCTACCTGGAGACAGGTGTATTTTCAAAATGTAATGAGTATTCTTACTCTCATCCTGCTTTCCTATGTGTAGATTGCTTGAAGACGGGCATCATAGGTATTTCTGCTTCATAGGTATTTTCTTTTTTTTTTTTAACTTTTAAAAAAGATTTATTTATTTATGCATATAAGAACTGGGGTACAGGTCAGAGGTGCAGGGGGTGAGAAGACCCACCAGAGATAGAGTGGGGAGCAGAACAGGCAGATCAACTGAAATACACTGCTGAGGGGAGCAGTGGATGAGACAAGAGAGGTCTGCTGCACTATGTGGGTCAGCTCCCTGGCCAATGGCAGGGATCGAACTCATGCTGCGTTTTGCTTCATAGTGTGGTGCTCAACCCCTTGTGCCACCAGGGAGGCCTCCTTCATAAGCATTTTCTACCAATTTAAGAATCTCAGTGGAAAGTTGTAGCAAAAGTCCTTGACATGGGTCATGTGGATTTCAGAAATCAGTTACTAGGGTTTGAACTGGGGGTAAGGATGGAGGTTGAGGGGGAGAACTTTGGTGCTTTGGTAGGCTAGGACTGGGACGTGTGCCTAAAAAAGAATGGTGTGGAAATAAAGTGAGGTCAGCCCCACCTGAACCTCTTGGAGAGTGGGAGAATTATCATTCTTCCCAGAAAAATGGAGGTACTCTAACTGTACAAAACAATTCAGAAAACCAGATACAAGGTAAAATATGAAAGTATGACTAAACTCTGGCATTGTAAAGTATGTATATGGAGTTGGAAAATAAAAAAACCAGGCTAGACAATTTTCTGAGATACATAGTCAGTAGTGGGTCTTTCAGGCTGATTAGAAGAGAGTAATGTCATTAAAGCACTAGGTTAAAATCATTATTTAGTTTGCTAAATTTTGAATTGATTTATAGGGAGAAAAGCTGGAGGCAAAAAAATTGTGGTTAAGAAGACTGTCTAGATTAGTTAACTGTTGCTTTTTTTTCTTTTTAAAGATCCAAACCTTTCTTAAGGGCTGCTTTTCCAGTAAGTTACTATTTTATTTTATTTTTCTTGTAAGCCTATTTGCTCTTTGGATGTCCTGTATTCATTTCTTTTTAGCAGTGTGTCTATGGAAAGGACTAACAGATGAAACACATATCAAAAATATGAAAGATTATAAATATTAAAAATGTGAAAGTATTACAAATATAAAGGATTGAATAGCTGAAACAAACCTACTTTTCAGCATCTATATTAAAGAGTAAAATTGTATAGATTAAAGCTAAGTCAAAATTTGACTTTTAGATTATTTGAATTTAATTTGTCCTAAGTAAATCTTCCTTTCATTATTTTGTCTAGTTTGTATTGTTTTACAAAAAAATTGAGGCAGTTAACAAATCAATATATTACACTAAGTATCAAAAAGTGAGTTAAGAAATCAAGGAATGAGGAGCAGGCGAGTAAATATGTAAACTAAGATTAATATCTAAGTTCCAAATGCATACTCTCAATACTCTGGATTTTAGCTGGAGGTTATCCACTTATTTTGCCTTGAGCTTCCTTTCAGCCAGTGCAAAGAAGGAAAATTGATTAGGTACATAATTTATAATATCTTTGATATAAAAATAAATGAGATACTCAAGAGAAGTACAACTCACATTAGCACTGAAACCTAGTGAAATTTCTATTAAGGAAGTTTAAAAGTAGTTTGCCATGTGATGTAATAACCCTCAAGAGTCCTTCTAGGGATGCCTTGGAGTCCTTTCTTAAGTGATCTGTCAACATAGGTGTGTAGCATAATACCGAAACACAGTTTCCGACAGGTCATTTTACGTAAGGCTAAAATAACAGCATGGGGGAGTTGGCATCTTGCAGATGATCTGACAACAATGGGCTTATGTTATGTTCATCATACCCTTTTCAATGTATCATCTCTTTCCAATTTGCATTCCATACTACCCTGTTGCTCCCCAGTCTTCCTCTCTTTCACATACTCTTGGTGACAGAAGAGATTTAGATTTTGGTCACTGAATTAGAAGAATAGCCAAGTTGTACATTCTTCAACTGTGTTCAAATATATTAATTCTGGGGCTCCCTGATGGCTCAGGGGTTAAAGTCTCAGTGCTATCAAGCTACTGGCCTCCACTGCAGGACGAGTTGGATCCCTGACCAGGGAGGTGACCCACATGGTGCAGCAGACCTCTCTGTCTCTCCTGCTGCTCCCCTCAGCAGTGTTTTCAGTCAATCTGCCTGTTCTGCTCCCCACTCTGTCTCTGGTGAGAATCCTCTTACCCCCGACCCCCACACCTCTAGCCTATACCCCACTTCCTATATGCATAAATAAATCAAATAAATATTAAATATATATATTCAATCTTAGAATGGTCCTGGACAGCAAAGAAATTTAGGATATATTCTTTGACCACTACTTGGAGTATAGTTACTTTTTTGTTGCTACTAAGGGTTATAACTTTTTGCCAATAAAATTGGAGGCAAGGTTGATATTCTTTTAAGAATATGAGAAAATTTTCAAGGACATGTGCTTATATAAAAGACCAGCATACCTGTACATGCAAGTGAGTTAAGGAATTCAGTTCAGAGACAGACCAAATCTTAGTTCTATTGCAATATGAAGACAAATGGGTAGTTTAGGATCAAATGACATATCTCCTACATTTATTGCTTTGACTTACCAGTTGTATCTAAGAAAGATCATAGTGGGTAAATTTACCACCTTAGAAATGAAGACTAAAGGCTGGACTTGGCAAAAACATATTTATCAGATTAGTTATTGTTATTAATTACCTAATTAATGTTAAGTGATTGGATTCAGCAAGTAGAGATAAAGAATACATCATAAGACAGAATTTTAATTTCTTTTGGGAGGGAGCTAGAAGTGAAGAGGGACAGGGATTGGTGCACTTTTGGGGAGCACAGGCTGAGAAGGGGTCCGATGGAAGCTGATTGGTTACTTTGCAGAGAGAACATGGGGAGGATCCAGTGATAGATTTCATGATAAAGCCTGAGGTGGACCCTGGCACTTAGATTCTTTTCTGAAGGGAAAATAAAGAAAATAGGAAAGCGGGTAAGAAAGATCAAGTTGTTGAACCTGAAGGAATGTTGAGAAATTCAGTCAAAGATATTTAAGAGGGAGTCTGAGATATGGAAGGGAGATACAGAGAATCACTGATTTATTTGCCTAAACATGTTGAATGTCATGAGAAAGATAAGACTTGCCAGAGATTGTAGAGGAAGATAGATTAGGAAGTTCAGAATAGAGACACCTGCCCCAACTTTCTTCACAGGTAAACCCAGGAGAATTGCTGCTTTTGCTTCTCAATGTATGATCCTAATTTATAGAATTTTAGAAGCCATTAGTTACTTTCATTCCATAGTATGGTTATACAGTTAGGGGGTTACATTTGATTGTCATACTTTTCTTTGACATTCATTTGAATCCTGGTATGTTCTTAGACTTTTCTCTTAGTTTTTGTCCTCTACTTGTTTTCTTCCTTGTAATTCAGGCAGCTGAAACAATATTAAGCAATATTCAAGACAGGTCTGATTTACCTGTGATCTCTGAATACTGAATTTTGAAGGGTTTCAAAGATGATACTGTACTTTATAACTAGACTTGAATTGTGGTGTAGTGCACAGATTATGGTATCACATATACCTAAGTTCAATCCTGATTTGACATTGTGACTTTGGAAAATTATTTTCTCTCCTAAGCCTTAGTTTCTTAATTTATAAAAATGGGGATAATTGTACTATCTCATTCAATTCTCGTAAGGCTAAAAGGCCAACACATAGGACATCCCCACTATTAACTCTTGGCTATTATAATGTCACATGATGACCAAGGTATTAGATGATTAACTTGTATGTGTGTGTGTATTTTCTGTGTTTGAGCCTCAGGAGGTTAAGTTATATTGGATGAAATTTCACCTACTCATATAATACAGGAATAGCTAAAATACAAGATGATTGCTTTTATGGTTTTATATTCAAATTTTTACCATAAAAATGGCAGGCACTTTAATATAATGGTTCACACATGAAACGATCTGTTTCTTTTGTATTTGAGGGAATTGTATTTAGCTTCCTGTCTCTGTCAGACAATTGAAAAGTTATGAAACAGTAACATATGACTACATAAGTAATCATAGTGATGGACTTGATTAAAATGGGGTTTAACCCTGAGACCGTTACAGGATTATTTTGTCAGAAAGATGTCAATGATGTCAAAAACTATATAATTTTGAAATTCCAAATGGCTCATTTCTTTAGTTGGGTGTTTGCATACTTGATGACAAAAATAAACCCCAAGATATATAGGTACATTAAGACAGACTTTTGTAGGTCAAGTTATATTTTAAACATACTAGGTGATACATTTTAGGAAAACTTGCTAGTGAATCCTATTTTATGAAGAGAAGAATTATTTTTTGTGATAGTCATCCCCTATTTTATTTTTTTATTTTATATGTATTTTACATCATTCTTCATTTTTGTACAGTATATACTTTCTCCTCTCAGGTGTAGTCACGGTGAAATTCCCATCCCCAACTCCCCCGTGCACCATCACCATGGTCCCTTTCCACTCAATTTGTTCCTTCTCCCTCCTCCTCCCCTGGAGAATGTCTCAGACTTACAGTTGTCTGTTGATTTTGATTTTGATTTTACTGTAACGAATTTTTTTTCTTAGTCCCTTATTTGTTTCCTCTACATTCCTCCAATAAGTGAAACCCTACTTTAAAAGTCACATTCTTAAATACTTGATTTGTTTTAAGAGAAAACTGTATTGTGTGACGATATGTATCCTGATAAAATAATTACCGATATTGTTGCCTTGAATTTTATCAGCTGAAATTCTGATACTAATATGTATAAAGTTGTCCCTTGGAGAACAAGAAATATGAAATGTAAGTTAGTATTATTCTTTATATGTCTATTATTTAGAGTTTATATACTAGCAGTTCCTTTAGTTTAAATTGTTCCCATATATATTATATATTTATATATATATATATTTTGCTGTTTTACTACCCTTTGAGCTTTTTATAAGGTATCTGTTGTCATAAACTATTTCTTCTCTGTTGACATTATTTTAAATCTCTACTCTTTCTGTTCTGTCTGATTTTCATCTAACATTAGAATACATTTAGATTATATCTTTATGGACCTTTGTGGATAGGAGAATCTATTGACATATATGAACACAGACACTTCTGTGAACTAGTGGTATTCCTCTGGGGCTTTTGAAAACACTGCTGGTCTGTTATTTAGTCCAGAAATATGAAAGTTGGACAGCTGTTTATCTCAAAATGATGGTGAGGGAATGTGTCCCAAGAAGTTGAAATGCTGATGCCCATTTTAAACTTTAAAACTGTTTCAAGCAAGCTATTTGAAGTACACAATCACAATTGTAGTTAGATAAGGAAAAATGAGTTAGGGATATAGTTTAGGTAAAGTATATCCTCTGAGATTAATTTTTCCATCACTGTGACTGTCAGCATCCACACCAGGGATTCAGATAGTGCATTGAGCAACTCATGTTAGCAATTTATTTCCTATCCTTCTGCAATATGCTAGAAAATGTATTAGAAAGGTTTCAGTGACCATGTATCAAATTAGTGTATACCAACGATTCGACTAATACTTTTCTAGAAGCCTTGTGAATTGAGTCCTTGCTTTATACTTACAAACTAATTAGCCAGAAAACTTTTTGATCTCATCAAATTTATTTATTAATGAAATCTAATTGATCTGTCACAGATTGGTTTTTGAAAGTAAATCCAAAGACCATCTGTCAATGTAATTCTAATATAGTGAATGAATCAACACATTTATAACACTATAATTAAGAAATAGTCTTATTTTTTAAAATCTTTAATACTTTAATATTCTTAATTTTCTTATCTTAATAGCTGACCTACTTAAGCTAGAGTAATACAAAACAACTATATATATTTGTAGGTTGGTGGTAGGCCATGGAGAAGTAATAATAAAAAACCAAAAAATCTCCTTAGCTTAAGCTTTGCAGTCACTGCCAAGTGTATAACCATCATACATTTTGAAAGGATGACTAAAACAGATCTCAAATATCTCATAATTGCATAAGTTAACAATGTGCCTTATATTTTTCCTATTACCACGATTTGACTTTGAATATGTCTTGAAATCTTACTATTTCATATCATTCTTTAGATATAGCAAAATGGGAATCCTTTTTTTTAGCGAACATTTTTTAGATATAGCAAGTGGGAATTGTTTTTTTTTTCAGTGAACAAAAATAAATGAAATATTTTTAAACAAGACATTTAAGACAATTATTTAGTCATGAGAACATCATAGTAACCATTATCAATAATTCCCTTTTTGGAAGATATACAGAATTTTAACAATGGCTTTTATTGACTGTAAAGCATAGAAAAAAAGTAGCTTTATTTTTCACAACAAAGCTATAACTAAAAATACTGTTTATTGTATATAGTTTTTATGCATTTGGGTGAGGTTATAATATACTTTCCTAGACCCTTTGATAAAAGCAAGACTGTCTTGTACTTTTTGCTATAGTTTATCATTTCCAACTATTATTAGGGCTACTTAAACCTTGAAAAATTCACTGGTATGGTGGTTAGAATTAGTTGGGGTATGGTAGGAAGGATGTAGTGAGTTGGTGGTAATTGATTTATCCCCATCATACTGAACCTCCCGCTCTTCTTCCACTTTGTCCTCCCTTGGGCAATAATCACAGGGTCGAGCTGCCAATCTGTAGACTTAATTTTTTCCAGCAGTACCATCTGGCTCCTTGGCACAAGAAGTTATATTGGTTCTTTGTGGTTGCTGCTGAATTTGTCATATTGTTAGACAGCTGATAGGATGTTTTTTGCTATTTGATCCTAATTTTCGTTTAACTAATTATTGATTTTTATTTAGAGAATCTTCTTTAGCCATTTCTGAGAGCATGGTAGAATTTTACTGTGAAAAGAATAGAAGACACCTAAACAAATGCTGTGCATCTGCCTTGAGCGTCTTCTCTCTGTATTGCATTTTATTTCTAGTTCTTTAGTGACCCTTCCTTTCAAGAGAGATTAATTTAAAGTTAATTGTGAAGGTTTTCTGTCCCATTCAAAGCTCTATATCTCAGTTTAAAAAATTATTTAATGTATATTTAAAATCCTGTTATGTTTGTGATTAAAATTTGTTATTGTTTCCCAGGAATAAATATTGAGAAATCCCTATCAGTGTTAGAGATAAACTTCTAACACCCAGCAATACTTTATCCCCTTAAAAAATTTGGCCATTTGTGAATATCTTGTGTTTTATTTTATAGATGAGGTGGTTTTACTGCCATGCCTAATAGCACCCATAAAAAATTTAAAAGAATAGTTGTGAAAAGTACATCTGATTTTCAGTAATTAAAAAAAATTGCCTGAGCACACATTTCTACACACTTAAGCAGTTTTTTTCATATTACATAGTAAAATAAATAGACATATTTTATGAAGGCAAAGAATTATTTGACCTGTTTGTTTTCAAAGTAAAGATCATAAAGAAAAATAAATTGTTGCTTAAACTCTTAAGGAATCTGCATATGAAACAGTTCATTTTGATAAGTATATTAGATTGCATTCATTTTAAATATAACATGAAATAGCTTTTGGAAAGTTTTTATAGGTTTTCATTCATATGAAAGTGTTTCTCCTGGGTTTAAACTTTTAATTAGATGTTATATAGTTTGTTGGTTATAAATGATGACAGGATGCTGACATGTTAGAAATATTTACTTCAAACCCTATTGTTGTTGGTATACTAGTGTTTGAAGATTTTAAATTGTGATTTAGCTGAGATTCTTTTAATACTACTCTATTAGATGTTTTCTAACTGAAATCTGGACTTTGCAGAACATTTTCATATTATGGTAGCTATAGTATCCAGCTAAAGTGTTGTGTTTTAGTCATGATGTGATGTTAAATTCAGTTGTTTATAATTGTTTTGGTTTAAAGTAGATAAAGAAAGGGAGCAATAAATGTCACTGTAAGGAGAGCTAAATCAGATGTCAGTGAAATGATTCATGTGCTAACTGGAATGGTTAACATGCATTTTATTCTACTGTCTAGCAGGGGGAGGTGGGCTATAGAAAAATGAATTCTTCCCTAAATAATTTACAACAATTATATCAAATTTTAATAACTTCAGCTAAGGAGGCATACATATGATTCATACCCTTACAATCACCTATATTAGCGATTAATTGTGCTTTATTTAAACAAAAATGTACTTTTATAAATGTTTTTAATTGGTAAATCATGATTAGGTTTATCTTTATAGAGTAGCATCATTTGATCAGTTTTTAACTGTAGCTTAATGTGAAGCTAAAATATCACAGTTAATCTGTTGTCTCAAATGCCAGCTCATTAGAATGTGCCCCTAATATCAAAAAAAATGCCCTGAATTGTTTGTTGGCTTTATCTTAGCTCAAATATGTAAAGGAGACAGTAGAGCATTTTTCTTTGGAATCACAGAGAGTTCAGTGACCTTTCTGTGGCAAATTATGTAGAAAGAAAATATTTATATTCATTTAAAATAACCTCCATGAAGAAATAGTCTCATTACCCTGTTTGATCAATTTCTTGTAGCCTGAGCTGTAGCATGCTGCTATTGCCATTGGTTGATGGAATACACTGAGTAGTGGCTAATGGTGATGGTGCTCATCAGGACGGGTTCAGCCAGCGGTCAGCAACAAATAATTCAAGACTGTTTCTAAGTTTGTGGCTGGTGGAATTTGCTTCTTGCCCCAAGCCAGCGGCATTGCTGAGCTGGGCTATTTGATTAGAAGAGAGGCATATTTGCTTCTTAGCAACTGCACATTTGCACAACCCATAGTCCTCTACTGCCTCCAAAGGTTTTCCTTTTGTGATGGTAGAATAATACTTTATTGTTGATTGACGGACAAAAGAGGTTCTAATACAAGTCAAGCTGACAGCCATTTTTGTTGTTATTGGCTTTAAAATTTTTCAGAGACCCCATAACGTTTTTTTTGGGAAAAAGTATTGAATAAATATGTGTGTGATATAAACAGGCATGGAAAATGCCAATGTGTGAGAATTTTAACATGCATATGAGCAGTGAGGTTTGCACAGCATGAATGCAACTGCATACTGTTACTTTTTCTGACCAGCAGGTTCAACGATAGGAAATCAATTGTGACCCTAGTGAATGTATGTATGTCCATACTCTGGGTACCTGCATCTCCTAACTAGAATTAATACTAAAGAAAATTTAACTGATGTGGAGGGAAAAGCTCATGTTATTGATGCTTTTTATATGGCTTTGTCAAATTTAAGAACTAGTTTTTATATAAGATTAGAAGTCAAATTTTGAATTCCACTATCATGTGAGTATAGCATTTGGAGTATATTTCCCACAGGAATGAACCTGTGAAAGAAAACATGGATCTTTAGTAGAAGACAAAGGTATTTATAAATCAGTAGTTAAGAAGCAAGTGAGAAAAGATAAATGTAGGAAGAGCAGTCTGTGTTTTATGATCCCGGGAAGTCAGGACTGGATAAAACAGTTTGTTGTTTTTTTATTTACATGGTTTGATGGCTTTTATCACTGTAACTATGTGATTAGGACTAGAGGGTTATGGTTTTAAGGAAGATGGTATAAAAATTGATATACCCACAGATGACATTAATTTTACTCTTGCATTTTTAATAATTAAAAAAATACCTGCTATACCTTAAAGGAATAACGCAAAAAACAATTTGAGCCTGTACATTTTTATATACATAATTTAAATCTCTTATTTTGTGTAAATTGTTAGCATAATTCATGGTAAAATGAAATTGTACATCTAAGATTAACATAACTATATTTTCCTATGCTGTTATATTTAGAACATAAAACTCTTTCCCCCTAACTTAAGGGATGTTTTTTCTATTTTTGTCTCCTTAGGTTCATAACAGATAGGAGAGTTTCAATAATTTAAAGCGAACAATAAAATAGTGCATTGGTGTGAACTCTGCAGTTAACAGATCTTGGAACATGTTTTGGGATTCAGGAAAAGTTAAAAACCAAGTGTAGACACAAGATAGACATAAAGTATATATAGGAAAGTACCCTCATTTCCCAATAAAAGGACCGTGGGGCATATTGGCATGCATAATGTGTCCATCACTGTATTTACTTACTAATAAATGGCCACTTTAGTGGCAACCTAGAACCAAAAAAATGGGAAAGGAGTGAGACTGAGTGATTTGCTTTCACAAGACAGAAATAGGCCCCTTCATATCAAGCAGCTGTTCCTTTACAATTTCAGTTAACATCTTTGAAATTCCCTTTAAAAACAAATTGGAGTTCTAGTGGGAAATGGAAAATACTTTTAAGAATGGTTTTAAATTGTTTAAAAATTAACATGCTTGCAAGTAAATTGGAAAAGTTAGGATGTGCGTTTGATGTCATATAAATTAAGATTATAGCTTTTACGAACACTTTATTTATAATGTAGATTATGTGAGTTTGATGTAATAAGGAAAATGTTCTTTAAATTACTAAACTCTCTTGCAAATGTTGTAAGAATGGCATTTTAAAAACTCTAATCTATATTAAAATTACTTATTTTTTAGTCTATATCCATTAGGTAGCATTTATTATTAAATGTGTTCCCCCCCCCCACTAATGACTTATCTTGGGGTACAGAGTAAAAGGTGGTTTTCTTAGTGGAACTTTATAATAATTGTCACCTGCAGACAGAGGGATTTATTGTTAACTAGGTTCTTTCCTCCATGTCCCACTTTGACTACAAGGAGTACAACATAATGAACAAAGTGATGTTCTTTTGGATTTCAGCTTTTTTACACGGTCCATTTTGGAGGGGGGAGAAGATGAAATGGGACATATAGACATTTCAGGTGTTCTCCTTGGTAAGGAAGACATAGGAGTAGAAAAGGAATAAGGTCATGGGATTGAGGGGGAAAATGGTATTTTATTATTTAGAAATTTTAGCAGTCAAGTTCCTTCCTTAAGTCTTTAAAGCAAAAATCCCCACAAAAAGATTATCAGAATAATTTTCAAAATTTTCAGTGGCGTGCATGGTGAATTATTGTTTTATTGTTAAAGAAACTATTATCTAGAAAGATTAGGTGATTTTCCCAAAGCCACACAGCATGTAATGGTAGATTTGAGGTGGAATTTTAGGTCTTTTACGTCTCCAAACCCTGTGACTTTTTCTCTACTAGACACTAATACCTGTCCTGAAAGCTTGCTGTTTTTAAGCATACAAGTTTTGGCTGCTGACAAACTTGAGATGATATCTCCCATAATAGCTTTGTGACCTGGCAAACCTACTTGGCATCTTTAAAGTTCATTTTTTAGTTAGATTAACATAGGAAAATAATATTGGTCATATGGGATCATTTGAGACCCAAATGAGATAATCTGTGCAAATTTATCTTTGTGAATCTGAAAATTCAGTACAGCAGGGGATTATTGTGTTCCTAAATTAGTGGTGCATCTAAGGTCCAGATGGTTTGAAGAAGTCGAATTCATGTTTCTTGACTTGTAATCATGGAAATTATAGTCTCTTTAGACCTGGTAGGGACTTACAAAGTCATTTAGTATGCTACTTCCTCATCTTGCAGGTGACACTTAGGACATAGCGGAGTTAAACCTTGGCTTCTCAGGGTCACATATTTAATGGATGGCAGCTCTATCAGTACTCACAAAAACACTTAACTGGTCTTTTATGCTCCAGACAGAATGCCTGGGCATTTCCCGTGTATTCCTTTGAATCCTTACAATATCATTATTTAGGAAGTTTTATACCTATTTCGCTGGTAAACTGAAATGTAGGATGGTCACTCCCCTAGGAAGTGGGGAAACCAGGATTCAAACTGGAATCTGTCAAACTACAGTGTCTGGGTTTCTTGTAAAATGTTATCTCCCTAACACCAGGTCTCAAACATCAGCCTCCTTTCCCCCATTAGTAAAATACAATCTTATGCCTCATCTATATTTTCTTTGAAGAATCCTGTTAATATTATTAGCAAGTGTAAAATCAGAATCATTTAAATATATTCATCTGTTTTTTTGAAAATAATGTATCTTTATTTCCATTATGTGAGAGGACCCTAAGCTGGTAAAAATCCTGTGTTATTTTTTGGTTTTGTTTTATTATTTTTAAAAAAGATTTATTTATTTATGCATACAAGAACTGGGGTACAGGCCAGAGGTGTGGGGGGTGAGAGGACCCACCAGAGACAGAGTGGGGAGCAGACAGGCAGAGCCACTGAAATATACTGCTGAGGGGAGCAGCAGGCGAGGCAGGAGAGGTCTGCTGCGCCATGTGGGTCACCTCCCTGGCCAGCGGCAGGGATCGAACTTGTGCTGCAGTGGCTGAGGTGGCTGCGGTTTGCCTCATAGTACGTTACTTAACCCGCTGTGCCACCAGGGAGGGCCCTTGTTTTAAGCTTTGATGGAATCCTTTTGTAAGGATAGTTATGAAAATGTATTGATTGGCATAGACACTAGATTTCATTCTAAGACTACAATCATTTAATTATTATTTTCTTTAAAGAAGAAAGGAGTGGTAATCTCTACAATGGATTGTCCCCGACTAGTGGAATGAGTTTTGGAAGTAGACGATGATGACTTTTATTTTTCTTCAGGGATGTTTGCTTATATAGTTTGTGAGGAATAATAGTGAAATCAGTTTGTATAACAGAAGTGCATAATGCCTGATGGTGGGCAACTTCATAATATTTAGGGTACTAGGGAAAAATGATAAGTGTAAATATTTTTAAAAATGGGTAAGACAATAGTCATATAATCGTTGGATGATTTATTTTTCCAAAATAGCATTACATTGTCTCATTTAAGAAAAGTCAGATCACTTTATGAGAATGTTCTTTTGTTACTATCTCTTTTTCCGATGTCCGAGCTCACCTTTCTACTGAATAAATTTTATTTTATAGCAAGTAGTGTTTTAATAAGGGTAGAGTATTTATAGTTGGTATATAAAATAGTGTTTTATAATACATACTTTATTACTTTACCATATTTTATGAGCATCAAGTTTTTGAGATAAATTAAGAAAATTGTGAGGAAACCTAAAAAATGTGAATATTATGAGGAAAATGGCCCCAGAGTAGATAAAGATATTTATAAGAGTTAATGATTACCCTGCTAGGGAAACACAAAGTAAGACAAGTTCCCTACCTCTGGTGTATATCTTAAAAGTTGTAGAACAAAAGCTAATGGTGGTGTAATATAACCTATAACATATTTGTTGAGACTATTTAATCTGAAGTTTCTCTTTTCAGTATCACTTTTAGGTGAAGAGACAAATAAATTTATATATGTACATTTTTAAGAAAGCTCTTTGTTGGTATAGTGCAGAGGCAGATTAAGGAGTGTAGGCTGGATGTCAGCAGTAGTGCCTAGACCTACCTCGATCTTGGTCTCTGATACCATATGCCACTAAAAAAGGCTGATGCCAGGACCTGGTACAGATGAGCTTGGATTATATTGTTTTATGATGGCAACGTATGATACGGGCACAGGAACAGATGTGAAAAGCTTCCCACTGGCCTGACCTAGGATAATTTCAGCACCAAATGTTAATAAAGGATAGTCATAGATTGTAACCATATTGGGTAAAGTGAGACTCTTTAAATCTGTACTGATAAAGAGTTGGCATTCCATTTTTTTTCTAAGTTGAATACCAACTAATCAATATATAATTGGAAAAGCATTAATGGACGCTGAAACTATTATGTGAAAATTCACTGAAGAACAAGCTATTTAGATAGTCTTTAAGTATCCCCTTGATTTAACTTTAATTTTAATTTTACAAGAGAGGGAAACCATTTAGAGTAGAGAAACCTGGAAGACGTCAGTTTAGTCAAGTGCCCAAAGTTAGAACAGACAGACTTCCTCTGCCTCTTGATTTGATATACTGAAAAGAATACAACCTCACTTCTGTGCAAAGTCCTGACAAAAATGCTCAACCCAAATCTTACCACCGGGGAATGTCAGACAAACCCAAACTAAGGGACATTCAATGAAATAATTGGCCTGTGAGCTGCCAAGGTCAAGAGAGACAAAAGCTAAGGAACTGTCTCAGAGTAAAGGAGACCAAAGAGACAAGATAAATAAACACAGTCTGTCCTAGACTTGATCTTGGACTGGAATTTAAAATAGCTATCAAGGACATTATTAAGATCAATAATAAAATTTGATTTAGGAGGCTAGGCTAGATAATACAGTACTCATCAATGTGAAATTTCCTGATGCTGATAAGTGTACATTGGTTATATATGAGAATGCTCTTATTCTTAGGAAATATATGTTTAACTACTTAGTACTAATGGGGCATGATGTCTCCACATTGCTTTCAAATAGTTCAGGATCAAAGGAAAATAAATGTATATATTTGGAAGGAGAGATAAACACTTAGTAAGTCTGAGTAAAGGATATATAGGAATCCTTGTACTATCATTGCAACTTTTCTGAAATGTAAATTCAATCAAAATATTTAAGTTAAAAAATAAAACAAAGGAGAAAAGATAAATTCGCAGTACAGAAATCTGACAAACACTACCACAGACAGTTGATTGATGGTAAGTCACATTAATAGTATGTACCTTAATATGATGGCACTTTGAGTCTGTGGATTGAAACCCTGGTGTAGTCGGGAGAAAAATACCAGACAAGTCCCAATGTAGGGACAGTCTACGAGGTAACTAACTTGTATTCCTCAAAACTGTCAAGGTTCTCAAAACTAAAGAAAGTCTGAGAAACTGTTGCAGCTAAGAAGAGCCCAAGGTGACATAATGACTAAGTGTAATGTGTTGTTTTGGTGGGATCTTGGACAGCTTAAGGACGTTCGGTAAAAACTAAGGAAATCTAAATGAAGTAGGAGCTTTGGTTCATAATAATGTTATCAAGAAATAATTTGAATTGCTTTAAGAGCAACAGTAGTATCCTCTTTTTGGTATCTCTAGCACTTCTCATAGGAATTATGGGTTGGCTCCGTGACCAGGGATTGAACTTGTGCTGCCGTGGCTTTGGAGAGCACCATAGTGCGACTTAACCCCTTTCACCACCAGGGAAGCCCCCTTCATAGGAATTATGGAGCGTAGCAGGTGCTCATTAAATAGTTATTGATTGAATAAATGTCAAAATTAATTTGCTTGTCATTGTACTTATAAAGTGGGCTCTCTTTGATCTCTCCTTTTTCTGTTTTGGTCACTAGTCCACTCATCTTTGTATCCCATTTCTAGAGTTTTACACCCTTTTCTCCAAAATCAAATATAAAAACCAGGCCTTTCTCATACAGTTCTGAGTCTAATATATGTTTGTTTCTCTTTTAGACTCTGAATGTACTACAGCAAAAATGTCAAACCTCTCTGATCTTATGTAGCTCATATTCTAGACCCTCTAGGCTCTTGCAGTGGACAGAACTATGCAATATGTATCAATATATAAATAAATATACATAAGTACTTAAGCATATTTTTACACATCCATTTTTATTTCTGTATCTGTTGTGGTAACTGGTCTCCAAGAAACCATGGTGAAGACTTCCTAGATTTCTCTCCTTACTCTCTCTGTCTCCTGACTGGCCCTGGCGCTTCCCTATGTGGTCCTGAGTGGTGTGTCATACCTTCTCCTTTGAGGAACTATGAGTAACAGTCTTTCTAGTTGACTAGCTAAGCTGATCACTTCTCTTCCATGTGATGTTAGCTGAATTGTAGTCATCTGCAGACTTAACTGGGCTAGAACATCCATAATTGAGTTGCAGTCATCTGCAGACTTATCTTGGCTAGAACATCCAAGATGGCCTTTGCACATGGCTAAAACTTGATGTGAAGGGAAGGTTGGTAGTTCATCCTGGGCTAAAAACCAAGCACACACATGGTCTCTTCATGTAGTTTGGGCTTCTCACTGGATAGTAACTGGTTTCCAAGAGAAAATATCCAAGAAATCAAGAGACCCAGCACCCACCCAAGCACTCTAAGAGTCCCAGAACAAAGTTGTAAGACTTCTATGACCTAGTCTTAGAAATCACACAGCATCACTTCCATCACATAATATTGGTTAGAAGCAAGTGATAGGTCGGCTCAGACTCAAGAGGAGGGGATTACACAAAGGTGTGACTACAGGAATTGTGCTTGTTATAGAAAATTAAATAAATAAATCCTAAGCATGTAATTCATATACACACACAACATATACCTCTCAAAATACATAATTGTTCTATTGCCCCAGAAAATTTCCATGCTCTTTTACCTAATCAGTGCTTATGACCCTACCTCAGCATCTCAAACTGAGCCTATTGCTTAAATTAATTTTTTCTTCACCATGCTTGGTTTTACCACTTCATTATATTCTTTTTTTTTTAAAGATTTATTTATTATGCATACAAGCACTGGGGTATAGGCCAGAGGTGTTGGGGGTAAGAGGATTCACCACAGATAGAGCAGGAGCAGAATAGGCAGATCAACGGAAGTACACTGCGGAGGGGAGCAGTGGGCGAGGCAGGAGAGGTCTGCCTCACCATGTGGGTCCCCTCTCTGGCCAGCAGCAGGGATCAAACTGGTACTACAGTGGCTGTGGTTTGCTTCATAGTGCATTGCTTAACCCACTGCACCACCAGGGAGGCCCACTTCATTATACTCTTAATATTTCTTACCTTCTCCACAGGTACTACCCTATTTATTCTGATATTAAGAGACCATCATTTTTCATTACAAAATATTGGAATAAATTTCTAATGATCTCTGCTTACAGTGCAATTCACTGATTTCCAAATGTTTCTATATATTCATATTACCCACCCTGGGATACTCTGATATGGGTACAAGTGCCGCTTTGGTGGCAGAACTTTTAAAAATTCATATGCATCCATGTTTGGGAATTACTGTTCTTACTAGTTTCAGAACTGAAGAGAAATGAAGTCTAGGGACTTTCAATAGCACGGTCTTCTCTTCTCCATTAGACTGTTTCTGTAGTTCAATAAACAGGAAAACATGCTTTGGATTGTTTTTATCAAATGTATTTAAAAAACCTAATAGATGGGACTATCTGGTCTGTTGTCAGCAGTGTCATTTCTTTTTCTAGAAGGCTCTTTTTCTAGAAGGCTCTTTTTCTAGAAGGCTCATGATCAACAAACTTGATCATGAGTTTGTTTCCTGTAGTCTTGGCTTACACTTGAATTATCTTGTACTGGAACTACTTTTTTTTTTTTACTTTTACAATCTCCGACCGACCCTCCTGCTGCTTTTTGCCCCTCTGCTAATTTGGCTCATATTTTGCAGCAACAGTTACTTTACTCAAGTGTATGTCTTGAGTCTTTGTTCAAAAATCTATAACCTACCTGTTTAAAATTGCAAATGTTTCAAAGATTTTTTATAATTGTCACACTGCTTAACTACCATTATTTCCTAATGCTTTAATTCATGTAGACATTTTCTGTAAATATGATTACTCATAGTTTTCCCAATCTTACCTCAAGGCAATAAATATTTTCTCTTTTCCTTTCTTCATAATGGGTTTCCTTTCCTTTCTATAGCATTCTCTTCAGAACTTAGCCCTTTCATATCTCTTTTGTAGACTGAGATCTTCTAGTTCTAAATAATGTAATCATTCTTCATTCCTTTTAGTGGTTGTATATATTGCTATATATATATAACATGATGTTTGACTGCCACTATTTATAATAAAAAATAACACTTTTTTTCAATGCCAGAAGGAAAATAAGTTCGTTTTACTATGATAATTGATATTTTTTGAGCATTTGCTATGTGCTGGACTTAGGGTAAATGTTTTATATAGTGTTGTTTAATCTTTATAACATCTTTATGGCATAGGCATTAATTATTACGCAGTTAAGATATGAGAGGTAAGGTCACCTGACTAGAAAATGTTGGAAACAAGATTCAGTCCCAAGTAGTCTTAACTCTAGAACCTGCCCCTCCTTTTTAAATTGTGATAGAATACACATAGCAAGTACCATTTGCACCACTTTAAGTATATTATTGAGTGGTATAAGGTACATTCTCAATGTTGAGTAACTGTCATTGATGTTTATTTCAAGAACTTTTTCATCTTCCCTGTAGAAACTATTACTCATTGAACAATAATCCCCAACCCCTAGTAATCTTGCTTCTACTTTGCAATTATTTTTGTGTCTGGCCTATTTCTTAGCATAACGTCTGCAAGGTTTATCCATGCTGTTGAATGTTTCAGATTTTTATTCCTTTTTAATGCTGAGTAATCTTCTATTTAATATATATGTCACATTTTACTTACCCATTTACTTGATGGGCATTTGGATTATAACACTTTAGGTTAGCTCTACTTTTTAGTTTTTATATTAATGCACAGTCTGTACTTTTGAACTAAATAATAAGCATTTTATTATTCTTACCTTAAACATGTACCAGGAGGTTGGGAACAGCTTAGCAGTGTAGTTCTAACATGAGGTCTCTTATGAGATCACAGTCAAAATATTAGCCTGGGCCACAATTCCTAGAAGTTTTACTGGAGATGAAAAATGCATTTTTAAGGTGACTCATTCACATTTCTGCCAGTTGTGTAGACTATTGTCTGGAAGCTTCAGACCTTCCCCATGTGCACTTTCCTCTGGCAGCGCTATAGTCCTCGACATGGTGGCCTGCTTCCCCCAGAGAAAAAGTGTCAAGTGGAAGCTGTGTCCTTTTTATGACCTAGAATGAGAAGTCCCATAATACTAATTCAGCTATATTCTACTCATTAGGTGCAAATAGTTGAAAGTGATTCCCATGCAGGGAGAGAGGGATTAGGTATTGCCATTTAAAGGAAGAAGCATCAAGGAATTTGTGACATTTTAAAGCCATCACAACTGATAATCGTAAAGAAGAAAAAATCATTGTTAATAGAAACAATGCCTACTAAAATTGTGGTGTAAGGTACATCTAAAAATGTCTGTATTTGTCTATAGACATTTTCTGTGCATATATGACCTCATATTCTATATATTGTCTTGTAATCTGATTTCTTGATAATGTATGCTGGAAACATCTTCCCTTGAAAACTTGTTTTTTTATATACTGGTTGTCAATTTCTCAAGTATTTGACAAAAAATGGTATTTCATTGTTTTAATATATATTTCTTTTATTCCCATTCTACTAAGGTATAATTGACATAAAATTTTGTTGCATTCTGAAGCTAGTGATGAATTTTTTCTTTGTATTTTTGTGAGTTTATTTTCATATATTTGCTCATTTTTAAAATTGGCATTTCTTTTTCCTTATTAAATATGTGCATTATGTGTTAAGGATTCTAAAACATCATGGAAGTTGCAAATATTTCTTCTGTGCTTATTATTTTTATTATTGATTTAATAGGTTGTAGAATTTTAGACTTAAAAAGGACAACAAAGGGAATCTATTCTGACACAGACGAACATGTCTTACTTTCTCTCTCTTTCTCCATGTCTTTCGACTATTCTCCCACCAGATATTAACCTAGTGTAGTCACTTGCCTAGCTATTTTGTGCTGTGTTTATGGAAAATGAGTAAAGGATATTATTAATGAGTTGCTAGTTACATTTAACAAAGAAAGAAGCATTTCCTTTTTTTTTTTTTTTTTTTAAGATTTATATATTTATACATACAAGAGCTGGGGTACAGGCCAGAGTCCAGGGCAGTGAGAGGATTCACCAGAGACAGAATAGGGAGAAGAACAGGCAGACTGACTGAAACACGCTGCTGAGGGGAGCAGCAGGCAAGGCAGGAGAGGTCTGCTGCGCCATGTGGGTCCCCTCCCTGGCTGGCGGCAGGGATCAAACTCATGCTGCGGTGGCTGTGGTTTGCTTTATAGTTCATTGCTTAACCCACTGTGCCACCAGGGAGGCCTTTTTTTTTTTTAAGCATTCCTTTTTAACCTCAATCAACCACCACTGGAAAAGATTTTGTTTTTTTAAGAATTAAGCAACTTCTTTGGTTTGTCAAATGGTATGACATAGGTGATTACTTCGTCTGTCTTTTAGTAAGGCTGTATCTTGATCATGAGTTTGTTGACCATTAAATCTGAACAGATCATGGGAGGCTAAAATGACATACCATTGTTTATCTCTTTTTCAAAATGGCTTTGAGGTGACTAAATTTTTGTTATTTCACTTTACAGTACTAAGTATTGTACTTTGCTAATATATGTTGATTGAGTTAAATTCACACTACTTCTAAAGTTATCAAAATGAGATACTAATAAGAAGAAAAGTTTAAAAATCTTATGAGCTTAGCCATTCTATAATCAGAGAGATAGGGTTAAAATATTTAATACTGACATAATTTAATCTTATTAAAAAGCTTAGTGCTTCTGGTGGGAAAAAATGGTATGACTTAATATTAGCATATTCATCAAAAGGAATAAATTATTTACTGGAAAGGACCAACATCTGAATCTTCACATTCTACCTCTTTGACTGTATATGTAACTGTAGTGTATCTAGCACAATTGATAAGGAATTTGGCTCGATTTTCAAAGATAGGGGGAATTTGTTGTATAATATAATCTGATTACATGGCTTTTATATACCTTAGGGCTTTTTCTATTTATAGGCAAAGTATCCTTAATATGAATTCATACATTTATCTATTTATGACCAACCTCATTTTGTCTATTCCTTACCTACTTATTATGGATGGCATATACTGGTCTTGTAATTTCAACAAATAAAAATCTAGATTTTTCTAATCCTTGCCTTTAAAAAAAAAGATATGAATTATACCATTTAAGAAAGTAGAGGGTCAATTTTTAAAAATTTGGCTTCTGTTGGGAACGGCAATGCGATTGATTATAGAATCAGATGACTATAAGGGAATTCTCTTCTTTGCTTTTAACTTATTATGACCATTTCCAAAATGAAGGATTAGATGAAATACCTTCAGATGATATATCAAACTCTTACAGATACTTCATCCATCTCTTTCCCTGCTCTTGGTTTGTTTTAAGCTCTCATTTCCAGGGGCAGGTACATTTCCTGACAGACAGTCAGGTAAATTGTTTTAAAGCCTGGATCTTGTTGCTTTAAAAAGTCTGTCGCTACTAACAAGTGTAAAACGTTTAACACTTTTTTTTTTTCTTCATTAATTTGCCTTTTAAAATGAATCTTTTTTTTCCCTGATATGTTAGTGAATCATCAACTATGAGAACTTAAAGTGGTCTTAGAGATTATTTTACAGATGAGGAAACTGAAGTGCTAATGTGTTAATGATGCATCCCAAGTCACATAGCCTGTTAGTGGCAGAAATGCTTCTATCATTTAGATTATATGCCTCTCATTTAGGATTAAGACTTTGTATCTCTTGCCCTTTGTGGTCTAACTTCCTTACTAGGTCGCACATAATAGTAGTCACTATTCATACTGTTAAACTAAAAGTAATTTTATAACTCAGAATTAGGGAAAAGAGACCTTTTCTAGAAAATTTGGTGTGATTTCATCTACTATAAGATTTGAGAGTTCATCTTCTTGCCAGGTAGGGCGGTGAGGTGACTTCTCTTGTCTGGATACTGAGCTGTGAGGAATTTTTATGTAAGGATAGTTAACTTAAGACTTAATTTCTGATTCTAGGGCACAAGGTTAAAGGAAAGAGCCCTCTGGAGGATTCCTAAAACTTTTTCTCATCTTGGAGAATTAGCAGTTTCATTTCTGGTCAACCTAGTTAAGTTAAAGATAGTTGACAATGGTGCTATTGCCAATTTCACATGTAGGATTTTAAAGGCAGGTAAAAGTAAGCCTGTAGAACCTGGGGAGGGTTATCCTGGAAACAGCAGGTAGGTAAAGAAGTTTAGCATTTTAGAAATAAGGCCCTAATTTCTAGCAAACTCCATGTCACTGCTAGTCTGGAGTAGCCTAATTGTCATTAGGAAAGAATTGGTTTCTTAAAAGGGAAAAATAATGGGACAAACTTCTAGAGTTTTATTACATTTTTTCATGAAATTATTTCTGCAATGTATTGATTAATATCTAACTTTAAGGATTTTATGTAGGCATTTCACCATTATGATTTTGAAATATGGAAAGTCCCTGCAAATATTCTTAGAATGCCTTCTGTCTGTCTGCCTTGTAAAAGATCCTTTTAGTTAAATGGACCATCCTCCTTAAATGATGTCATTAGCTCAGATTGAAAAGACATTGCCTGCAGGGAAATCATTTAATTGAACTAAAGTGCCTTATTTCTGTAGATCTTGGGGCATCTCACCCGCTCTTATCCTCAGATTAGATAATTTATATCAGATAATTTTTTTCAACTCTATGAATGATAAAATGTTAAGAGAAGTTATATCCTTTTTAAGGTATCTTGGTGTTTCAGTTTTCCCTTTATATCAAAGTTAGACTTGATGACTCTTAAATGTAGACTAACCTCTTATTTTCAGATAAAGTATTTTAGTTCATTTGACTAAATAAATCATTAATGCATTTGGCATACATAGCTTAGTGGTTCCAAAATAAATGCTTATAACTTCTGTACAAATGAGTCAACTCATTTTGTTCTTGAGATCATTCTCTTTTACTCTTTTTGTTTTTAAATCAGGTTTACTGAAGTATAATTCATATGCAATAAAATTCATCCTTTAAGCGTAGATTTTTGTTCCATGTTCATCAGGAATATTGGCCTATAATTTTCTTGTGTTGCCTTTATCTGATGTCAGTAATGTTTTTATGTAAAGGATCTTAGAGAGTGTTCCCTCTTTGTATTTTTAGATACTTTTGACATGTATAGTTTGATGAGTTCTCACAGATGTATGCTGCTGGCTAACCACTATCACAATTACAATTAAGATGAAACAGAACATTTTCCCACTCCAAAGAGTTCCCTCATACCCCTTTGCCAGCCCTGGCAACCACTGATCTCGTTTCTGCCCCTATAGTTTTGCCTTTTCCAGAAGATCATATAAATGGTATGTAGTCCTGGAAATTTGGCTTCTTCCCCTTAGCATAATGCTTTTACGATTTATCCACATTGTTGCCTATGTCTGTAGTTCACTCATTATTGTCCAGTAGTATTTTATTTTATGAACGAACACAACTTATTTTTTACGAACGCAACTTATTTTTCCTATACTAATGATGGATATTTTGATTCTTCTCAGTTTTGACTAATGTGGATAAACCTACTGTAAATGTTTATGACAAGTCTATGTTTTCATTTCTCTTAGCAATGGAATTTCTGGGTCATGTGAGTAAAAGCGTTTTGAAAAAAAGATTTATTTATTTATCTGTTTGTTTATGCACACAAGAGCTGAGGCACAGGCCGAGGTGTGGTGGGTGAGAGGGCTCACCAAGGTCAGAGTGGGGAGAGGAACAGGCAGATCGCTGGAAACACACTGCTGAGGGGAGCAGCGGGCGAGGCAGGAGAGGCCTGCTGCACCATGTGGGCCACCCGCCTGGCTGGGGATCCAACTTGTGCTGCAGTGGCTGTGGATGCTTCATAGTGCTGCAACTTAACCCCTTTCTCCACCAGGGAGACCCCCATAAACGTTAGCTTTTTAAGAGACTATCAAACTGCTTCCAGAATTGCCAGGCAGTTTTGCAATCCCACCAGAATTAAGAGGCATATTTGCTTTTTCAGAAAAAAATTGTATTTATATATTTTTACATTGTTGTGCATTTTTGTAAAATGTTTGATTTCTCCTCTCAGGTGTAATCCCCATAAAATTACCACCAGCATGAGACCGGTGAACCATTACCATAGACTTTTGTGTTCTTCCCTCTGGTTTTGTTTTTTTTTGTTTTTGTTTTTTTTCCCCTCTGGTTTTGATCCTTTCGCCTCCTCAGCTGAATGTCTCTGATTCATAGCTTGCCTGCTAGTTTTGTCTTTTTTTTTTCTGATCCCTATGTTCCACCTATAAGTGAAACCATCCAATATTTTTCTTTTTTCCACCTATAAGTGAAACCATCCAATATTTTTCTTTTTTCTTCTTTATTTCACTGAGCATCATCCCTCCCAGCTCCATCCATGTTGCTGTGGATAGCACAAGTTTCTTTTTTGATTGCTGAGTAGTATTCCATTGTATAGATTTACATGACATCTTCTTGATCCAGTCTTGGACATTTAGGTTGTTTTTATATCTTAGCTATTGTGAACAGTGCTGCAATGAACGTAGGAATGCAGGTTTCCTCTTGAATTAATGTTTTTGTGTCCTTTGGTTAGAGTTGTATCTTGAAGACACCACCAATTTTAACTATTAAAATCATAATATTTTCTACTTTGAAGTCCTCTGGTATCTTAGCATAATAGAAAGTGTTGCTGTGCATAAAGCTTTTATATAATATGGCTATTTAGTAAATTTAAGGTCCTGCTGATAGGTAACTGGTTCCTTCTTTCCTACTTGTATTAGCACTGTTTTGAAAGGGGAAAATTATTTACATAAAATTGAAGGGTAAGTAAATGCTGTTCTAATATTTCTTGCTCTCTTTGAAACATTGTTTTATCCTTGGTCCTTAAAGAAACTTAGGGATGTTAGGTTGTAGTTTCCAAAGCAAATATAAACTCTAAATTTTTTTTTTAAATAACTAATATGTGAAGGCATTTATTGAGTTAGAAGATAGTATCAAATAGAACAGTATATTAAATCAAATCAGCAATTGAATTATAAACTGACAAAACCTTTTCTTAGTACTCCTTCAGAAAGCTAGTTTGTCTTAACTACTTGTACCTCATAGTTTCTGGTATCAAAATGTTTCATAACTCACAGTGTGAAATTTACTTGTAAGATTCCTAGAAGTCCACCTTATTAAACTGAGGTGATTTCATATTATGTAACTCTTCTATCAGTCATTTGATGTCGGCCTCGCCAGAATCAGTCACAACAACATCCAATTTTCTTCTGAACTCTCGATCACTGCTGGGTCAGCAAACTTTTACGGAGAAGAAAAGGAAAGGGCACACTGGTCTGAAACAGGTAATAGGCAGCTTTTTGTATCCAGGTGAGAAGATTTTTTGCTTCCAGACCTAAGTAATTAGGGGGTAAGAATCCTCCGATAATTCAGCCAATAAAGGTGTTTAATGATAGAATGAACAGTTAGAGGCGATGATTAATTAGCCTGGGCACTTTGGGCTGGCCGGTGTGCGTGCAGTAGTACATACTGGCCATCAGCTGGTAAGCATGCAGTCTTGTAAAGGGCTTTCTGCTCTGACACTGGTCATATATCATTGCAGCTGTGCCCTTTGATTACTGGGAGGGCTTGCAGAGTGATTAATAGCCAGGATCAATGTTTCTGCCCAGCACATGACATTTGGTCACAGAGCAACCATATACTTATTCCCCTTTGGCACAACGCTTAGGAGGAATGAAGGATGAGACCTGCCAATTTATAGCTGAGGAGCTTCCAGTTTATAAAATGAGTCAACTTTGACTGTACAAAATTATTCCCCATTGAAATAATTAGTGCAGCATTAAACACAATTAGAACTAAAACTACAGGAGCATGCTTGCTGAATTCAAGCCAGTTGACAGATGGTTAAGGCCTGATATTTGGCTCCTTGTGATGACCAAGAGTTAGGATTTTGCTGAGAAAATAAAAAAGCTTGAGAGTGAACAGTGGCTACTTAAAAAACAAGGTTAGAGAACGTGATGCAAAATGCACACTTAAAATACATGAGAATGTCAGATTCTGGTCACAACTCTGTAAATGTCTGTAGCAAAAAATTGAATATTTGTATGTGAATGATGCCTGTGATGAACACTATGTGCATCTGTTTAACACAGATCGAGTTTAAAACAAAATTAGTTATGTAAGGGTGACTTTGACAGGACGTGTTCTTATTTAATGACACAGGGTGGGTCTCGGCTTACTTTTAGTGCCTTTGTAAATCCTGCTAGAATAGAAGGCCTGTTGGACATTAGTTATTGTGAACTTAACTAAATAGTAAAAATAACTGAGTCAAAAATTTTTTTCAAATCTAAACTGTTCACTTTGAAATCTTTGGATATATAAATTAATCTCTTATGTTAATTATGTCAGTGTAAGAGAAAAAGATTATGTCTCAACTTTCCAACTCTTTCATAAATTTTTAATTCCATAAACTAAAGCCTATATACCCTAATGGAGTAGAACATATACATGTGGACATAATAATACTTAACTAATAATGGTTTATGCTGCATTTAAATGCTGGCATTTAATTCACTGTGTACCAATGTTTGGTGTGTTGTGTTCATACCAGTGCTAGATGTGCTTTTTAATGCTAGTCATTTGACATTCTGTTCATGATTACTAGAGAGGCTGTATTCAGAAAGTTGTCAAGTTCTATTGAGTATGTATTTTTTAAAGATTTATTTATTAATTATGCATATAAGAACTGGGATACAGGCCAGAAGTGTGGGGGGTAAGAGAACTTGCCAGAAACAGAGTGGGGAACAGAACAGGCAGACTGACTGAAACACACTGCTGAGGGGAGCAACGGGTGAGGCAGGAGCGGTCTGCTGCACCATGTGGGTCCCCTTCTTGGCTGGGATCAAACTTGTGCTGCAGTAGCTGTGGTTGCTTCATAGTGTGGTGCTTAATGCCTTGCGCCTCCAGGGAAGCCCCTCTACTGAGTATTTTTTTTAGCTTTATAATTATTTCTGAAATACCTGCATAGGTATTCACACATACACATCTACTTATTATATGTATATACCACTAAGCTTATTCTCTGATGAGGGTGCACATTTAGGATTTGGAAGAAGAGCTAGAAAATTTATATCAATAGAATTTCAGTTTCCTACCTTCCATACTTATAATTAAACTAAAATTGCATTTTGATTGGATGTAACAAAAAGTTGGTTTTCTAACAAATTTTTTCTAAATCATTAATAAGGGATCTAATGTAACATGGTGTTTGATATTTTATTCATTGTCAGAAATAGATAGGATCAATTTAAATTCTGGCAGGTCTGAGTTAATCACTTAAATTTATGATATCTACATTTCTTAAGTTGTAGTGTAAGAAAGATATGCTAATCACTACCTGAATTTATACTCTAACTTTTTTCCTTGAGAATTCTAAGTGCTTTCTGATTTTTCCTAAAATATCTTTTCTTTCTTTTGTTCCTCTTCAACTCCTGGAAAGACTGAGGGTGCAAGGGTTCTTGGCTCTTTCAAGAGCAGCGTGCTACAGCTCTTACAGGGAAGCAGGACTTGCTTTTAATTACCTAGTGATTATTCTGTTACTCTAACTTTGTAACAGAAAGTAGAGCTGGTCAGCTTTCATGTGCTCTAATAAGAGGTCTTGGACAATATTTTATAAACATTCAGATTCACCTTCTTTTTTGTTTCTTGAAGCTATAGTGATTCCCTTCTTATCTCTCTACACAAATTATTTCTTGACCAATGTAAATTTCTGAGTTGGTGGGAGTTTAGAAAGAGGTGGTTAGAAATCATGTGTGATTGTTAATTAGAGCAAAATTCTGAGCTCAAACTAAAGAAGTAGGCTTCATTCTTACCTGTGAACTAATATGAGAGAGTTGGGTGGACTTTGAGTACATAAAAGCTAAAAATGAGCTTAGTTGATTTCTTGAAGGCCTTGGATTTCTACTTCTTTTCCTGTCCCATGTGGATATATATAATTAAGTATTCACATGATAGAAAATTAGTGGTTATGGGGGAAAGAGATCAAAGTGTTGACATAATTACAGATGAGATAATTATTCTCTAAAAAAAAGAATGATTTCTAGAAGGGGAGACAAGATTTTCTTAACCTTAAAAAAAGAAACATCAAAAAAATTCACAGGAAGAATAAATTCAAAAAATTATATACTCAGAGAAACAAAATATTTTAGAACCATCTCTTTGGGGAGAAATTATTTGTTGAGATAAGAGACAAATAATTTGCTTACCAAAGAATCCATAACCCTACTCTGGCTGGGACACATGTCTGTTATCATTAAAACTCTCTGCTTTGTCTGTGCACATCCTCATATAGGCTCTTTCTCTCTTTCTCTCTCCCTCAAGGTATCAGGTTCATTTCTGTGCAGAACTTATATCTCCCTTATATTACTCTACTGGGGTACACTTCCTCACCCTCTCCCACTTCCATCCATTTAACAAGATTCACTGTCCTACGCATCTTAGTTCAGTGGCCACTTCTTCAAAGAGATCTTTCTAGACCACCCCTTCTAATGTAGTCCCAACATCTGCCGTTATCCTCTGTATCACCAGTCTATTTCACATTCTCCATAGTGCCCCCCACTTTTATGCAGAAGAGACAGAGTATGCCGAGGTGAGCATGTATGCACGCTCTTTGGGAGTGTAGGATGTGGCCATGAGTGGGAAGAAAAGAGATGTGGAGCTCATAGGAGTCAAGGTTCTACAGTCAAGCCTGGCTGTCCACATTATCCAAATGGTACAGATTTGTCAAATTTGAAGGGCAGGCCATGTTTCAGTTAAGAGTTTTGTTAGTTTGTTACATAACTTCTTCTAAAATTTTTTTTCTTTATTTATATATATTTGACATCAGTTGTGGTCCCCATGGATTTTCTACCATCATTTCACCCATGCACCATTACTTCAGTCCCTTGTGCTCTTTCGGCCCGTTTCAATCCATTCCTTCCTCCATCCCCACAAAGTGTCCTCGATTTGTCCTTGTCTTTTTGTTTTTGTTGTGGGTTTTTTTAAATTATTGTTATTATTCTTTTCCTTGGTCACTTATTTGGTTCCCTTATATTCATCCTATGAGTGAAACCATCTGGTATTTTTCTTTTGCCTTCTGACTTATTTTGCTGAGCATAATCCCTTCTAGCTCCATCCATGTTTCTATGAATGACTCAAGTTTACCTTTTTTGATTGCTGAATAGTACTGCATCGTGTATATGTACCACATCTTCTTGATCCAATCATCTGTTTTTGGGCATTTAGATTGTTTCCAGGTCTTACCTATTGTTAATAGTGCTGCAATAAACATAGTGTTCTTTTGAATCAGTGTTTTTGTATCTTTTGGGCTATATAACTTCTTAATATTTAGATGTGTGCTCTATTTGTACTCTTGTCTCAGACCATAGATGTTGGGGAAAAATTTGAGTGTTGCATTGAGAGCTTAACCTGCATCTTGTTTTTTTGATGCATTTCAAAGTAAGTTGCAGACACAGTATACTCCTCCCTAAATACTTAAATATGGGAATTAAATTTTTTTAAAAAAGATTTATTTATTTATACATACAAGAGCTGGGGTACAGGCCAGAGTCCAGGGAGCAGAGTTACCAGAGACAGAGTGCGGAGCAGAACAGGCAGACTGACTCAAACACACTGCTGAGGGGAGCAGCGGGCGAGTCAGGAGAGGTCTGCTACACCATGTGGGTCCCCTCCCTGGCTGGCGGCAAGGTTCAAACTGGTGCTGCAGTAGCTGTGGTTTGCTTCATAGTGCGTTGATTAACCCACTGCGCCACCAGGGAGGCCTGGGAATTAATTTTAAATAGACTGAAAAAGTATAACTGCACTGTAGATGTTTACTGTTTTAAAAACAATTTCTTTCTATAATCTGATAAACTTTATTATGTTAACTCTTCAACAGTGAGTTTGAGTTCCTGCCATGCCTCAGTGTTCTTCAGATGACTCTGTGGGTAACTTTATTATAACTATGTAGCATATGGTGATGTACATGGGAAAAATCAGTCTTTGAGAATACAAGATGAATATGAATGGTCTGTTCTCTCAGAAACAAATTCTAGTGGAGGACCACAGGCAGCAGCCTAGAGAATTATGAAGAGGAGTGCTAGTGGCAGTATGCTGTTGAATGTTCAAGCACTGACTCTTCCAGGGAAGAAACTACTAATTTTAATAAGCACATGCCACAAAGGAGAATACACTAGCAGAGGACTCTGATTTAGGGAAGTTAGGAAGACTTCCTGAGAGAGAAAGAGTTGGGCTGAGTTTTTTTGTTTTTTAAGATTTTATTTATCAATGCATACAAGAGCTGGGGGACAGCCAGAGGTGCGGGGGTCGGGGGGATGAGAGGATTCACCAGAGACAGAATGGGGAGCAGAACAGTGACTGAAGTACACTGCTGAGGGGTGCAGTGGAGTGAGCTATGTGGGTCCCCTCCCTGGCCGGGGCTCGAACTCGTGCTACAGTGGCTGTGGAAGCCCCACAATGCGGCGCTTGATCCCTTGCACCACCAGTGGAAATGGTGTAGAGGAGAGTAATCAGAGTAGATACTTCTCAGAGACTGTTTCAGAAGTCTAGGAAAGAAATAATAGCGTGATCTGGAAGCTGTTGAGAAGCGGTAGAGGTGAGGACCATGACAAAAGTAATGGAGAGTTCCTTTTTCTCCACATCCTCGCCAACATTTGTTGTTGCTACTTTTTTTGATATGTGCCATTCTCACTGGGGTGAGGTGGTATCTCATAGTGGTTTTGAGAGAGCCTTAGGAGGTCAAATAGGACTTGTTAAAGGGTAGGCAGAGAAAGGTGTCAAAAGTTGAGTATTGATTTAAAGGCTGAGTTTATTTAGGAGTTGTCAGTGATTCAGTATTTAAAGAAAGAAATATGGCAGCCCAGACATAAGCTACAGCTTCCTTTTAAAAGGTTGTCATTACTAAGTCTCTTTTGAAATAAGGATTTTTTGCAAAATTGAAGCATTGACTATTTTAGTAGCAGGTAAATATGTAGATGTCTCTGCAAGGAGCAATATAGCACCCAGGTTGGTATTAGCAGTTTCATCTTCTTTTGACATGTATGTGGAATTTTTACTGATATGAATTAGAATTATATGCAAAGAGAGTAAATGTGGCTTTATTTTTTAAAAGGACTTTATTTTCTTTATTAGCAACCCCTCTTCCCCCCAGTATGAAACAGTTTTTCTACTGGGTCTAGAAGCACCCAGGTTTGTTCAGAGGTAATGTTATATAAGATAACTGTTTTACACTCTGTAAATGGATCACATTTGTATTGATTGTATATTACTGAGTGTTAAACTTCCATTTTCCTATTTTATTAGATGTCTGTTGGCAGGGATTTAGTGATATGAATAAATATCGTCTTTTGTTATGTTAATGAGAAACAGGCCATAGCGCTACTTATCCTGTGAGATAAATATTGGTAAATAAACTTAACATTATAATAGGAATTTTTATGTTACAAGAATACCTATAAACCTTCAATTATGTAGCCATATCCAATTAAACCTGTGAGCTAGATATTATTCCTCATGTGAAAATAAATTTTGCTATTTGGGGGCCTCCCTGGTGGTGCAGTGGGTTAAGCAATGCACTATGAAGCAAACCACAGCCACTGCACACAAGTTCGATCCCTTCCTCCTGCCAGGGGCGTGACCCACATGGCACAGCAGACCTCTCCTGCCTCGCCTACTGCTCTCCTCAGCAGTGTGTTTCGGTGGATCTGCCTGTTCTGCTCCACATTCTGTCTCTGGTGAATCCTCTCACCCCTTGTACCTCTGGCCTGTACATCAGTTCTTGATTGCATAAATAAAATAAATCTTGTTTAAAAAATTGCTATTTGAACATTTAAAAGTTGGAAAAGTTGATTACATTCATGCTGTATATGGAGAAGTTATGACTTGAGAGGGTGCTATATTTAAAAAGTGTCAAATTGGCAAACTATGGCCTGCCACTTACTTTTATCTAGTCTGTAAACTAAACATGGTTTTAATATTTTTAAATAATTTTTAAAAATAAAAAGAATGATATTTTGTGGCATATGAAAATAATACAAAATTTTCATATTTTAAAATTTAAAATTCAAATTTTATAGTCTGGTAGGTGAGACACACCATATTCATTCACTTACATACTGTCTATGACTGGTTCCCAGCTACAGCAGTAGATTGAATAGTTGCGATAGAGTTTTTCCATTCTGTAAAGCCAAAAATAGTCACAATCCACCTCTGATCTAGATAACCCCTGTGCAAAAATGGAAATGATTTGGGCCATTCAAAACCAGTTGAATGATATTGAAAGAGAGATAATAGAGGTATGAATTTGGCTAAGCAGAATAAAATACTGTTACCACCATGGTAATTGCATCAGCTATTCATTGAACACTTGCTTTCTGCCAAATACTTTTTAAGAAGAGTTTTAAATTTATTTATGCATACAAGAGCTGGGGTACAGGCAGTGAGAGGATTCACCAGAGACAGAGTGGGAAGCAGAACAGGCAGATGGACTGAAACACACTGCTGAGGGGAGCAGCGGGCAAGGCAGGAGAGGTCTGCTGCGCCATGTGGGTCCCCTCCCTGACCAGGGATCAAACTCACGCTACAGAGGCTGCGGAAACCCCACAGTGCGGTGCTCAAACCCTTTGTGCCACCAGGGAAGCCCCTCTGCCAAATACTTTTAATTTTATTTATTTTTTAATTTTTAAAAAGATTTATTTATTCATATAAGAACTGGGGTAGAGGCCAGAAGTGCAGGGGGTGAGAGGATCCACCAGGGACAGAGTGGGAAGCAGAACAGGCAGATGGACTGAAACACACTGCTGAGGGGAGCAGCGGGCGAGGCAGGAGAAGTCTGCCCTGCCATGTGGGTCACCTCTCTGGCCGGTGGCAGGGATCGAACTCGTGCTACAGTGGCTGTGTTTGCTTGATAGTACATTTCTTGACCTACTGTGCCACCAGGGGAGGGCCTGCCAAATACTTTTTAATGCATTTAATTACTCAATTAATACATACAACAGTTCTGTAAGCTACCAGTTTGTCTCATTTTGCAGGAATCAACAGCACAGTGAGGTCAGGCGACTTGTGCAAAGTTAATTGGTACTGAAAACAGGCCATATGAGCTGGCTTTCAGATCTAGTGGCTCCCTTACAAGCCATGAGTCTTCCAAGTCCTTTCTTTTGGATGCATTCTGTTTCTTGAGGAAGTGTAGTGTCTTTGGCTGATGACAAGTGCTTGTCCCGAGAGCACGCTTAGCTTGCAATGTGTGTACTGGTAAGAACTTCATCAGTGCAATGCATTTAGTTTCAAATTGAAATTACTGAAAACTTTTTATAGTGATGATTTTAATGGAATGGACTATTGTGTAACAGGTCTGCAGTCTTAAAACTAAATTGCTTGGCTTTTTTTTTACATACAAGAGCTGGCTTATATATATACAAGAGCTGGGGTACAGGCCAGAGTCACATGAGGTGAGAGGATTCACCAGAGACAGTGGGGAGCAGAACAGGCAGATGGACTGAAACACACTGCCAAGGGCAGCAGTGGGTGAAGCAGGAGAGGTCTGCTTCACCATGTGGGTCCTCTCCCTGGCTGGTGGCAGGGATCAAACTCATGCTGCAGTGGCTGTGGTTTGCTTCATAGTGCATTCCTTAACCCACTGTGCCACCAGGGAGGCTCCTAAATCGCTTGTTTTTAAAAAATAAACTTTGATATAATTTTTGTACTCTATATCTAATTTATGCCCAATCTGGTTGGTTTTTCTTTATATATGTTATGTGACTTCCCTGATCAAAATCCTCTAGTGGTTTCCCACTGCACTTAAAATCAGGTCCAATTCCTTAGCAAAACTGGCATGTTGATCTCTGTTTACTCTCCAGTCTCATCTTTTTTTTTTTTTAATATTTATTTATTTATGCATACAAGAGCAGGGGTACAGGCCTGGGCGAGACAGGAGAGGTCTGCTGCGCCATGTGGGTCCCCTCCCTGGCTGGTGGCAGGGATCAAACTCATGCTGCAGTGGCTGTGGTTTGCTTCATAGTGTGTTGCTTACCCTACTGCGCCACCATGGAGGCCCCCTCTAGTCTCATCTTATGACAGACTTCCCTTCTTCACTGTGCCCTGGCTACACTGGTCTTAGTTAAGTTCCTTGAACAAACCAAACTTTTTCTTGCTTTTATACATGCTGTTCTTTGTGCCAAAAAGCATTCTCTTACCCTTTGTTCCTTCACATCTTTTGGTCTTAGTTTAAAAGTTACCTCCTCAGAAAGGTCTCCCTGAGCTTCCTTTAAAAAATGTGTCTCCCTCTCTGCCCCCTGCATTAATCTCCATACCTAATTATTCCCTAATAACATCACAATTTGTAATGTTGAGTTTCTTTCTTGTTTTTCAGTCCACCTCCCCTGCTCTGTTGTAAACTCTGTGATAGAAGAGACCATGATGAGTCTTGGTTACTGTTGTAATCTCCATATTTGGCACAATGCTCAGTATATAACAGGCTCTCAATACGTATCTGTGAAAAGGATGGATGGAAGGCATCTACTTTGAGTGTTACTATGTAGTCTGAGACTTTATCACAAAGAATTACTGTAACTGCCTCTAAACTAAAAGATTTCTTAAATTCCCTTTATGTTTCCAATTCCATCCTGCCAGATTGATTTTATATAATACTACATTGATAGAATCATTCCCTACCTCAAGATCAAGAGTCTACAGCAGTTGCAGATTGCCTACTGAATCAAGCCCACGTTCCTTTGCTCGTGTTTTAAGGCACCATAATCATAACCTTCTACTTCTCTTGTACATAACCCTTTGTTTTCAGTTAGGCTGGCCTCTTTCGCATGCCATCAGCATTTGTCCTTTATGCTTCCTATCTTCTAACTCATATGGAACCCTAAAGTTTACATGCCTTCTCCAATAAATCCAATCCTTCATCCCTAAATTTTCATTGCTAACTAAAAATTGTCTGATCCACCACACTTAGAACATAGATCTTGATCATGTACTTGAATAGATTCTCCAATATAAGTCTTGTTTGTACAATGATATTGAATACTTGTTGCCTCAGAAGCCAATAAGAAGCTAACCCTAATTTCAGCAGAGTGTATCTTATAGAATGATGTGCATGGAGGTGCTTTGTCATATAGTTGTCAATTTGGGGATTTGAGAAAGACTAAATGACACCATTTCTGTCTTGGTTATTAATTGGGATATCTGATATCAATGAGCAAAGTTGCCTTTTATCTTTATTAAATTTCATTGAGCGTAATTAGGCTTCAGATTTTTCTGATCCATGACATATAAAGATCTGCTTATAAAATAAATGGAATTCCATTCTGTTAATTCAGAATTTGTGTTAATAAGGGCAAGAGATTATATTCTCTTTGTAAGAAAAAAGTGGTTTATATACTATGTTTAAGAAAAGGTTATGGAGGAAATATATTATTAAAATTATTTTTGTATTTTCTCGACAGACATGTAATGATAGCAAGTACAATTAGTCCTTAAGTTCTTTATTTAGAATTATTGATAAACTCGAATTTCTATTCACAGTATAATTGTGAGCATTTAACCTCACTGTAAAAATTCAAAATGTAACTTTTCATCCATTCAAATTTATTGCCTCAAAGTGAATTTCAACGGGTGGATTTAACTTAGTTAGATTTTTGAAATCCTAGACTTTACATTTCGATTGTCTTGCTAATAGAGCAGACAATAAATAGTTTGAAAAAATTATCTTTTTAGCTGTCTTCAGTGTTGATAAGGTTGGCCGTTGTAATTCATTCATTTGATTTTTAAAATTGTATCGAATATTTGAAGGAAAGGCAATAAATTTATTTTTGCTTTAAATTGATTTTCTGTATAGTATATATGCAATACTTAAATTATGTTTGTATTATTCGATAACAAAACATATTTCTTTAGAACAGTTAAGAAATAGGTTTGATATAAAGTGCTACCTGCTTTGCCAGATAAGTAACTTGCCCAAGGCCGTCCGGCTATTGAATGGGAAAATCTGAACTGGGAAACCCACACCTACTTGACTCCTGGATCTGTGACCTTGACCACTGTGCTCAGCTCGTCACAGACATACAGATGATTATAGTGCAAAATGATGAGTGCAACAGCAGAACTCTGCCTGTGACTCAGCATTCTTTGCTCTTCTTAATGTTCTTTTTATGAACTTAAAACTATGAGTATGAGGATACATGTAGTTGTGATTGTTAGTGGGACCAGAGCGCCTCAAAAACTATCAAATATTATTCTGAGTGCTTTACTTACGTTATTTAATCTTGAAAACATCTCTAGAGATTGGTGCTCTTGCTATTTACTTCTGCAGCTAGGGACAGAAACTGAGGCTAATTAGAAGTTAAGTAATTTATGTTCGTATGGGGAGGTAATGCTGAAAGTGCCCCACTCTGCTTCAAACGCTGTGAATTCTGAAACGTTTTTTCTCTGTCCTCAAAAGGAAGGACCTTCTGATTCAACAGTAAGGACTTAGCGATAACAATCAACTTCTAGAGCAGTCACTGCAGTTTGTACAGCATAGTAATGTTTTGTCTTAGGTCCCATTAGTTGGAAATTCTTGGCCTTATTCTTTCTGAAATCAGAAATCTACTCGGGGTCATCAAAAGATTTTTATGCTACCTTTTGTTGAAGTAGAGCTTAGGTAAAATTAAGGGGATTGCCATTTGAAAGTTTACGACTCATGAAGTTATATGTTTCTAGCATTTCATTAGCTTAAATACAAATCAGTTCATTTACAAACTGAGCAGTAAAATAATAGTATGTAACATTTACCAGGGACTCAGTCTGTTTTCCTTAGTCTTTACTCAAAATGTCATTCATGTCTCTTCTACTTATTTTCTCATTATCTCCCTACGAATATTTCATTTGCAGCCTGAACACCACATTCTGAACTTCTGGGGCAGCCTGTTCCCTCACTTTTATGTTTGTGTGTGTCCTGAAGAGGAGCAACTGCCTTCTGCGGACATTTTGGGTGTACCCACCTATGTCCCTACAGTGGTGACCTTGTTTTGAAACACACTGCTACCCTGTGGATAAGCAGAAGGATACACTTCCTAGGTGCGGATAGATCAGTCTATATTAGTGCTTCAAGGCAGAGCAAGGATAATGAAAGAAGATAAATACTAAATCATTGGGAGTCCTGCATACCTGTGGCATATCAAATGGTCAAAGAATGGTTACTGTGTGATATTTAATATCTGGCAAATGTTATCAAAAGCAAATTTTTATTTCCTTTTTTTCCTACTACCATTTAGTTTCTTTGGAGAGAAAAAAAATTCACAGTATCTCTGAAAAATGTATAATTTAGACTTTATTTTTTTTAAAGACTTTTTTATTTATGCATACAAGAGCTGGGGTACAGGCCAGAGTCACGGGAGGTGAGAGGATTCACCAGAGACAGAGTGGGGAGCAGAACAGGCAGACTGACTGAAACACACTGCTGAGGGGAGCAGCGGGAGAGGCAGGAGAGGTCTGCTGTGCCATGTGGGTCCTCTCCCTGGCCGGTAGCAGGGATCAAACTCATGCTGCAGTGACTGCAGTTTGCTTCGTAGTGTGTTGCTTAACCCACTGCGCCAGCGGGGAGGCCCTAGACTTTTTTTTTTATATTATATTTACATATCTAGGAGGATTTATCAACTGCTTCACTTCTTTTTTTGACTTGTTTAGGAGGTTGTTTGAATTTCATCCTTTAGAGTTGAAGGAACAAGATGACTACCATCTCTAGATAAGATATAATTATGTTATGTGTTTGAGGTATTTATTCTTTAAATTTAGAGTATTTTCCAACCTTGAAAGTTTCTTTTCTTCTGAATATCAAATCATTTTGTGATTTCAATTCTTGTGACCTCTTAGAAGGCCTAGTTACCATTTTGGTTTCTTCATGAAGCACTCCAGATGCCTCAGTTGAAGACCTGAATCTCAGGTTTGTGAGAACCTCACAGAGCATTTGGGTACAAACAGTAGTTAGGAGTGGTGAGAGCATAGGATGCAGATGTATGAAAGGTGAGAGATGATGGAGAGTTATGGGAGGAATAGCATTTGAAGGACTCTGTGTATGGTACTATGAAGTTAGGCTTTATCATACAGACAGTGGAGAGCCATTGCAAGATCTTAATTCAGGAATGACATACTGTATTTGTCACTGTTAATCCAGGTAAGGTCATGTAGCAGAAGTTTGAAGAGTGACCTGGAAAGTCCAGGAGTAAGGAGAAGCTCTTGTGATGTTGCAAGTGAGACATGATAAGAACTTAAACTAAGAGTAATAGTGGGGGATAAGAGAAAGGAATAAACTCAAGAAATATTTTAGGGATAGAGTTGATGGGATTTAGTGCTGTGAAAGTGAGGGAAAACAGCCAGAGATGAGTGCAAGGTTGGGATGACTAAAAGGTTGTGTTACCATTCATTGAGGTGAGGACTGCAGGAAGGAGAGGAGGTCAGTCACAGTGCAGAAAGCAGGAAGTGTATGTTCACTTTTCAGCACATCAAATTTAGAAGTTGAAACAATCACTTGAAATTATGGATTTGGAGTTTAGGAGAATTCTTTTGGCTGGTTCCTTCCATTTTAGGGAGCAGTGGAAGCTGCATGTGGGTGAAATTACTTTGGGAGGATGTGTAGAGTTTTAAGTGAAAACACTAACAGCAGAGTGCTGGGGCTGGGGTATCAACCTTTAGGGCTGCAGTGAGGAGGATGAGAGTCTGGCTAAAAACCAAGGAAGATGAGATTTTTAGGGGAGGGACAAGTGGTTGATAACGCCACTTGTTTCAAAAAGACCAAGAAAGAGAAATCCAAATATTGTCTATTGAATATGGAAATTAGGAGACTGCGAAAATTTATGAGATACCTCTAGAAAAACTGAGGAAGTCTGAATAAGACTAGTAGTGGTACCAGTGGTTTTGTAGCACGGTGGTGTCTGTGGTGTGAATGTTTCATCAAAGGAAACCTCACAGAGTATATTATTTCGTACAGTTGTAGGTCAATCTATACCCCTAGTTTTTTTTTTTTTTGAAGTAGTGAAGAGTGTTTTTTTAAAAAATTTATTTCTTTTTTACTTTTTTTTTTTTTAAGATTTATTTATTTATGCATACAAGCACTGGGGTACAGGCCAGAGGTGTGGGGGGCGGGTGAGAGGATTCACCACAGACAGAGCG
>JAGFMF010011726.1:6806956-6831695 GCA_019455555.1 Galemys pyrenaicus | reverse complement strand
CTGGCCGGCAGCAGGGATCGAACTCGTGCTGCAGTGGCTGCGATTTGCTTCGTAGTGCGTTGCTTAACCCACTGCGCCACCAGGGAGGCCCTCTTTTTTACTTTTTTTTTTTTACACTGTTTGCTTTCTTTTCTAGGTGTAGTCCCCATAGAGTTTCCACACCAGCTCACCCATGCGCCATCACCCTAGTCCCTCGTGCTCTTCCCGTCCCTGCCTTGGTACCAATCCCTCCCTCTTCCCTGAAGATGACTCTGATTTGTAGTTGTCTGTTTATTTTTGTTTTGTTTTGTTATTTTTTCCCCTTTGATCCCCTATAATCCTTCTGTAAGTGAGACCATTCGGTATTTTTCTTTTTCCTTCTGACTTATTTTACTGAGCATAATCCCACGGAAGGGTGTGTTGGTGGTGGAAATTTAACAGGGAAATCATACATTGTACAAATATGAAGGATGATGTAATAAATATATATATTTATATTTAAAAAGGTAGTGGAAGGGAAGGAAGAGGGCATAATAGTGAGAGATGCAGAGTTAAGGGAGGGACTTGATCATGTTTGTGCGATTAACTAATGCAGCATCGCAGAGGGAGAGGTTGAAAATGTTGACGATCCAAGGACAGAAAACTCTGAGCCAGGAGGAAAAGGATGGGTGTGAATATAAATGGGTGTGAGCTGTATGAGCTCCCTCTTGCTCTCATAGTCTGTTTCTTTCTCTTCTCTAACATTAAAAAGTATGACTCTCATAATGGTAGATTATGGTACCGTGCCTTTAAAAAGATCCTGTCCAAATAAGAATTAGTAACTCCCGATTCCAGATCAACATGTGTGATGTGATGCTATTTATCCACCAGAGGCAATGCCAAAGAAGGTGTTTATTCACTTCTGTCTGTTGCAGTCTGCTCTTCCTTTTTATTTGCAGTTTCGGTCTAATCTAACTGAAAACATTTTCAACAGGGTTAAAACAAAATGTACAGATTTTTCATGCTGTCTCTATTCTTTCTGAGCTATAATTTGAATCAGTGCCACTTTATAAGTTTTACTATTTATAACGTGGTGAAACCCAAGGTTTTAGAATGGTATTGCTTTCTTGTTAGACTTTGGCAAAGGAAGCAGTGGCATGATTCACATTTATTTGGAAAGAGTGAGTCAGGATGGTGCCCTGAACTAAGGGTGCTTTGCTGCTAGGTGATCGGCGGTGCTCTGGGAGTCTAAGGGTGCTTTGCTGCTAGGTGGTCAGCTGTGCTCTGGGAGACAGCACTTCAGCGGTCTGTAGGCATCAGCCTGCGTAGATACAACATGGTCTTGTCTTTTCCTTGACCAACACACATTTCGGGAAGGCAAAGCTTGGATTATTTCTCCCTTGCTTTCTGCCTTTCAAGATGCATATTGCTCTTTTTGAACTCTTTCTTTAGAGTTGCCTTTGATGTGCTTTTAAAACTTAGTTTTACCTGTATAAAAGATTGGCGTTGAATTTGCAGCAACATGGATAAAGCTAGAAGGGATTCTAAATGCTCAGTGAAATAAGGCGAAAGAAAAAAATATCAGATGGTTTCACATTAGGAAGAATATTGGGAACCAAATAAAGGGCCGGGGGAAAAATAACAACGAATTAAAAAAAAAACAACCCAAAAAACCAAAATTACCAGGCAACTATAAATCAGAGACATTCTGCAGGGGAGGGGGAGACAGCGGGATCTAAACAGGGGAAGGAAGAGCACAAGGGACTATGGTGATGGTGCTCAGGTGAATTGGTGGTGAGGTTCTATGGGGACCACCCCTGAGAGGAGAAGGCAAACATTGTACAAAAATGAACAATGATGTAAAATATATATTAATAAAAAATTGTATTAAAAAACAGATTGGCGTTGGGAGAAAAGAGCAGTGTATTGACTAATAATTCTCCAACTCTGCCTTTACCCCACTATTGCTGTTTCACTTGTGTTTGATTAGGTTTACGTAGTAAGCTTGTGTAACAGAGACTGTTACTATTTCATGCATTTTTGCTTTTTAGGCGCAAGAACCTGTGTTGGCTTTGTTTTGATATATCTCTAGGATATAGTACGTTGGCACATGTGGGATTTAAAATTAATGCTCATTGTCCTTTAAGCAGTGACTAGTGTGCCTTGTCATCATGGGATAGGAACAGTGTAGAAAATACTACATTTTATTTTGAAATAAAGTTCATAATTGAAGTTACGAGTTTAGATGGACAGAGAAAGGGAGAAATTATTGGGAAGTGCCCAGCACTTTATCCAGTCAGAGAATCACTATTAAACTGGTGTTTGTCTAAGTTAGAAGATGCAGAATAAATATAACTATGAAAACTCTGTAGCATGCCCCAAAATACCAAAGGAGAATGTTTAATACAAATTATCATGACTTCATCCTTAAGGGGGCAATGGATCTCAGTTTGTATAACCCCAAATGGGAAAAAAAAAAAAGAGTTTTTCATCTTTGTGTCTTCAGTGTGGAGATAGGAAGAGAAAAAAATGTAAAGTGGCATCTCATTCCATTCCTCTGGTGTCCTCTGCCAATAAGCGAGCGACAGTGATAAGGGACAGGAGCCCATCCTTGTGGCTGCTGGTTATGGGCCTGCTGTTGCAAACCTGAGCCAGCCCCTTTGCTTTCAGGAGTTTAAAGGGAGTCTAAATTCCAGACCAGACAAAGTGCATTTCTGGAGAATATCGACCTCATCCCTCTTGGGGGCATGTTTCATAGCTGATGATGGACTGAATCATCAAGACCATCAGTGGATTTATCTAACAAAATTGCACAAAACCTTTGTAGAATAGACTGAGCATTTCCACTGGACCCTGTGTGATTATAAGAATACAGAATTTCCTGGTAGTATTAGAAATTTATTAATTAAATATTTTATACTCCGTGCATAACCAAAGGAACATAATCAAATGAACATGGAATGTAACTATAAAGTTATATTTTATGTCTGCCACCAATTAAAGTTACATGCCATAAAAATAATCAGTTCCCACAAAACAAACACACACATGGATTGAGTTTCACTTGGAATTTCCTCTGACTGGCTGCATGTTTGCCAAGTACTTTGTTAAGTGCTGCATACAAAACATTCAATAGGCCTTGGTTTTTCTTAGAGTTATGTAGTGCTTATTGACTTAAATGAGAGTTTTATTTCCTTCAGAGGGTTTAATTTGATGACTTTATGACCTGCCATGGTTACTAGAATTTAACATAAAAAGTAAAACTAATCTTTTGTTGTAAAGGATGAACCCTCTAATATAAATCTTTATTTAGTAACCCTTATTTATTCAACATGTGTTTGTTAAATGGTTATGTTTCTTCCAGGCACTGTGCAGTGGGAATAGGAAGATGAATAAAACTTGAGCGGTCCAACCGCCAGTAGCTTCTGCATACACTGCATCTCCCTAAACCGTTAAGGAGATGCCTTTAACGTCCTATTTGCTGGCTTTTTTATGCCATCTTTTAGCCACAGAGTCAAAGAATGACCTGAATAAGTGCTTCATCTTTACCTTGATCATTTAAGTTCTTTTTTGTAAAATAGTGATTTTTTTATAAATTGCATTTATTCAGTATTTTCAGCATATAGTTACATTCCATGTTCATTCGATTATGTTCCTTTGGTTATGCACAGAGTATAAAATATTTAATTAATAAATTTCTAACACTACCAGGAAATTCTGTATTCTTATAATCACACAGGGTCCAGTGGAAATGCTCAGTCTAAATCAACTAAATATGGGGTACTTTTTTTGTACACTTATTGATGGTTGATTCTGATTTTATAAGTGAAGAAAGTAAATACTGCCACAAACATAAAGAAATCCAGGCCTTTCTGGTGGCGCAGTGGGTTAAGCAACACACTATGAAGCAAACCACAGCCACTGCAGCACGAGTTCGATCCTTGCTACCAGCCAGGAGGTGACCCTCATGGTGCAGCAGACCTCTCCTGCCTCTTCCGCTGCTCCCCTCAGCAGTGTATTTCAGTCGATCTGCCTGTTCTGCTCCCCACTCTGTCTCTGGTGAATCCTCTCACCTCCCGCAACTCTGGCCTGTACTCCAGCTCTTATATGCACAAAGAAATAAATCTTAAAAAAAAAAACAACATAAAGAAATCCAACTACTTAAACACTCATTCCATTTTAGTAGATATGTAAATATTTACCCTATAAATACATAGACATTTTTCCACTAACTACATACAAAAATATGCATATTGTTGTGTATTTCATGTAAAGTGTGAATATGCACACAGCTTCAGTGTAGATTTTGTACTTATCCAAGTTCACTGTAACTTTGTATTATCAGTTTATCACTTACTCAGAAGTATAGCAGGTCTGCTTTATTCTGAAACTCTTCTTGTTGACTTTCCTTTAAATTATCAAGGAAAGTTTGACAAGCGGTCAGACTTGTTTTCTCTATTGAGTCTGGGAGAAGAGTTTTAGAAATCAGGCTCTTTGATTAGAAGATTCTGGTACATACTTTGTGGTTTGAGTCCTTGGGTCTCAAACTGGTTATCATTTAAAATCCTTATTTTCACTCTCTTCATCTAGTTGGCATGTTAACAAGTTATAACACTTATCTTACAGGAACAATTCCTTCTTTCTCTTTGTTGGAGGAAATTTATATTATCTAATATAAACAATAGAATGATGACTGCTGTGTTATAAATCATAACCAGAGGGTTCCTGAGAGGAGTTATGATTTTATTTCCTTTGGAATATTATTAGGTAAGTGTTACCCAAACAGATATTATATTTTCCTCCAGCTGTAGTGTTATTTATTCTTATGGGTATAAAAGTTATATGGTAACGATAAGATTTTTAAAACATCTTTACATAAATCAATATAATCTAGTATTATTAGAATGTGAAATACCAGAGTTGGAAAGAACGTTGCAAAATATCTAGTCCATGCCTCTTATTTTATACGTGAAGTCTGGGAAAATTGAGTCATCTAGGTAGCCACAATGAAGTTTGGGGACTCACAGGAATAGTCTTATGACTCCTAATCAGCTATTTATTTGCTTTTTATTGTGGCACCATTGGCTTACGACACTGCATTTGATTTAGAGGGCTAGGGACACATACCCACCAATAGGCTCCCACGGTCCTCTGCCATAGTCCATTGTGCCCCTTCTACACTTTGCTCTCTTCCCTGTTCCTCCCCCTTTGGTAACCTCAATTCTTCTGTCAGATTTCTGGGGTTTGTTACTGGTTTGGCTTTATTTGACCATTTTTTTTCCTTTGTAATCCACATGTAAGTGACACCATAGGTATCTATCCTTCTCTTTCTGACTTCACTTAGCATAATCCCCTCCAGTTCCATCCATGTCGTTGCAAAATTCAAGAACTTACCTTTTTCATAGCTGAGCAATATTCCATTGTGCATATATACCATATTTTCCTAATCCAGTCATCTGTCTTAGGGCACTTAAGGGTTTTTAAAATTTTTTTTCTATCAAAGTTGACTATACTATAGCTACTTTTCACTGTACAATTGTTCTTGATATATACATAACCAGATACGATACCTGGTTGCTGTATGGTTATAAAATGTTAATACATATATCACATATATTCTCACATACATATTTTCATATATTCAGAATCTGCTAGGGCAAGAACATCTATTTCTCTTTTAAATTGTAGCATCTGTTTCTCTTTTAAATTGTCTAGCTTTTACATATAAAGAGTACTTGATACTTTCATTTATTTAAAAAATATTTGGAAGAATCACCATTTGCAGTCATAATAGAGATAATTGATTCAGGCAACAAATATCAATGAATGCTAAAGCTAGTGGGTGAAAGTTTGAGGAAGAGACAGATATTTAAATCATCTCAAAGAATCTTCTCATAAGATATTTACTATGAAGTGAAACATAATGCTGGAGAACCTGGCAGATATCTTATTAAATAGGTTATGAAATTTAACATCTTCTGTGATGGAATAAATCAGTATTATGTACCTCCTGATATGGTACACTGAGCCATAATAATGGATGAGTTTTGGGAAAATTTTTTTTGCCTTTGTATTTTTGGAAGTCCTTTAAATTAAAATTCAGGCCTTTAAAAAAAAAATCTGAATCTACAAAGAAATTTATAATACTAGATCACTTTCGGTGTAATTACTAATTTTCCTTTATTTGAGATTTTCTTATATGAAAATATTAATAGTTGTAATTTACAAATGTAGCAAAAACACAAGAAAATGGCTTTATTGACACCCTAGTAAGCATTTAATATTATTAAAATATTATGGAAATATTGATAGAAATCTGAAATTTCAGACTTGAAGATACAGGTTTCCCTCACTCTCCAAATGTAGAACATTCCTATTTGCTATGACTTGATATGTTGGTTGTTGGATGTGGGAATGCTCAAAAGTTTTGCCATTTAAATTTATGGTAATATCCACTCCTAGGAGTCTACCCAAAGGTCATAAAAACATTAATTCAAAAGGATACCTGCACCCCTATGTTTATCACAGCACTGTTTACAATACATAAGATATGGAAACAACCCAAAATAGATGACTGAGTCAAAAGATGTACTATACATACACAATGGAATACTATTCAGCTATCAAAAAAGATAAACTCATGCAATTTGCAGCAACATGGATGGAGGTAGAAGGGATCATGTTCAGTGAAATAAGCCAGAAGGGAAAAGAAAAATATTGGATGGTTTCACTTGTAGGAGAAATATAGGGGACCCAAATAAGGTATCAGGAAAAACAATGACAATAATAATAATAATAATAAAACAAAATTAACAGGCAGCCATAAATCAGAGACATTCTGTGAGGGAGGTGGAGAGAAAGGGATCAAAACAGGAGAGAACAGCACAAGGGACAGTGGTGATGGTGCACAGGTGAATTGGTGGTGGGAATTTTATAGGAAATAGACAATGATGTAAAATAAATAAATTAATAATAATAATTAAATAATTAAATTAATTAATGGTAATAGCATTCCCAGACCCAAAAGACAACCTGTTGAATCATACAAATAAGAATATTCTACTTTCGTATTGCAGGGTAAACCTGTAATATTTTCTTCTGAACATGTCATATTCAATGACATACAGTGCTGCCTCCTCATTATATCCTGAAGAAGAAACTAATACATGACTAACAAGTTAGTTTAGTTAAAAAGTATTGTTAAAGAGGCCAGTGTTACATGTTTGATCCTAAATGGGTGTTATTTTGTTCTTTGGCTATGCATGTAACAAGTCAACTGGTTTACCAGGATTATGATTTTGACTACTTGAGTGTCTTAAGTAAGAGTATAAAAGGCTTTTGAAAAGTTACAAAAATTGACTCTCTTTGAAGCAGTTACCTACGACTTGAAAAAACATTTACCTGTTGCTTAGAAAATTAATTGTATTTGAATATATAAATAGTTTATGAACACCACTATAATTTGAAAAAGAAGTTAAACATTTGCTCTCTTAGAAATATTGACAGCACTGTGTGTGTAGGTGGTGCACAGTTTTACACATCTGTGTATTTGTATGTGGCAACACTGAAGAACTCATATGTTCAGACTATTAAGGAGTTTCATTAGGGGATCCAAAGGCAACTAGCAGCAAAATTTCACTGTGAATAAATGGATAGCTTGTATAATAGTTTTTTAAAAGTTATGCATAAATTGAACTTTGCAATACCATAATTTAAATGTACCAAAGAAATATCACCATTGGAAGATAAGAAATAGCATTGGTGACTATGGCCTCTAAGTAATTTTTTTGCTTTAAGAGAGTTTTGAGATTTATTTTCCTAGCTCTTGGCAAACTTCTCTACTTATCTAATGTGCCATATTCTTGACATGGATAGATCACCTATAATATTAAACTAATATTGCTATCTTTTTATTCACTCTATGCATCAGCTTCTTTAGCAAGGCTAATTAGAACCAGTTGTCTTGTAAGATTTGGTGATGTGTATAATTTTTCTAATAGCAAATTCAAGGAACTAGCAAATTATTTTGCTTAATATCTGAAAAGCTATTAGATTTTAAGATTGCATTCTTAAAATATGCAACATACCATGTAACACATTTTTGTACTATATTACAGATGTCACCCTAAATTTTCAAATGCTAGTATTATTTCTAACCTTTTCTCAGTCATTTTATAACATTACATGTGAATTGATTATCACTAAATAATATGAAAAATCATTAGATTTTGATGACTATGGATGTGTTGGTGGTGGGTGTTGTGTGGTAACATTCACTTGAAGGCTGTGATCCTATTCCTCTAAATCATGTACAGTGTTGTACACCAATGCTACCCCAATAAAAAAATTTCCATATTGGCTTTTAGTTATTTTGAATAGTAGGTGTTGCATTAAAGTGTAATTTGATATGGAAAAGGGGCTATTGCTGCAAATATTGAATTAGAAAGAAAACTGGAAATGCTTTTCTCTCTCTGTTAGTTGTCTCTCTGTTCTCTTTCACTATTGAGTTTTATTAAAAGACCAATCATCTCATCCTGGTTCCACTTTCTCCATTTTATTCCATAATTACTGCTGTCTGGCTTCCGTCCACAGTACCTCTTGCCTGGTATCTCAGCGGGACCACTGTAGTCTCCCAATTTCTACTCTCATTGGCAATTTCTGGTATTTCTCTCTTGGCCTTTCCAAAACAATTGACAATACTGACTGTTCATTGACTCCTTACCTAAAAGTCTGTATTCTCTTCTTGGTAAACCATTCTCTCTTGATGCTATCTTACAATTTCTTCTCAGCTTTTTTGTGGGTACTTCTTCTCAGGAGGAATGAAAGTTAGGGTTAATATTCATTAGACACAAGTATCAGAAGTTTTACATGCAAAGGAGTTGTTTATACTGCCTTAAAATTTAATTTCATTCAAAAATACTGGGTTAGGAGGGCCGCCCCGGTGGCGCAGTGGGTTAAGCAACGCACTATGAGGCAAACCGCAGTCAGTGCAGCACGAGTTCGATCCCTGCCGCCGGCCAGGGAGGGGACCCACATGGCGCAGCAGACCTCTCCTGCCTCGCCCACTGCTCCCCTCAGCAGTGTGTTTCTGTCCGTCTGCCTGTTCTGCATCCTGCTCTCTCTGGTGTATTCTCTCACCACCCCCACACCTCTGGCCTGTACCCCAGTGCTTGTATGCATAAATAAATAATCTTTAAAAAAAAAATACTGGGTTAGGAAATACTTTTCCTCTCTATACCTGTTCTTTACTCTTAATTTGACTTGAATCTGCATTTTCTTTTCCTTTAAGTGGTTTTGATTAAGAATGCGTAGACTATCTGACTTATAATGACTTTGTTACGGAAATTTATCTTGGGTCTTTAAATAAAATTTAATATCATCCCAAAAAGGAATCTGTAATATCATCTAATTGTTAGAGATGATGAATTTCTTTTTACTTTTAACTTAATAATATGTTTCTATTAGCACAGAGCATTTAATTTGTTATATTGTCAATCATTTCTCAGTATGAAAATGCATCCTTTTTATGTTCAAAGTTTGGTTTTAAGTATTAAACTACTTTTTGTGATTTTCTTCAAGTGTAGAACTTTGAAGAAGCATTAACTAAGATTAGGCACTTTTATTTATACATAAGGATTCTCCAAATAATTCTTCCTGTAGGGGCCCCTTTTTTTTAACCAGTAAACTTCTATTTACCTTGATTTAAAAATAAATAACAAAACATGCTTTATGCATAAGCTGGAAGATTTATTCAAACCAAAAATTGGGAAATATTTCCTGAGAAGCAGGAGCTCCATAAATCAGGTGACTCAAGTTGGAAAAGTGTAGTGGGTAGCCTATTTGTAAACTTTGGATTTCTGAATGTTAATTTTAAGCTTCCTTTTTAAAAGGCCAGTGTTTGTAGAGCTTATCCTGTCAGCAATATCCTGTGTCGATTGTCAGGTCATGTTTAATGTGCAGAGATGTATTAGTCTGCCCTAGCTAACACTCTGAGAGGCTGGGATAAATAGAGGGCTCAAGCAGATGAAGAGGGATTAACTGTGTGGATTGAGCAAACTCTTCAATCACTGAACCAGTGATTTTACAAAGGATTAGCTGCTGCTTTTACAAATATTGATTACTGATTTGCTACTCAGAATGGAGATGACAGAACTTGTGCAGTTGCTGTGTAGTGCACTGTGTGAAGTGTACATCATTCATATTAATGGATTTGTCACGGGCATTATAGAAACTGACAGATTTATTATAGCAGCAGTTGCTAAAACTGTTATGGTTAAGGTTGTGTCAGCATATCTATTAAAACTTCAGGATTTTAGAAGTTTATAGTATAGCCATAAAATTTATTTCCCAGGTGGAATTTGGAATACCAGCTAAAGCCTGGCACAATTATTATTATGCATATTTTTACATGAATCAGTTTGAAGGCATTTAAGCTACAATAGAATAAAAATGCATTATGGTGTTATTTTTGTGTTGGCAAAAAATTTACGTTCTCTCATTTTGAAAAATTGAAAATTCATCATAAATGCTTGTTATCTAACTGAGAACATACCCAGGCCATGTGGACTTCCAATGCTATACCATCTTTTCCTAGAACAGGGTTTGTTTTAAAGTATTGGATAACTGCTGATTTGATGTTAAGGCTAAGGTGATTTCATACAGGTGTATGTCCCTGCAAAGCTATTAAATATATTTTGTTGTTGTTAAGTATTTTTAACAATATTTATTTATTTATGCATATAAGAACTGGGGTATAGACCAGAGTTGCAGAGGGTGAGAGAATTCACCAGAGACAGAGTGGGGCACAGAACAGGCAGATTGACTGAAATACACTGCTGAGGGGAGCGCGGGTGAGGCAGGAGAGGTCTGCTGCACCATGTGGGTCCCCTCCTTGACTGGGATCAAACTTGTGCTGCTGTGGCTGCAATTGGCTTCATGGTGCGTTGCTTAACCCATTGAGCCACCAGGGAGGCCCTAAATTTTATAAATGTCTATGTAAATTTTAAAATAAGAGTGTATCAACTTCATCCCTAGCTTGGCTCTTCATTAAGGGACTTGGTTTTTGAGTAACAACATAAATAAGTGGTTAGCATTTTTTTAAAAAGATTTATTTATTTATGCACACAAGAACTGGGGTACAGGCCAGAGGTGTGTTTGGGGGGGGGTGAGGGATTCACAAGAGACAGAGTGGGGAGCAGAACAGGCAGATGGACTGAAATACACTGCTGAGGGGAGCAGCGGGCAAGGCAGGAGAGGTCTGCTGTGCCATGTGTGTCCCCTCCCTGGCTGGCGGCAGGGATCAAATTCGTGCTGCAGTGACTGCGGGTTTGCTTCATAGTGCATTGCTCAACCCACTGCGCCACCAGGGAGGCCCAAGTGGTTAGCATTTTGCAGGGAACATATCTTTTCTTGGGTTTTGATAGTTACCAAAACCTTGATCAAGACAAGTTGTATATTGGAAGAACCATCTGAAAAATCTGCAGGGTGTCTATTCGTGTAGCTTTTCTATAGTGTATCCTTGGGTTTAACAAAGCTGTTTGGAAGCTATATCTTAGGTTACCTGGTTTTGTACTTTAGAGAATTGTTTTTGCTGAATTTTGCTTTGGAATTATGCTGTTGATTTAGTATGAATGATGTTGTACAAAGCAATTTCATGAAACTTTTATTTTACTTACTGTAAAAATGGTGAAAACACAGGGGAGAAACTCTTTCTCCTCTCAGTACCAGGAACCAGGAATAGTTGTTCGTTCCTTTCTGAGCGATGATCTGCATTTATCTTAGGGGCAGTGGATCACATAAATTATTATTTCTTGTTTCACATTGGTTGTTAGAAAGCTTATAACTGGATTTTGGCCCACTTAAGTGATTTTGTACTTCCAATTCGTTTTGTATTCCACCCTACCTCTTAGTTTTCCTTGTTTTTTCAGGCATGTTTAATTTTGAATTTGAAATAATGTCACTTTTAGAAGAGTTGTAAGAATGGTTCAATGGATTAACCCAGATTCCCTTAATGTTAACGTTTTCTATATAGGTATTTGCTTTTTCTTTTTCTGTATATACGGAGTTGTCTCCTATTTGCTTTCCATTTGCCTAGCCAAATACATCTGTAAAAGTGCCTGTGAAATGCATTTTTGGAAATGAGGCAGTGTATTACTAAAGTAGCAATAATGATAATAGGTAAGAATGTTAATTTCATTCTGATATTGAAAAAAGAGACTTTTGGAAAGAGATCTGTTTCTAGTGGAAGGAAGACAGAAAAGGGGGGGAGGGGCACAGAGAGAGTGAGAGAGAGAGAATGTTTTAAAAGGATACTTATAATACTTCAAACAGGATACTTAACTTTGAATGGCAGAGAGAAAAAATGCAGAATTTTTGACATAAATAAAAATTAGGAAGTTGTATTATTTAATAGAAACCAGTTATATTAAAGCATGAATAATTTTGGGAATTAGTTGCTTTAATAATCACCATATGTAGAGAATTTTAATTCAGAAATGTTTAATTTTTTAATGAAATGTTTACTTTGTAATAAATTAGTCATAAAATCATTTGAGAATTTTCATACTAAATATTTGACTTTTTTTTGTAATATTTGAAATTTCAAATATTTGAAATTTTACCAAAATTATTTTGGGAGATGAGAATAGAATGACAATTGCTGATGTACCTGCTTTCTTTCAAGGCAAATGTAGCAACATATACTCTATTATATTATAATAAGTATAATAGTGTAGAAGTGTAGCTATATAGAAGACATTTTAACTTTGTGTATTACTATTGCATATGCTTAAGATAAAATTGTAAAAGTATCTAACCTTTTGTACACAAATTTGAAAAATATATGAGTAAAAGTAAATTTAAAGAGTTTTATAAATTAGAAATTTGTTCATGTTCTGAAATGATTTTTTTAAATTATAGCTTAAAACTCATGACATTAAAAAATCATCAAAAAGAATGATGCTCTGTAACCTATATGAAAATAAAGTCATTGAGTGGGAGGGAGCTGAAGAGTCAACCTAAATAGTATTCAGTTATTAAATTTTATGCATTTTGTTAGTGGAATCTGTATATAAAAAGAGTATCCTTTTCGTCCATAAATATCCATTTTCTCATTACTAATTTGTCCCATGATTGTGTATATGTGTTTTTAAGATAAACTAAAGATCTTTGAAAAGACTTTTTAGGGCCCGCCCTGGTGGCACAGTGGGTTAAGCAACGCACTATGAAGCAAAGCGCAGCCACTGCAGCACGAGTTCGATCCCTGCCGCTGGCCAGGGAGGTGGCCCACATGGCACAGCAGACCTCTCCGGCCTTGCCCACTGCTCCCCTCAGCAGTGTGTTTCTGTCAATCTGCCTGTTCTGCGTCCTGCTCTGTCTGGTGGATTCTCTCACCACCCCCACATCTCTTGCCTGTACCCCAGTGCTTGTATGCATAAATAAATAAATCTTTAAAAAAAAATTGACTTCTCTAAAATCTTGGCAAGGGGTAATTAGGATGCGGGTGGAATAAGGCTGTTAATCGGCTGGCATTAAGGAAGGAGATTTTCCAGGTGGGCCCAGTATAAAACCAAGAATCCCTAACTGGGATGGAGGAGGCAGGAGAATCAGAACCAGAAGGAGAGTATTCTCACCACCACTGACAGGGAAGGTGAAACAAGGCCAGGAGCCAGTGAAATTAGGTCAGCCTCTGGGAGCTGGAAAGGCAGGGAGACAGATTTATAGGCCTGTGGCGTCCTGCTTAGCCCATTGAGACACTTTTGGATTTCTTACCTCCAGAACTGTAAGAAAATAAATATGTGTTGTTTCAAGTCACTTAAAAATATATATATATATGTATATATATATATATAAGCTGATATAAAGCAGCTGAAGAGTTTATATAGGAGATAAAGATGTAAATTCTTTCTGGGAAATTCAGTGATCTCTTATTAAAAAGTAGCGTTTCCCAAAATATAAAACGTAAAGTGTGTCCTGTATTTTATGAAATTGGGTTTTAGTTTGTAAAGTTCAATTTCTCAAATTGAACCTTATTTTTTAATGACAGAGTTAGTATATTGATATGCTTTCATCCCTGTTAATAATTGAGGAAGTCTTAGTGGGGTTTCTACAAATCAATAACTAGAATGCTTAGATTAAAAATATTTTTTAATTCTATGAGGATTAATTTTGATGTATTGTGAAAGTGTGATACCCTATAGTAAATAAAAGAGCAGAAATTATAGAGAACAAGAATTTCATTATAGATCTCTAACTAATTCTAAATTTGTGTGAGGTTAATATTAGTGTTAACCTAGCTTGTGGGTATCTGTACCTGACACCATTTATTTATTTATATTCAAGTTAAATTTAGGTTTTCCTCCCTTGTTAGGATATGGTTTTTTTGTTTTGTTTTACAAATATAGTAGCAAATTTTTGCACTTAGAATCTTGTAGAATAGTAAGAAAAAAAGCGTTAGCAACTCTGGCTTTTTATCTATTATATATTCTCTATTACCGGGACAATGGCATTTAAGTTGTGTATGCAAATGCTAATACAAGTAAAGTATAGTTTATCTGCACTTGTGAAATAATGAATTCTGAGCAAGTGATAGCTCCGGGAACTAAAACTCATTTCTAGAGTTTCCTAAAGCTAATACCTTTCAGCCAGAAATGCCTATAAGATATTGGAGATCTTATAGATACTGGAAACAAAACAGAAAGCATTTATTTACCTTTATACAAAACTATAGCACATGAAATATTGACATCTGAAAATATGCCTCATTTCTGATGACAACTTTTGAAGAAAAATCAACTATCACTGGGGAAGTTGACCTTGACAATAAAGTCACCAGTGAAGTGAGCAATGTAGGAGAGGGTATTACCAGCCTGAAGTGAGAAATTAAAATGGTTAGTATTCTTGAACAATTAAAACCTAATATGTGTTTAAAATATAAATCAATAATTAAGTGGGTGCATACTGCAAAGAAATGGGTCTGTTTATCAAACCTAGGAATGCTAGAATGATCCAGCATTTTCACAGTTATTCACAGGGCCTTCCTGGTGGCTCAGGGGTTAAAGTCAAAGCTCGATCTAGCTATCCCAAGGAGTTCCATCCCTGACCAGGGAGCTGATTCACATATGACCAGAACTCTCTTGTCTTAGCCACTACTCTTCTAAGCAGTGTATCTCAGTAGATCAGTCTCTTCTGCTCCCAACTCCCTCTCTGGTGAATCCTGTCATCCTCCTCCCTCCCCACATCTCTGGCTTATACTCCAGTCTTTGTAAGCATAAAATAAATAAGCCTTTTTTTAAAAAAAGCTTATCACATGTGATTTTAGAAGAGATAAAAGGAAGCCTTGTCTCCCCCTAGAAGGTGATGGATTTATGGAACTCAGTATGCCAACGATTAGGTGATAATGAATAAATTAAAAATATTAATTGTATTGTAGATTAGAAGAAAAATGTTTTGTTAAAGACTTAAACTCAGACATATTCAAACTCAGACATATTCTATTCATGTGAATTAAGAGATGAAAAGGATATTGTTAAAGGACTTATCCTTTTTTTTTATTTAGATTCATTTATTTTCTTACACTGTTAATTTTTGGACAGTATTTGATTCCCCTCTCAGGTGTAGATCCCATAGTTCTCCTGCTACCTCATCACCGGTGAACCATCACCACAGTCTCTTGTGCTCTCCCCTCTCCCGTTCTGACCCCTCTCTCAGCCCCTCCCCTGTTGTATGCTTAAAGTCTATGGTCAGTTTGCAAGTTTTGTCTTTTCTCTGATCCTTTGTTCAGTTTCCCTTTAGTCCACCTGTAAGTGAAACCATCCGATATTTCTATTTTTCCTTCTGACTCATTTCATTTAGCATAATCCTGAAGGGCTTTTCCTGAATCTTTTACAGTTTGAGGAACATAGTCATGACATGTGGTGACAGAAAAAATATTTGATTGATTAGTCCAAGATCCTAACTCAGAGTGAAAATTCTTATTAGCAAAAACAATCTTTTTGTATGACTTCTTTCTTTTCTGATAGAGGGGAAGAACAATTTTCAGTTATGAAAAGGTAGAGAGGAAAAATATACTGGTTGAGCATACTGTTTAAGTACCAACTGAGAAAGGGAGAAATGTCAGTAGAAGGTGAATAAACTGAAACCAGAAAAAGGTAAAACTTAGAAGTCTAACGGGAATTTTCTACGAAGCCTAGATTGAACAACCATAAAACTGTGAACATATTAATACAGTGTAAGGCCACAATGTTGCAATAATTTATTAGTGATAAAATGGTAAAAATGAGGATTTTGCTTTCTTAGAACTCTAACATTAAAATTGGCCATCAAAGTTGAATATCAAAAAATAAACAGCATAATGAAAAACAGATGTCTGTTTTGAAACTGTATCTCACTCACATCCCTTGACACCTATTCTTAGTTCCTCATGAAGAATCCTGGGTAAAAAGGAAACTGAATAAAAAGTTAATTCCAGAATTCAATAGTTAACAATTTATATAGATTTTAAAATATAAATCCTCTTTGCTTGAGTTGCTCTTTGGAAGGGCAATGTCTTACAACACATCTTAGAAAAATGAATGCATTTAAAGAGGTGGCATACCGGAATATAGTTAATACATGTGTGTGTGTGTGTGTGTGTGTGTGAGAGAGAGAGAGAGAGAGAGAGCGAGAGATAGTTGATTCAAGAGACAGGTCAATGTTGGAGAATGCCAAAGAACCCAGCACTACACAAAATTGTTGAATTCAATGAAGTTTGTTTATTTAGGTTGTTTTTAAGAGATACAAAAAGGAACGGATGATTGAAACTCTCCCCTCATACTCTATTCATATGAATTAAGAGAATAAAAGGATATCATTGAAGGGCTTATCCTTTTTTTTTAATTTAAATTTGTTTATTTTCTTACATTGTTGTTAATTTTTGAACAGCATTTGACTTCTCCCCTTTCTTTCTTTTAATGACTCTTACTCTGTCTCATCTCTGCCCTTACTTTTATTCTTATTCAAGGCACTTCACGTTGTTCTAGGCCTTTTCTTCCAAGTAAAGCATTTTAGGTCTTTTCTTCCAAGTAAAGCACCCTTTCCCTACCCTGTAATATATACAGTAAACCTAGCTAATGCCAAAACTGGTTTTATAGAGAACTAACTTATTATCTGAAATATGCCTAAATGATATTTCCTCCCAAATAGAGTTCCTGTTTTTCTTTGAACTTGAATAATTTTGCATTTGGAATAATTGTTTTTAATAGATAAATTTTCAACAAGATGAAACATTTCTTGGGCCTCCCTGGTGGCACAGAGGGTTGAGTGCTGCGCTGTGAAGCATGCACTGCACAGCAGCGTGAGTTTGATCCCTGGCCAGGGAGGGGACCCACATGGCACAGCAGACCTCTCCTGCCTCACCCGTTGCTCCCCTCAGCAGTGTGTTTCAGTCCATCTGCCTGTTCTGTTCTCCACTCTGTCTCTGGTGAATCCTCTCACCTCCCTCGCCTCTGAACTGTACCCAGCTTGTATGCGTAAAGAAATAAATCTTTAAAAAAAAAAGATAAAATATTTCTTAAAGACAACACATTTAAGAATTTCTGTAGTTTTTGTCTTAAATTCAAGGGAAAAAGATAAAATAATAGTTTAATAAAAATTGTAGAGACTTGGCAATACCTTAGTTTTTTGGTAATTTAATTTTGATTTCCATCCTTTGGAAATCTCTATTTTTCAGTTTCTAGAATCAATTCCAATTAATGTGGTCTGTTGGACTTTGTCCACTACATATATACAGCTTGTTTTTAAGGCAAAAGTTTCAAGGCACATTTTAGACCTCTTAACTTTCCTTTTATTTTTTTTCCCTTTTTTTTATTAAAATATTTTAAAATTTACATATACTTGCCATTCATTGTAATCCCCATGTATTCCCCATCACCATCTCACCAGTGCACCATCACCTCAGTCCCTCGTGCTCCCATCTTCCCTCAACCCTCCCCCTCCCCTCCCCACCAGGTGTCCCCAGTCTGTCCTTGTCTCCTCATTTTTAGTTTCTGTGTCTTTATTGCTTTAACTTTCCTTTTAAAAGCAATAGCTGTGTGAATAAATACCAATCTTGCTGTAAGAAAATTTTGAATTCCCCTACTGCCTTTTCCCACTGAGTTGCTAGGAATACAGTAAACACTTCGTACTTATTTATTTGATTCATTATGACCTTGTTTACCTTTCTTCATGCTTCAGATTCTTAAATTGCAAGTTCAAAGAATTATTCCTAGACTGTTCTTATAGGGTGGTAGTTTTAATGTCTGATATTTTGAACTACTTCAGAAAAGTAGACGATCACATAAGAAATAAATGTTCCTTTTATAAAAAGAAAACTATTCTTTGTCAGTAGGCTTATTTCCTCAGGGTACCAGAAACTTATGGCCACTTAAGGAAGGCCATGGAGTCATTATCTACAATATAAATAGGTTATTTATTGGTTAATTTTTTTCTCTCCGTAGTTAGAATATAATTTTATCATCAACCACTTTCCCCTAACCACAAGGAAATTTTTGAATTGCTTTTAAACTACATTAACATCAACAACACTAACTGTAGTACAGCTTAACTTTATAGTTACCCAGTCATGTTTTTTTCCATCTTTCTGATTAAAAATCTCTAAGTTATATTAGTCTTACTTTTATATTGGCATCCATTAATTTGAATTAACAATTATATGAACATATAATATATAATATAATAATAGTAATACTATAAAATAGTTAATAAAAGCTAGTGTTTATGAATGTCTACTACTTGGTGAAGAATTAAGGGTCAGTATTAAACTTATTTTGAAGATAAAGATGTGAATTTTGATAGTGAAACAGAGCTGATAATGTTACTGTGAATTTTTTGGAATGTTGTATAATTGTCTGAGTTGCATAATTTCCCATGGTGAGATAATGCAGTTGTGGTTTTTGATAAATGTTTGACAGTTCTTTGTTTCCCTGCAGTTAGGTTTATATTAGTCTTCATTTTCATTTAGTATCATTAAACTTGTACTTAGATATTCTTATTTATTTGAAATAATATGAATTTTCTTAAATGGTGACATACTGTTGATTTTTGGTATACTTATTTGGGGTCTAAGTTATGCAAGAAGGAATGTGTTTTTAAAGAGAAATGACTACTTTTTGTATCATAGAACAAATGTTAAATTTCTACCTTTAAAAATACTGAATTTATTATGTTACATAAATGAAACGGTTGTTCTAAGACTGTAAAGTCTAACATATCTAAAGGGATTACAGTTAAAATGCTTTTTGTTTTTTAAAAAATTCAGACATGTCTGGTAAATCCTGGAGTTTGGACAAATAACAGAAAAGATCTAGAAAAAACTGGAAATTTCAGTGAACTTACTTTTTTCCTTCTAGAAGTAAAATAAAAGACTTTATAATAGTAACACAAATTTAGAATTCAGAGTTATCACTTATGACATCAAATCTTGTGACTTATCAAATGGAAACTTAATCTACATTTTTCTTAAAGCACTAGCTTTAAGTTTGTATATATTCCTCCTTTTCTCTCCACTTTGTTTTGTGACTAGTAAAATTTTAAAGTTGAATGGTACCTTTTTTAAAGTTGATAAAGTACCCATCTTTCTTCAGAGTAACTTAAAAGTATCTTCTTAAGATTTAGAACATTTTTATTATATGTAAAGAACATTAATTATACTCTAGTGAAGTGAGAGGGTCATAGAACTATTTCTCAGTGAGCCTTATCTAACCATGAAGGTAATTTATGCCTCTCCATATGCAGTACATCCGACCTTAAGATTAAAAACTTGTCTCTTCCTTCTGTAGTTTAATTTCATACAAAATGAACAGTACTTAAGTGTTTATGTCCATCATCTTAAAGATACAAAATTATTTATGGGATATTTGTAGTGAGTATTCTTGTTTTTATATCTTGGAAAAACTACTTGTAATTGTCTTCATGGCATTGTGTAGTTATATTAAAATATACAATGAATATGCTTGCATTCTCATTTTGAAATGTCTATATGCTACTTCTGGCAGAGATTTAGTGTGGTTGATGTAAGAACTCTACATACCAGAGATATAAAAATCTGAGCACCAACAGACTTCCACAGAAATAAAACTATCCTGATCTTACTTAGTTGGAGAAGTAAATATTTTATTGTTATGGATCTTACTTAGAAAGAAAAAAAAATCCTAAGTGGTTTTACATTAGCTAGAATTTCATATTTATGTTTGATAATATATTTATATTTACTTTTTGTGTATATAACTCGGGTAATAAAATATATTATGTTATGTCATATATATATTTTTAACCAAGTCATATCATAGTCATGCTTTTGAATTTAGTAGTTGACTAGAGTTTGTATACATAGATAATATTTCTTTGGTGATTTTTACCTTAGATACAAAATATTATAGTAAAGAGCTTCTACTTTTGTGTGAGCCAAGTTTATTATGAAAAAACACATTTATTGGACTATTCAAATATTTATACTTTCTCTAAATTTTCATTTACATTTCAAAGATAGCCCTCTATTTTAAATATATTATAATTATATTGTTTTGTGTTTACTTAATAAAATTAATCCAACAGGAACTAAAATTAGTGCTTTGGTTTTAAGTTTTATTAAGGAAAATATCTATAATTTTGTAACTACTAAGAGCCTCATGTATTTTTTTAAAAACCCCAATTGGCAATTCTGTGATGAATTTGTATGCAATAAAATTCCTATGAAAACACTTTTTGAAACTATATTGAATTCTCTCTATTGTGTGGATTCCATTTTCTAATTCCACTTTCATTAGATCGTTCTCACTTGTTGAATACTGAGGATAACAGAATCCTGAGGATAGCTATTAATCCTTTCTAATGAAATTTGTCAAAATATTGAACAGTTGCAAAATTATCGACTAACACTATTTTTGACAATGAATATATCATTTTAAATTAGTTTATCTTTTGACTTAATCTGTAAAGATTTTGTAGATACCTAAGATTTGTTAATGATAGTTTTATCAGATGTATCCAGAGCATCTATCTCAGCTGCTCTAGAAAAACAAAGCATACTCATTCAGTTGAATTCCTGTAAGGTTTCCCTGATAGTACAACCAGGAAAAGAATATTTACTGTAAACAAATTTTACATTTGATTTTGTGGGAAAATCTTTATGTTTTACTTGGAAGGGATAAAAATATGCAGGCAAGAATTAATATACATTGAAGATCTTGCAGAGTTAATTCAATATAAATGTAAAGACTTTGATAGGATTTATTCAGAGTCTCTGAATTCTTTTCATGGGTTGGTTGCATTTATTTATAATAATTTCTTAGTCCTTATAGGTTGATGAAAAGTATTGTATCTTAGAGCTCACTGGTTAAAATACTGTTGCTTTATTTTGGAAACATTCTACATTAAGATGTGGGAATACAGAGCTTTTTGTTGTTGTTCTTGAGATGTAGAGAGAAGAGCGACTTCTCTGTGGAATGGATTTGAAACAAAACAACAAATGGACTTGGGTTTGAGTGATTTGGGTAATCAAAACAACTGTGATCTGGCACTCGTTTTCTACAAAATGGATTGCTCACTGCTTTTTATTTTCTTCTGTCACAGGGCACCAGTTTCCTCCAATTGCAGCCCAGGATCTTCCTTTTGTTTTAAAGGCAGGCTACCTTGAAAAACGCAGAAAAGGTAAACCATAAGATCCTAAGGAAAAAAATCTAAAAGTGGGTTTTATCATTACGTAAAACATGCTTTCTGTCTATTCTTTTTAGGTAATTGAAGAATTTTAAAACACTTAAGAAAATCTGGATGACAGTGTGCAAATCTCAAAATAGACCTTTTAATGCTAAATAATTTTTAATAACAAAATGTTTGTTTCCATTTTTAGTTGTCAATCTCTGTTATTTGTGAATGATTCAGGATACTTGTTTCATGCCTCTTGTAAGAAAACCGTGTGTTCCAGGATGGGGTTTTTCACCATTACCCCACCGAGCTGAATATCAGGTTAGGTTAGCCTGACCGACCATGTCTGCTGTGGTGCAGACTGAGCCTGGCATATTGTCTGCCATTTTCTATTTTTGATTGAGTGTTCCTCTCCATTGGCTGTGATAATTGGGAGTTGACCATATGGTCTGACTCTTTCAACACCAATGTATAAGGACAATGAAACATGGAGGGGGTGCTGTGATATGGGAAATGAAAAGCAAAATCTCTTCATTACCATTCTACTTATCTCACAGGGAGTCCTTTGGACCATTCTATTTAAATTCTGGTTACTTTTCTTAGGTTTCTTAGCTGAATTTCAAAGCTGAAAGACATAATAGAAATCTAGGGCAGCTTCTCCCTTGCTTTTATAGCAGATGAGAAAATGAAGCAATTATCTCAAGACTGTGTCATCAATGCCTTTTTGGCTGTCCTGTCAGGAAAGTTTTTTAGCCATGCAGTTGATCCCATAAAAGAGCAGCCTCATCTCTGCTTCACTTTCTTTAAGCATCGTATTTTGTGCTATTTTTTGTTTGTTTTTGTCTCTGGGAAAGAAAGATAACCATCAGTCATAGACTTTTAGAGCATAGAAATCATATTAACTAGCTTTTACTTTTAGAGTAAGGAAATGGCCTTACAATGATATCTGTGATATATATTAATATTATATAAATTGTTCTCTCCCTCCCTTTTTGTGTAGATCACAGCTTTCTGGGATTTGAATGGCAGAAACGGTGGTGTGCACTCAGTAAAACAGTATTCTATTATTATGGAAGTGACAAAGGTAGTATTGTTATTCCATTATGTTAACTTCTATTGTATGAGGGTTTGGGGGGGTCATTTCCCCACCCCCTTTTTTTATTGGTACAGGGTAAACTGAAGACAAATGAAAAGAAATAACTGAGAATTTTGATTATTATAGTCTAAGACTACTTTATAATTATTTCATTATTTGACTAACGTGCTGGATTCCAGAATACCCTAAAAGTTAATACAATTGTGTTTTGTTGAATTAGGAAAATGAAATAACTTTCATCTGTGTGGCCTCTCACCCTAGAAAATATTTATTGTCCAGGCTATAGTTGTAGAATTTCCAGAATAGTTAAGTCTATCAAGATGTGAGTGTTTTGAAAGGAAGGAAAGATACCTTTTCCAAGTATTTTAAAAGAAAAATTTAGATAAAATTAAATATATGGGACACCTCTCTAAGCTTCTGTTACAGATTTAAGTAACAGCAGCAAACTCCTACATAGTTATTGTTCTAACCACCATATTTTCATTATACCAACTCATCTAACTACAACGCTGGGTTAGGTACTGTTAGTAGCCCCATTCATTTTACAGCTTGGAAAGTAAGGACAGAGAGCTAAGTTTTCCAAACAAGTTCCAAATTCCAGAGCCACTAATAGAGATTTGAGATTTGAATCTAGGCAATAAGGCTAGAGCCTGTGCTTTTAGCTCTGATTATCAAAGTATTAGTTTACAAATCATAAGATACATTTTGTAATTGCATTGGCTAGTTAATCTGCTATTCATAGTTCATATAATTTTAAGTTCATTATTTGAAGAAATAAAGTCAGAAAAGACTGACATTTAAAGAATATAGGCTTTCTTTTGATCTTTTCTAGGAAAAATAGATCAGAAGTTAAATATTATATGGAAATAAGTAAGCTTTCACTTCTAGAAAGGACACTTGGAGGAGAAACAAGACATAAAAGTTTAATATCACTATCAACTGTATAAACAATAATCTTTTTATTGTACTGTTTCTTATCCATGTTTGGGTTTTATGTTTCATTTGACATCATTTGCAGTTTTTTGGTTTTTTTCTCATTACAAAAACAGGCAAATAAGATTGTCTTTTAGATAAATTTGAAATATGTTCTTGAATGCTAGAAGTTCTCACTTTGTTAATGGCATCAACAAATTAAGAGTTAATTTAGTGGCTAGTTTGCATTCTGTCACTAATTTACAATATATTCAAGTGTGATAATGGCATCAGTGAAATGTAAGCTATGAGCAATTGTCAGTAAACAGCCTTCTGCTTTTTACTAAGGGTAATAGGTGATTTTGTCAGGAAATTTAAGAGTCCAGCTTCAGTTTTGATCATCACAGGTTGTAAACATTGTAAAGTACCGAGTTTCCATGGGCACCCCAAAAGAAATGTTAGGGGGAAAGGTGGTCCTAAATGGATTATGGGTGTGTAAACTCCAACCCCCACTCCAGACCATCAGTGTTCCAAAAAAAGGTGGTCCTAAATAAATTATAAGTGTGTAAACTCCAACCCCCACTCCAGACCATCAGTGTTCCAAAACCACAAATCCAATAAAATAATTATCAAAAGTAAATTACTAAAACCTAAAAGTAAAGTTAAGCAGCCAGGCTGGCTATAAAGCCAAAGTAAACCTAAAAAACACTCTCTCTAACTGAAGAGCCAGACCCCTGCCTTCGGAGCGATCTCATTCGACTCGGAGCCAGCTCTCAACGCGCCATTGCTTAAATCTGGTAGAGTATTTGTGAATTTATATCCCTTTCTTTTTCCTTTAGTGTTATTACTATTTTATTCCCCTTTCTTTCATAAAATAAAACGTGCTAATAACTTTTGCCACGTATACCTAGAGTTAAAACTTTTAAGTCTTCTGAGCGCGCGGGTAAAGAACCTAGTGTGGGAAACCCATTTTATATTAGAGTTGCCCTGTAACAGAAAGAGCGGACACAGGGCTGCAATGGTCATGTAGAGCTTTAGTTACGCCAGCATGCTGGGGCCGACTGTTCAACCGTGACACACAGGTCTGGCTGAGAC
>JAGFMF010011726.1:6788599-6806906 GCA_019455555.1 Galemys pyrenaicus | reverse complement strand
CTGCCCTTAACTGCCCAAGAGAGCCTAAGGTATGGGACCAGCTGACCTACTAGATAAGGCCTGTAGGTCGTTTTTCAAGTTTAAACTCTGACTCTAACAACATGTGTTGCTATAAACATATGTTGCAATTAAAGAAATAGAACTTTGTGCAATGTCATGAATTTAGGACAAGAGATTACCCTAAAAAAATATTCTCTAATATACAAGAGCAGCAAATATTCTCTAATATACAAGAGGTTCCAAATCTTTGTGACTTTGATTTAATCAGACTTCTTAGTTCTAATTTCTTTTGAGAGTGATGAAAAAAGAGTTAATGTCTTTTCTCCATTCCTAATTGTGATATACACCAACTGATAGGTCATAGATCGAAAAGAATTTCATCAAAACCTAAAGATTATTTGCATTTCAAAAGCTAATATTCTGTGAACAAATTCTAGTTAGTTTTTTTATAATAGTTAAATTCCCATTCCTATCATTTGATGAGCTTTTATGGTAATAACATCTTTTTATAATGTATTTTAACTACTTTGATTCATAAACTACCACTGGTCTTTAAAAATTCTTCGGAGCATTCTTTTTTCATGTGGATATTTGAAAATCTGGTTTCTATTTCCTTAAATTCTTCCTTGTCTCTTACTGTGAAGTTTTCTGTTTCCATTGAGATTTCAGGTCTATCTTTAGTGATTTTTTTTCTCTTTGACTGTTCCCCATGGAATTCTTGGCCAGGTCTTTTCCTTTTAGGAATTCTGGAAAGAAATCTATCAGACAGCTTTGACTGCTTGTTTGACATAATCTTAATTTCCTACCTTTGTGTCTTTTTCCAGGATAATATAGGTGTTACATGAAATTTTTATTTTCTTTATGAAACCAGATACGTGATTTGTACAGTGTATGTGACCCATTTACCTAAACTTTGGAAAGAGCTATTTAGATAGATGAGAACTATAATCCTTCAACTAAGTAGGATTTAGATAAATGGATTATAGAGGCACAGGAGGAGTTGATACCACTTACTAGGTTAAATTGTACTTTGTTACTGTTTGACAGATACATAGGTCACATTTTCTACCTTATTGTGTACGCCAAAAAAATGTATTGACCCATCAAGATAGTAATGGCTTAGAAAGAGTAGTTTTAGTCTCTAGGGTAAATAATGCACTTACTTTTGTACCCATAAATATTATCTGTATTTATTATTCATGGCCATTTGGGGTCCTTAAGTAATATATATATAGAAAGAGTACATATTTTATTGCTTTATGAAATCATATCCATCCTTTCATCTCCTTCCTCTTCCTTTCATTGTCACGAATCCCATTCATCAAACATCTTAGGTCTGAGTTGCTCAGACTGAATGATTAAGGCAATCATTCAATACACTTACTCATTTATTTATTTTTTTATTTGATAAACATTTATTGGATACTTGGTGGATATTAGGCACTGGGGATACAGAGATAATCCTGCGTTAGAGGTATATTTGCAGTTTGAATTGTGTATATCAACAAGAGGAAGTCAGGGAATCCTAGGTAGAGGCTGGACAGATTAACTGATAATTTCAATGCAGAGTAGAAAGTTATTTAAATATCTTTGGGCCACAATTTCCTAGGGGATTTAGGAAGACTCCTAGTGGAGCGGCCTCTTCATTGGACCATAAAGAATGAGGAGGAGGGGGTGCTCCTGTGGCACAATGGGTTAAGCAACGCACTATGAAGCAAACCGCAGCCACTGCAGCACGAGTTTGATCCCTGCTGCTGGCCAGGAGGTGACCCATATGGTGCAGCAGGCCTCTCCTGCTGTGCCCACTGCTCCCCTCAGCAGTGTATTTCAGTTAATCTGCCTGTTCTGCTCCCCCCTCTGTCTCTGCTGAATCCTCTCACCTCCCGCACCACTGGCCTGTACCCCAGTTCTTGTATGCATAAATAAATAAATCTTAAAAAAAAAAAAAGAAATGAGGAGTTTTTCATTCATTCCTATGTTATTTACAGTAGACAAGCTATGAGAAAAACCTAAGTATCCAAGAACAGATGAGTAGATTAAAAAGCACTGTATATACACAAAATAGAACACAAAATTCCTGATAATATGGATGGAACTAGAGGGAATTATGCTAAGTGAAATAAGTCAGAAGGAGAAAGAGAAGTACTGGACGATTTCACTCCTATGTGGAATAGAAAGAAACAAAGGCATAGACAAAAATAAACCAAAACAAACCCTAGAAACATAACTTCAGAATTGAAGCTACATGTAGGAGAGAGAAGGTGCAGTAGACAATGATGGAGGGCTACAAGTGTCTTAGAGATGGATGCGTGTGTGGAGGGTTAAAGTACACTTGACAGGGTGTGAATCTATACTTACCTCTAAATTATATACAATATTGGAGACCAGTGTTACCTCCATAAAAAAAAAATTAAAAGCGAGAATAAAATAATAGTTTCAAATAAAAAAAATGATTAGGAGTCTGTAGATGAAAAAGAGATAAAGTGGACATTTAGGGAGAGGAACAACAGGGATTCTGAATTGTGAAAAAGCCTAGATGACATCAAGGTTGGAATCAAGTCAGGCCTTCTTGAGTGAGGGAAAGGTGTACATCAGGCTAAAAAGTGGATTATTGATAAAAGTCTCACGAGAACAAGGCTCTTCCTAAGGATTTTGTCATAATATGGTCTTTAAGCTTAGGACTCTTTGATCGGATTCAGTTTTTAAGTAGTTACTATGGTAATAATGTTGTTGAAGATGAACTGGGATGGACAGAGACTGGGTCAACAGGATCATTTAGGAGGACACTGACCTAGCTCAGGCAGGAGAGATCATCAAAAGGCTGCTGGAGGCAGGGCCAGGATTTAATGCAGACCCCTCTGACTCCAAAGCCATGCTTTTCCCACAAATTGGTTGCTATCACCCCTTCCAACATGCCTGTGAACGATGGCCCATTTCAGAACCTGTTTTACACTCAAGGTTTTGTTTTTCTGTTTAACCTCCATATGATCTTGAATTAACATGAATCTTATCCCTTTGCACTTTTGAGGGAGGAGGGTGTTTGTAGTATCTTTCTACTTTCCACTTATGGGTTTTGCAGCCCAACCCCCATACTTGGGGCATCCTAGTGCCATCGTATGTGACAGCTACAGATCACCTGAGTTTTACTGAGTCTTTCTAAACATATACCAAAGGTTATTTAGTGCACGTGATTATAATATTTTCACTATAATGTCTTTTCCATATGTAATAAAAGCCAATAGAAAATTGGACTTAACCCAGATAATTTAATATAACAAAGTTTTCAGGTTAGCAGGGAAATAACATTTTTATTGAAATTGATCTCTCTTCTCTCTCACATCCCCTGCAACTTCTCCACAGATAAGGGGGAAATGATATATCTGTTCAGTTTGGATGAAAATTATATAGTGTATTTTAATATTTTAAATACTGTTTAAGAGTGCTTATGAACTTGGAAGTTCTGTTGTTTTATAACAGTAACTTAGTAACAGCTGTAAAAACTTACCTTTTCTTCTGATCCATTTGATGGAGGCAAATCCTGAGGTTATGGATTCTTTTTTTTATAATTATAAACATAAAATATGTAAATTAGATCTGATGTGTTAAAATTTATATTATAATTTTTTCCACCTGGTATTAAAGAAGGAAATAGATTTGTTATTCCTGAAGAAATAAGTAATTCTACTTTTTATTAGACATGATAGTCATTTTATATACTTTTGAACTATTGATAATGAAGTAATCACTTTGAAGTTTATCACGATAAATGTTAAATGAAAAATAGACCTTAATTTTCTGCTTTTATATTTAAGAAATCCTATAATAGTGTAAGGGGTTAAAATACACTTACGATGTTTAGTGGGATTTCATCAACATGCAACAACATTCAAGTACAAACTTGGTCTGATAATCATGAATCACGGTAGTTTATAGTACTTAACAAGCGTCTGAGTTTGTGAACTAAACCTATGTTACGTAAGTTGAAGATACACACACACACACTTTGAAATTAGATATATTTTAAATCAAACTATGCTTCCTGTCTGTCAGTCACTATAAAATCTCTCTGTATATATGCAGATAGATAACCGCGGCATCTATACCTATTGATATTCTTTGAATATCTGTGTCAGGCACTGTTAATGTACATCTGTATAATACATTGGCTCAGAGTGAGCACAGAGGATCTAGTAACTGTGATGTGCAGGATCCAGCTCAGTAGACTGGTGAGCTGGGAAGGGGTGGGGTCAAGTTGTTCCATGCTCTAGTCAGGAGTTTGGCCTTTCCTGTCTAAGGGACAGTTATACAATCCAAACTCTAATTGGCTATTGGAAAAACTATGATGACAATGATCAGGTCAAAGTGAGAATGGAGACAAGATGTGTTCTGAAGCAAGGAGGAGCTGAGAGTTTGGTGAATAAAGGCAAGGGCTGCTTACCTCCTTGTCTTAGATGTTTTTAGTCACTCACATGTTGCATAACTAGAAGTAGTATTATTTCTCCTCCAATTGCAAGAGGTTCTCAAAGGATAATATGTATGGTATATTAAGGAATCCTCGGTGAAGTATTTGTCTTAACAATAGCTATATGCTATGATGGTCTAATAGACCATATGATAATTATTACCTGAATTTTAGTTGTAGAAGAAAACAATTAAGTTTAGCCCCAAAGTAGAAACAGGACATTAAATTTCCACTCTGCAAATATTCTTGGAATTTATTTATTCTCCATTCACATGTACCTCATACTACTTTGTTTTTAAAATTAATTTGAAATGTGTAACTAAAAATACCACTTGATTTTTATGTTTGCAGTGTATTTTTTAGTAAAGATTTATTTTTGCATACAAAAACTGGGGTACAGGCCAGAGGTGTGGGTGGTGAGAAGATTCACCAGAGACAAAGTAGGGAGCAGAACAGGCAGACCAACTGAAATACATTGCTGAGGGCAGCAGCAGGCTAGACAGGGAGGTCTGCTACGCCATGTGGCTCCCGTCCCTGGCTGGGAATTGAACTCGTGCTGCAGTGGCTGTAGATGGTTCATAGTGTGGTGCTTAACCCCTTGCGCCACCAGGGAGCCTCCCAAATTTGAATTCTTATTGTTTCTCTTTATACTCAAATATTGCTGGTGTTTATGACTCAGAGTCATTTGGGGCCCTTAATTAACAAATAAATGTAACATGTGCTATTTTTCACTTAAGATAGTAATAATTTAATATTTCCTCAGAATAACTCAAAACACTAGAGATATATTTCCAATGGCTGAATTAGTGTAGGCATAATTAGTGTATCTCTGTGAACTGTGTAAACAAAAGGGATTTCTTGATGTATGTTTAACTGATGACCTAGACAAATGACTGGTCAATTTGATAAAAAGTTCAATATTTGCAGGGCATATTATCCTCTCTCCTACTAATGAGTGTTAATACTTACAAAAGTAACATGAGCTATTTCCTGAGGTGGAAAGACCATAAACAGAAATAGCAGATGGGGCCTCCCTGGTGGTGCAGAGGTTAAAATCTCAATGCTGTCAAGCTCTTGCCAGCAACTGTGTCTTAAGTTCAATCCCCAGCCAGGGAGGGACCCACATGGCACAGCAGACCTCTCCTGCCTCGCCTCGCCTGCTGCTCCCCTCAGCAGTGTATTTCAGTAGGTTTACCTGTTTTGCTCCCCACTTGGTCTCTGGTGAATCCTCTCACTCCCTGCATCTCTGGCCTATACCGCAGCTCTTGTATGCATAAATAAATAAAATTAAATTCTAAAAAATTATATAGAAATAGCAGATATTATCAAACATTTCCAAACACTGAGTATCTTTCTGTTTGGTAGTCATTTGTACCAAATTAGCATTCTTGGTATAGACGACAAAAATCAACTTTATATACAAAAGGAAATTATTGGTGTGATTGGGGTTTTCAGACAGAACTGATGGGAAGGCTAAACAATGACTTAAAAATCAGACAAGGGCCAAGGGACAAGGGAAGGTGGCTAGACCATGCTAGCTGTGGGGGTGGGGGTTGGGGATGGGGAGGGGGTCTAGTTGAGGCATACTGCTAACCCTGGCACTGGAATGAATTGTGGACTTTTCCCAATTCTTCAGTTGATTCAGATTTAGGTCCCAAGCTGGAGCATCTGCCTGACTGATCTGATATAGGGAGAATCATCTTCCTTCTAGCTTTTATGGTTGGAAGCTATGCTCACCCCCTGCCCCCCCAACAAGCTCAGGACTGAAATACTCAGGAAAGATACTTGGATGCTGGGTCTCCTCAGATGACAAATGCATACAAATTATAGTATTGCTAGAGCACTTGGAATTATTTAGTTAATATGTTTATGCTATGTTTAAAATAGAAGGAGAGTTGTTTACATTTTAACCATATTATCTGAGGGCCAGTGAAGAAGAGAAAGAGCCAGCACTTTTGCAAGAAAATCAAGAGCTGATTGGATTTTGGTAGGTAGCAGTGGGGTAGAGGGAGAGAACACAGAGACAGTTGGTGAAGAGGAAAGGGAGAAATAGAGAACTATACTCAGTTTTCTGGGCTAGGGCCTGAGTTAATGGAGGTGCCATGATGGGGATGGGATGATCTCCTTTGTGGGGGTGTTATATTCAATATGCCTGTAGGGCACTCGAGAGATAAAACATGCACAGTGTAGATGAAGATTTGGATATGCAGTCCTGAAGCTGGACTGAAAATAGAGAATTATGAGTACCAAGCACATTGACTTAATTATTGGGTTTGGGTGAAATTGCCTAGCGAGAGCTAGAAAACAAGCAAAGAGCAGGAATTAAAACAGCCCATCAAAGATGTTTGCTAGGCAAGGTAGAGCAGCACACAAGGCATGCTGAGAAGGTTTGACCCAAATTACAGGAGGACTGAGAGATCATGTTTATCTTGTGTACTGTGACTTTATAATTTACATGTTCTGTAAAAGCTTTTTTGTTTGTTTTTTTGATTGGATAAATTCTTTATTTTTTTGGTTGAGTCTACTCCTAGTGAAAAAGGTTTTTTTCCCCCATGCATCTGTGTGCAGCAAAATTACCAGTGGTGCTTGCTAAAATTTTGATTTCTAGAAACTACCCCAGAGATTCTGTGCAGCAAGTTTCTGCATTCTCACCACAGTTGATCTTATGAATATAAGGACTGTTAATGATGATAAATTTCTTTTTTTCTGGACTATATATTATTGAGATGACATTGGTTTAGAATACTTTATGATTTAGAGGTGTAGGGTCACACCTTTTCAGGTGTGTGTTAGGACATCACACCCACCTCCAAGGCACCCATAGGCTGCCACATAGTCCACTGTGCCCCTCCCTCCCCACTGTGTTGTCCCTGCCCCTCTCATGGCCTCAATTCCATTATCCAATTTCTAAGGTTAGTTATAAATTTGGCTTGCTCTGATCCTTTGTTTTTTTTCACTAGCATATAAGTAACACCATCTGGTGAACTGTCTTTTCTCCTTCTGACTTATTTTGCTTAGCAAAATCCTCTCCAGTTCTGTTCATGTCACAAAAGTCAAGAGTTTATTTATTTGGTTTTTTAAGAGCTGAGTAGTATTCCACTGTGAATATGTGCTACATGTTACCCATCCGTTTATCTGTTTTTGGGCACTTAGGTTGTTTCTATACCCTAGCCATTAAAAATAATGCTGCAGTGAACAAAAGCATGCATATATCTCCAAGTTTCTGCATTAAGACAATTTTAACATAGGTGATTCTTGAAATATACTTTAGAAGCACCTTTCTAAGAAACAATGTGAAATAATTAAAAAAGCAAGCCCTTGAAACCAGACTTATGCTAGGGCTGTGGTTTGTATCCCTCACTGTTTATGTGAGTATAAGAAGGCTGTATTTTTTTTTTTTTAAAGATTTATTTATTTATGCATACAAGCACTGGGGCACAGACCAGAGGTGTGGGGGGGTGAGAGGATTCACCACAGAGAGCGGGGAGCAGAACAGGCAGATCAACAGAAGTACACTGCTGAGGGGAGCAGCGGGCACAGCAGGAGAGGTCTGTCGCACCATGTGGGTCCCCCCCACCCCGGCCGGCAGCAGGGATCGAACTTGTGCTGCAGTGGCTGCGCTTTGCTTCGTAGTGCGTTGCTTAACCGACTGCGCCACCAGGGGAGGCCCAAGAAGGCTGTATTTTAAGGTTTGTTTTCTGATCACTGTTGGGGGGTATAATAAATATCTTCTCTCAAAATTGTTACAAGATATATACAAGGTATGCTATATCACATTCCTGGCAGAGAAAAGGAGCTCAGGAAATGTGAGTTGTCTTTTTGACACTTAGAAGCCCCAGAACACGACTGTAAACCTAAAAGCCAGTAAAAAGTAGAAGGAAATAGCTATTGTTAACCTTTGGAGCTTTGTTTTGTAAGAGATCATAACCAACTGTTTTTCACCTACTGAATTAGAATTGTGTAAAATTAAGTTATTGATTCAATATATTTCATTATCCAGTTTCTCCGGCAGCCTTCAATTCTGTAGACATAAAATTTGAACAGCACGATATACGCAAGGTTAAAGTGTGAAATGGAAGCTGAGGGAAATGTAACAGAGAGACAAACATCTTAAAGTCTTGAGGACATCAATGTGTTGTTAATATAAAAATTCAAATATACTTAAATTCATACTGCTGTATCATCAAGAAAACGTTTAAAAGAATTATTTGAGAAGTCAGAGAAGTATATATTTCAGTAAAATTTCTATTATGACTAAAATTTATAGGGTTTTGACATTTAGTAAACTTCTGCTAACTAGTGTGTTATTAGTTTTGTTTCACTAAACCTATAATGTTCTCTTATTTGTTTTAAATCCTCAGTATAAATTTATTTAATGCATGAGTGACTTAGTCTTCTTTGAGAATTTTAGAACCCCTGTGCTTAACCATTCATTATTTTTAAAATATTTTTGAAAGATTTATCCATTTATGCATACAAGAACTGGGGTACAGGCCAGAGGTGTGTGGGATGGGGTGGGGTCTTGGTTCCCCCAGTGTTGTTTGGTTTTTTGTAAAATATGTCCTGGGATTGAGTACCAGCTTCATAAAATATTCTAGGAAAAAAGGATTCCATTGCCAAATAATTTTGGGAAATGCTGCATGCCAAGTTTTTCTTACAGAAATTCAAACAATGTGTACATATATTAAGGGCCATATATTAATATATGTGTACATATATTAATAGCCTGAATTAACAAAACCTGTTGAATTATTTTCAAACTGATTTGACCATAAAGACACACTTTGAAAAATGTTGCTCTAATTTTTAAAGTATAGTTTTTCTGAAACTCATGGAGTTCATCGTAGACTTTTTTTCCACGAAGTAAACTTCAAATTTTTAAACTTAAATTGTTTTGTTCATTCATCCAAAGGAATGTAAATTATTTCTAAATATTATTTAGATGGTCCAGGTTTAAGTTCCGAAATTTCTAAGTCAGTTTTTTTCCCCTCATTTGATGTTTTTAAAATTAAATTGTGTCTATGACATTTAAAAAGAATGTATATTACTTCAGGCATTAAATTAGTATATTTGAGAAAAGGAGATATATATTTTGCCAGTACACTATGAGAACTGTTCACCTCACCATATGGAAGCATTTCTCTATTTCCCCTGAGCTCAGTAAAAGAGATAGTTCTTCTTACTCATGTTCTTAATATTGTGTGCTAATCTAGAGAAATAAACCTATAGCTTTGCAGCTTTTTTTTAAAAAAATGTTTATTTATGCATACAAGAACTGGGGTAGAGGCCAGAGGTGTGGGGGTAAGAAAATTCACCAGTGGGCCTCCCTGGTGGCGCAGTGGGTTGAGCAACACACTATGAAGCAGACCGCAGTCACTGCAGCACAAGTTCAATCCCTGCTGCCAGAGAGGGAAGTGATCTACGCGGTGAGGCAGACTTTTCCTGCCTTGCCCCCTGCTGCCCTCAGCAGTGTATTTCTGTTTTCTGCCTGTTCTGCTCCCCACTCTGTCTCTGGTGAATCCTCTCAACCCCCACACCTCTGGCCTGTACCCCAGTTCTTGTATGCATAAATAAATATTAAAAAAAAAGAAAAAGAAATTTCACCAGAGACAGAGTGGGGAACAGAACAGACAGATTGACTGAAATACACTGCTGAGGGGAGAGGAACAGGAGAGGTTTGCTGTGCCATGTGGGTCCCCTCCCTGGCCGGAGATCAAACCCGTGCTGCAGTGGCTGCGGATGCTTCATAGTGCAGTGCTTATTAATGCTTTGTGCCACCAGTGGGCCCTTCACTTTGCAGCTTTTCTATAAAAATGGTGTAAGTGGGTGAAGTAATAACTAATTTTATTTTCAGTGTCATTATTAAATCCTTTGTTGTATTCCTACTTTGCATTTAAAATTATATCTGACTGAAGTTCTTTCATCTTTTTTTTCTGATTCATTATATGGGATTCAGATATACTTGACTAGATAAGCTGCTTCAGCTAGTTGGAAAATTAGAATTAGACATTTTTGGAAAATTTTTTTGATTCTTTATTTTAGAGACTTAGAGGTGGGGAGGGGTAGTGAGTTAGACTGGTGATGAGAGGAAAGCGTGGCAAATAAAGCCCAGCACGTTTTCAGCTGACAGGTTTTCCCATTGGTTTACTAAATCTCAAAGAGCCATGACTTTGTCATGAGTTTTCTAGAAAGTTTTAAGGTTTAATTCTTGGACTTCCCCTCTGTGAAAGTGTCATATTTCCATGCTTCTTTCTGAATGAAATCACTAACTATAGATCTCTTTCTCTGGTTCCCTCAGGTAGTCTTTTAAACTTAATCACCCCAAATCCATTTTTAATCTTAGAATTTTAGGTGATATTCGAAAATGTCATGTAAACATTGTACTATAAAGGTATAATACTGACTGCCTGAATGTTGTACAGATAATAAAAGATGAAATCTTAGTGGCAGCTACTTTATTTTGTGTGTATAACTGAACCTTTTCTCCTCTCTTTTAAATTAAGCATGGAAATCTTAAAGCTAGTCTGGAGAAACCATTATTTGCATTTTCCAATAGAGATACAGTCCTTTCAACACAAGCACAAAGATACAAAAGCATAGATATAAATACATGTCTGTTTATATACCTTTTATATAGAAGAGAAATTGAGGCTTTTTAATTTAACTTTGGCAGAAAGAATACTCATTGTGTAATTCCTCAAAATAACATGAAAGGTTGTCTTAAATTTGTACTAAAAATTAAATTGAAAATAACAAAAATTCAGCTTATATGCAATGTCTGAGGAATTCATATATGTGTAAAGACAACTAATAAAGATTTGACAATTAAAAAATAACTAATTGGCAGCTATTCACAGCAACATGGATAGAGCTGGAAGGGATTATGCTCAGTGAAACAACCCAGAAAGAAAAAGAAAAATATTGGAAGGTTGCAATTATAGGAGGAATGTAGAGGAAACAAATAAGGGATCAGTGGAAAGATTATTTGTAATAAATTAAAAATCAAAATCAACAGACAACTATAAGTCAGACACATTTTGCAGGGTAGTGGGAGGGAGAAGAAACAGAATGGGGAAGAAGAGCATAAGGGACTGTGGTGATGGGACATGAGTGAATTAGTGGTGGAAATTCTATGAGGACTACACCTAAGAGGAGAAAGTGTACATTGTACAAAAATGAAGGCTGTGTAAAGTAAATATAAAATTAAAAAAACTGATTGGAATTTATATTCACTGTAGAAATGAAATTCTTACTTTTGTTTTATCTTCAACAGATAAACAACAGAAAGGAGAATTTGCAATAGATGGCTACAGTGTCAGAATGAATAACACTCTTAGGAAGGATGCAAAGAAAGATTGCTGTTTTGAAATCTCTGCTCCTGATAAACGTATCTATCAGGTTGGAGTTTTCTGTTGCCTTGAAATTGAATTGATAAAATGTCCTGATTTCATTTATAAAAACATTAACATTTTGTTAAAACAACTCTCCCTGACATGTTAGAGATATTAAAAAATATTGCCTTTTACACAATGAATATTCATATAAGAAGAAATATATTTTAATTTGTTTCAGATTAATTCGAGTGATATCTTCTTTAGAAAGAACAAATGGATATGTAATTTATCAATTACTCTTATGTTGTATTTTATATATTTTAGTAGAACTTTGTGATTTCCTAAAAGAATTACATATCAGAAAGAGTAAAATTATCAAAAGAAAAATATCTGGATGTTAATCCATATTGTATTGCTTAGTGTTGTGGGAGAAAATGAAGGTAAAGGCATATATCAGCACTGCAATTCAAGAGCTATCAGCTAGCATCAATATGGAATGTATGTTTAATAAGTTTTAAATATCTGAGATTACAGTTGAAAGCCAGTTAATTAAGTTGTCAGGTAGTGTGTTGGAATCTGACAAGAACATTTTTAAGAAAACTGTACCCAGCAGTCTAAAGAAATTCATGGGTGTCTTCTAATTGTCAAGGGCAAATTTTGTTCATCAGTTCTGTCTTTGACATTGATGAAGAGAAGCAGCTTTTTTTTCCTGCACAGCTGCCAGCTGCTGATCAGAGTTTCAAATCCATCATCCTCTGCTTCAATTACGTAAATTTGTCAAAATTAACTGTACATTATAAGAAGCATCCTTGCAAGAAAAGTAGCACTAGACATGAAAAGAATTACTAATGGTCTTAAAGAAATGCTAAGAATCCGAGATAACCTGTGGTGATTTTTCTTATGTTTTTTTTTTATTATTATTATTATTAGTTTACAGCAGCTTCTCCCAAAGATGCTGAGGAATGGGTACAACATCTGAAATTTGTATTACAAGGTAAGACCAATCAATTGAAAAAGTTATTGTAAGCTTTAAATACTGAATAACTGAATGATTTGGACTTTCATAGACAAAAGCTATGGACTCAGAATGACCAAGGGAGCATGGCTAGTATTATAGTATATTTATAAAATTATATTTTCTGTAAGTAACAATTGGCAACTTTGAAATTCACTATTTGTGCAATAATCAAGTTTTTAAAATGTTTTTAGGTAAGGCTATATTGTGACTTTGTAAGGCTGAATTAATTTAAGGAATAATATTTTAAAAATCCTTTTGTGTTCTTTAAAAATTTACTTCATGAAACATCTTTTGTAGATATGGGATCAGACATTATTCCTGAAGATGATGATGAAAGAGGAGAATTATATGATGATGTTGATCATCCTTTACCAGTCAGAAATTCACCAGCAAGTTCTCAACCGATTGATGATGAAATTTATGAAGAACTTCCAGGTATTTATTTGTGGTGATTCATTTAAACATTTTAGGGTCTTTTGTTTTTGAAATGCCATATATTATCAAGCTAACAAACTTGAGTAAAAAATGGTGAGCTGTTAAGAACAAGAACAAAGAAAATCTTCAAAACTGTATTTTACAAAGGGGGTTCTGCTTGAGGGTTTTCAAGTGACTGTACACTTATGAAAAGTGAATGGAATGTTAAAATGAAGCAGATACGGTCCTAATCTCATGGGACTTCTGGCTCATTAGCATTGTTTATGCTACATAATTTTTTAATTAAAAAATTGACTTGCCTTACAGTTTTTTCCACCAACTTACACATCATTTTTTATTTATACATCTTGGAACTTCCATTAACCAGAAGTTCTATGCACACCCCATATGTCAACAACTTCTGCCTCATATATTCCTCCTTGCTGTATTGTATTTTATTGTCTTGGAGGAATATTGTTGAACTACAAACAAAGACCTTTTGCGGCTTGATGTGTTCTTGTTACTTTATCATTGGTACGAATAAATTTTTTATTCTACATTTTTAGGCCTCGGCATCTGTTATGTAACATAAAATTGTCTTTAGCTCTTTGACTTGTACTTGTGAGAGTCAGCCTAAGACAGAATGGGGCATCTAAAACTTTGGACACTTAGAATTGAAAACGTTCAGGGAATAATTGCATTATTAATACCCTAGGTTGAAATGAACCTTTACTGGCTATTAAAAAATAATTTTTCTAATAAATAGCTAGTAATAGTTTTCTAACCAACAGTGAGTAAGGAAAAGGTGATTATGAGTAATGTAAGTGAGATTTAACTAACATCATGTAGATGTTTCAAATTAATGTACAGTGTCATTTCAGTAAAGTCAGTGAAAGCATTACTAGCACATGGACTTTGGTCAAAAAGTTTAAATTTTGGCTCTACCATTTATTAGCTTGGTGACTTGAAAAGTAAATCTGTTCATCTCTAAAAAATGGCGATAATATCATGGTGGTGGGATCATCAGACAATTTCTCTAAAACTCTTAGTACTTGTGCTTAAATAATAGCAAGCCCATAATAAACGGTAACTTCACTATTGTTTTGGTTATTGTATCTTGCAAGTGCTGCTAAGAGGGTATAATAATAGTCTTCTGAGTACGTAGGAATTAATGATTATAAGAGATTTATAAATTCAGTATATTACCGAAACTACTCAAGACATATGTGTGTATCTGTTGTCTATTTACTACACTAAAAGATGATTAGTATAAAAATACAACTTTGTGGGCATTCATCACCTGTATATTTCTGTTATATTAATGAAATTATATGTTTATAGTTCCCTCCTTTCTGATTTATTCTAAGGAAATAGCACCTGACATAACATTAGTAACCACAAGTAGGAAAGAATTTTCGCTGGTCACTTGTTTTTAGTTACACCATATCATTAATACAATTACTTTAGTCTTCCAAACATTCAGAAGAGCTTGGAGAATGTACGTTGATGTAAAATGTATTATCTTAAGCATGGTATCATTGTCACATGCATCCCATTCCTTTAACACTCTACCGTGAATTGGGTACATTCCAGTTGTTGGATTTACTATTACGTTTTGTTTCTTTAACTTGACCATCCTCTCCCTACCCCTCAAATAAAAAATTGGTTAGGAATGAAGATCAAATGTTCATAGTCATTTTCATAACAAAGACCCAAGGAAGATCCTCTGTAAGTATCTTGAAAATCTCAAAAATATGAAACATCTCTTATTGTCTCCTAGTATATGGTTCTTTCCCCCCTCCACAAATTCCATCCCCTCTGCCTTTTGGCCTGGGGCCATTGTTGGAAATAGCTGGCTACTCTTTAAGTAGTTTTACTTCTTGCTGTGGTACTGGAAGAAATCTAAGCTGCTCTGGGATTCCTTGGCCCCTGCCCGGGACCCCAGTTGCTGTACAAAGTGATTGAGCTTGATAGAGCCTGCAACTGTGCCCTTGGGAAGGAAGCCGGTGTAGGCAGCTGTGGAATGTCTAGCTCTTCTTTCTTCCCCAGTGTAACTGAGAGTTCTTCCAACATCTGCACAGTTCGAGTTTGTCGAGTTTGAGCCAGCCACTCAGAGGGGATTTTTCTTAGTGAAAACCCTAAAATTGTGTCTTAGAGTTAGAAGGTTTTTTTTGATTAAATACCTAAAACTAGATAGGCAAGTTTTTTGCTTTAAAAAAAAATGGCCTCTCTTTCAGGATAAGAATTAAACTAATTTCTTTTACTTCTGTGAATATGAATATAATTTTGAGAGGAGGTGAAAACAGTGGAAAAGTAGTGAACACATTTATTAAAAAAAAAGGTCATTTTTCCAGTTCTATGCAAAGAACTGTGTATCTTTGAAGTCTGATTGATTAAATTCCCAGAATTAATTAATACTACTATTTCAACACAATTTTCCATCAATTATATATAGTGGAAAACTAATCCTCTTAGTTGAAAGATGAAGTATACAAATGTGAAGAAAAATCTAAGCATTCAACATGTTACTTTAAATCACAGAATTTTTTTTATTAACAAAGGAAAATTCTCACTTTAAGAACTATTTTTTAATGTAAAATAAGCCTTCAGTATTTAAGTCTCAGGATTAAGAAGACAAAAACATTGTTTAAAAAATTGTATTGCAAAATATCCTTTGAAAAATGCTTATAATTCTATGGGAGTGTAAATAGTTTTATTGTAATTGTTTTTCAGTTAGAATATTCTAACTTTATTACAGACACTTCTCTTTAATTTCTTGTTCATTAATTTTTAACTAACTTCATAAAAGAATAAGAATAAATTTATAAGATTTCTTTGTGTTCAGGGGATTTATGCAGATATACAGAAAAGTTTAGAGTGCCATTTCTGGGGAGTATTAAAGGTATTTGACTTTTCTCCTGATGCTTTCACGCTTTTTCTGTCTTACCTTTTAGTATTGTAGGCATCATTGCTTACATTGTGACCTCACTATAGCACACTTGTGTTGGTGCAGCTAATGTATTGATCAAAGTGTGTTAATGTGTTTCATAACACAGTAATGAGTTCCTTTGGCTTACCACAAATTTCAGAACTTATTGCTCATTTTTTCATTAGAAATCCAGAGAAACATTTTAGTGATTTTAAATCTTGAAAGGGAAAAACAATACTTGGGAAACTGTTGCAGAAATTAGCCCAGCTGGTTCTTCTTGATTTTTTTTTCTTTAATGTCAAGAATGCAGAAACAACAAGGACAAAAATATCAGATATGAACTCAGTAGAATCAGCCTACTTTAACAAAAATGGTAACTGCCTATTAGTCTATTAATTTTGTAGTTTTCAAGGAGAATAGCACTTGAATTCTTCTGGCAAGTGAATGAGAGGAGAGAGGGCAACATAAAGCAGGAAGACTAATTTCTTTTTTAAAGATTTATTTATTTATACATACAAGAGTTGGAGTACAGGCCAGAGTCCAGGGAGGTGAGAGGACTCACCAGACAGAGTGGGGAGCAGAATAGGCAGACTGACTGAAACACACTGCTGAGGGGAGCAGTGGGCAAGGCAGGAGAGGTCTGCTGCGCCATGTGGGTCTCCTCCCTGGCTGGTGGCAGGGATCGAACTAGTGCTGCAGTTGCTGTGTTTTGCTTCATAGTGCATTGCTTAACTCACTGCACCAACTGGGAGGAAGACTAATTTCTAATTCCACTTACCTATTTTTATAAAGTGTTAATTAATTTTTAAAATTGTAATTTTACAGAATGAGCTATTCTGAGCCAGAAAAGGATGTTTTTATACTGTGGTCATTTGATTAAATTTTAAATTTATGCATCTAAAATAGAATATGAAGTTAAATTTTGCTGTGAAGTTCTTCAGTGAGACTGTTATGTAGCCATAAAAAAGAACAGTGTTTGGGTACTTAAATTTCAAGTAGTTTCAAGCAGGTGGACAGAAATATTAAGTTAATCGTAAGTGGTTACACACTCCCATGAAATACATTGTGACATTTTTTCCCTGCTGAATAATTATTACTCATATTACCAAGTTTAATGTGAAGATTATAGGGGACCCTATAGTCTCTGGTATTAAGATCATTATAAATGATGCTAGTCTGTGGTTTCATAAAAGAATTTTTCTTACTTGAAAGAAGTACAGTGGAAAGATGCCATGTATTCAGCATTTTAATAGTCCACGAACTTTGCTGGAATTCTTTTTTCTTTTTCTTTTTTTTAAAAAATATTTTATTTATGCATGCAAGAGCTGGGGTACAGGCCAGAGGTGAGAGGATTCACCAGAGACAGAGTGGAGAGCAGAAGATGCAGATCTACTGAAACACACTGTTGAGGCTCGGAGCAGTGGGCAAGGCAGGAGAGGTCTGCTGCGCCGTGTGGGTCCCCTCCCTGGCCAGGGATGGAACTCGTGCTGCAGTGGCTGTGGATGTCCTTGCGCCACCAGGGAGGCCCCTGGAATTCTTTTTTCTTAAACCATGGTATTGAATTATAGAGTTATTAAGTGTAGTAAAAAACAGAAAAAATGTGTCGTGACTTTTCCAGCAACCCAATATAAATGCATGTATTTTTTTTAAGTGAAATCCTCCTTTCTGTTTACTTCTACCATTTGTTTTATTTCCTAGTTCATTTTTTTTCTACTTCCCCCTTTTCTAATTCTCTTGCTTTCTTCCTGCCCTTTTCCATTCTTGTTTTCCTACTGACTTTCATTTCTTTCACTCCATTAATTTTCTTGAGCACCATTATGTGGGAGGCACTATACTTGGGTGCTAGGACTCTCTAGAAGCAGCTTCCTCAGCCCTATTTGGCCTAAGTCTTGACTCACTGCTATATACCTTTAGCCTCCATGTTTACTTGTGTATTTCACATTTATGCCATAGTCATGTCTCATTGTTACAGGGCAGGGAGAGGAGCACCCCAGAATCCCCAAGCCTGCCCTCTCTGAATGGGTTCTGCCATCCGCCGCATTAAGACAAACATAAAACCTTTAATGGAAAGGAGCTTTAATACAACTAGGGTACAATAAAGAAAGAACAAAGAATATAGTTACTAAGTTAAGCATCCAAAGTTACCCATC
>JAGFMF010011726.1:6753769-6788538 GCA_019455555.1 Galemys pyrenaicus | reverse complement strand
CAAGACCAAAAAGCAAGCACAGTTTCTTCACATGTCCCTCTGCTCCACATGCCTCCTCCAGGTCTCCTTGCTGTTCTCCATCTTCCTTTCTTCCTTCTCCCTTCTCTGCAGAAATCTTCTTTTTCCTCCTCAGCTCCACCCACTTAGGGCAGAACCAGGATTTTGGAACTTCCTCTTTTCCTGGGACCACTCTGTTACATCATGAGTTTATGGTTTTGCTCTGATATAGAAATCCTGTCTTCTAGTAGATGGTGTCAAAACTAACTTTGTGTCATTATTATGACACCTTCCCTAGCCAACTGCCACTTACCTTCCTCCTTTCCATCTGCTTCTTATCTACTCCTCCCCCCTTGTCCCATACACACAGAATGGTCGTAAATTGTTGGAGTGTTGGAGTTGAGAGTGGGGACTTTGGAGACAAACACACATTACTTTAAATTAAATTCAAGCTCTGCCCCTTTCTCTGTACTTTAACAGAGAAATAAAAGAAAAATAGAAAAGAATTTCTTTAATAGAAAAGAAAAATAAGCACAGAGAAGATGTAGGGAATACAAGAAATGGTAGCAAATCTAGAAGTAAGTGTGTAACTGCAGGTAACTTTTTATTTAAAAATAAGTATTTTAAGAATTTAGGAAGAGTTAAAATAACATTAACGATTACAAGATTAGCTGGGACAATAGAGCTATTGCTTAGAGAGAGCATTAGAGTGTTGTTCTGTATGAGAGAAGGGGAGATGGAAATAATGAGTAACTGTAGTCTTTGTTAGGAAATTTATGTTAAAATTTCAGAGTAAGTACTAAATGTATAGAAATATAATTTTGAATACCCAAAGAAGCACAGAGGAAATAAAAGATGATCACAGAAAAAATAATGAAATTCCAAAAGCAGATAGAAAATGAGAAAAAAAGGGATAAAGACAAAATATGTTAAAAAATAAGCTTCAATAAGAAAGTAGTTTTAAAAATGCACTGAATAAATCAGTCTATTAAGATAGAAATTATCACATCGGATTTAAAAATATCTAGCAACATTACTCTAAAGAGTAGATATACCTGAAACAAAAACCACATAGAAATTTACAAAGTAAGGGAATGGAAATAAACATATTAGCCTTCCTATCCAAAGAAAGCAACTTTATTAGCCATTGTAGGATTTAAGACATAAAGCATTCATAGTCCTACAGAATCATACAATATAAAAGAAGATAAAGCTTAAATGCATCTAACTGCATAACCTTGAAATCTATAAAGCAAGAACTTTTCAGACAAATTTGACAAATCCTTAATCATAGTAGGAGATTTTAACATACTGCTTTTAGAAATTGGTAGACCAAGGAGGCAAAAAATTAGTAAGGATATGGAAGATTTGAACCAAAAAATTAATAAACTTGATCTAATCTATCTAGAAGATAGAAAAGATTCATTTTCTTTTCTGTACACATAGAATATTCATGGAAATTGACTACATAGAAGTACAAAATTGAAATCTCAACAAATTTCAGTGACTGTACCATATACACTATGTTCTTTAACTACAATTTAGTTAGAAACCAACACTAAAATAAATAAGTAAATAAATTCACAAGTATATAATTAAATAAATAAACCCACATTAAAATGCTTGTTAAAAATACCTTAGCCTCTGTATTTGGAGGCTGAAAAAAAAAACTTCTAAAGAACTTATCAAAAGAGGAAATTACAAAAATATATAGTTCTGGAAGACAATGAAAATAGTATGGATAGAAACTTATGGCATGGTGCTTTAAATTGTATTTAGAGGGTTATGTTGAGGAGTAAGACAAATGAGGAAATTAATCCCTAAAGAACTGGAGATAACAGGACAGTCTGAAAAAAAGACTACAAGAGACAAAAGAAGGAATAGAAACTTTGATAAAAGAACCTTATGAAAAAAGATTAGATTGTTTTTTTACAGAACCAGCTAAAATCACTGGATGCTATTGGTTTTGATTATATAGCTTCCAAATAAAAAAATTTCAAACTCACATATTTATATTTACATTGCTTAGGGAAACATAAGACCAGTTATTTAAAATTCTAATGAGAAGGCAAGCAAATGTCAACCATACTAGTTTGACTAAAATGCTAACATTTAGAAAACAGAAAGAAAAATTACATTAGTGGAACTGAACTCTTTAAGATTTTTCTGTGAACATTAGATGAAGGAAGAATCCTGAAACTATGCCAGAAAGTCAAATATTCACGCTATTGGTTTGGCATGTATTCTTAACTGAGTACTTTATCTTTTAGCACCAAGAAATCTTCACTACTAGTTTCAAAACATATCTTCTAATCGCCTTTATAGCAGATATTTTACGGAGTCTTCATTCTGTGGATATGATTTGCCTGCCATGTAGAACATAAAGAGATGCATGCCGGCTTTTGTTTTTAATTCTTTCATGCTTTCAGAAGACAGAATATGATAAAGTTTGTGGTAGCTTGCAAAAATGTATTTATTTAGGTTTAACAAAACACACACGAACACACATCTAAAGAGAGAGACTGCAGCAGGAGAGCATCAAGCTTCACTATTTTTACAGATAGGTCAGCTGGGAATATCAACTTCCTGAAAGTACTCAGCTGCTTACTTTGCAGCAATGATTAATAAGAATGGACAAGTTCAGCAAAATGTCAGTGATAAATATAAGCACTCTTCATATCTGGCCTCAGCAAATGCTGCAGTTAAGTGTAACACCTTCAATGCCATGGGGGTAAAAAATCAGTCTAACTTTATTAAGCTTAGGTGAAAATTTACCATGATATTGTTTCAAATAGATTTTTTCTTCTTTATTAGATTTTCATTAGAATTCTTACAAAGAAATAACACTTCCTTGTACCCACTTATCCATTAGTTCCTTTGCTCCTTATTACAGGTGTTGAAATGGAGGAGAACATTTCTCTGCTAGATGAATGAGGGGATTCACATGCAAAGTGGCATTTTCAAGCTCTCTGTGGAGCCAGACTCCAAATCTACTGCCTCTTTGTTTGAGCCTTTTTTTTTACACCCCACAGGCTCCCACCTGCCCCCCCTCAACCCCTAAAGGCAGGGGAGGGAAGGCTATTTGAGCCTCTTTTGATCCTGTTGAAGGATCTTATTTATTATTCTCTTTAGCATAAGATTTCCTGGGAGTGTATTTTTGGTTTCTGTCTTCATTGGTTCTTCACCTGCAGTCTCCTTAATCCCTGAAGCTTTGTTTTTCTATCAGTATCTTTTAACTAGAACAGTGTCCTCAAAGATATCAGTACTCTCCCAATCATCAGTATTTGTCTTCAAGTTCATCTGCGGCAATGTTATTTTACCGACCTTCCCTTTTTTTCTCTTAATTGGCTTCTCCTTTCACTGTTTTATTTTTTTGGTACATATAATAATTATGATTAAACATCTCAATTTTATTTTGTATTTCCTCACTTCCTGATGCTTGCTGATTTTTACAAATTGTTTTCCTATTTGTCCCTTCTCTCTTTAATAGTAGAACTTTTTGTTCCTACTTTGTCTTATTTTCTTATGTCATTATATGTTCTTATGACTATGCATTTAATTAATTAATTAACATTACGTATCGGATTCTGTTCTAGCTGTTGGGAGTTTGGGTATAAAAAAGGCTGACCTGGTCTCTATTAAGATAGTCACATATTTTAATAAGTGCTATGAAGGATAAGAGAATAATATAAAAAGGAGTAACATATTTTATGGTCAAGGAACAGGTGACATTTAAGCTGAAACCTCTTGAAAAAAAGCCAAATGAATCACCTTCCAGTCACAGGAAACATCAAGGGCACAGGTCCTGCAGTTGGAGAATACAAATGTTTAAGAACAAGAAAAGAGGCCCACACAAAGTGAGATTGGCCACAGGCAAAGGTCAGGTCAAGCAGGAATTTTATAGGACAGAAGTGATCTTTAATACAGTCTCATGTGCATAAATGACACTTGAAAAATGTGTGCTGAATCACTAAAGTGAAGCTGACATGTATAATTATGGGATGTATACATCAAATGCTACTTAATAGACCTATATGTGAAAAACTTGGATTTCAAAGGCTCTCTCCTTCCACTGTCTCCCTGGGCAATTTTATACCACAAGTGTGTCTATGTGTCTATATCTACGTGCAGACATATGGTTGGAGCAAAGTAAAACCTCCTCATTGAGTAGCTAATTCTTCATCAAACAAAATTAAAAGATGGTGAATGTAATTGTATCAATAATGGTTAATAGTATGTACCAGGTACTTTCCTAAGTATTATCTCATTTAGTAATCATAAATATTTTATGGCATAGATACTATTATTATCTCTATTTTACAGGTAAGCAAACTGAGGCACAGAAAGACTCAGTAACTTATTTAGAGTCAAAGGTTGTTGGACTTGGGATTTGAACCTAAGCATTCTGACTCTGCGATCAGATTCTTACCTAATAACTATATTGCCTCGCAACAGAAATATGGTGAGAATCACTGTGTCCTTAGCTGTCAAGTAAGCATTCACTAGCACACATGCACGAAAGACACCAGCAAGGAGAATATACTCCTAAATCCCATCTTTTATCTGACCGCTCCTCTGTGCTTTGCCCTGACATTTCAAGTGACTTTTGGCCATTAAGTCGAACTCATATCTATGATCAAACTCACCATCTTCCTTACTAATATCACGCTTCCTTCTTTCATGTCCTTTTCTAGTAACTGCACCAAAACTGACTGAATGGGGAAAAAACCTTAGAAACATCTTTGACCTCCGCCCGTCTCATCAAATCAGCTGCCAGTTGCTTAGGTTTCAACTAAAGCATCCTCCTTCCCCCTCTCCACTCACCGAGGCTTTAATGATTTCTCACCTGGATCATTACATGAGCTCCTAAGTGCTCTCCCCACTTCCTCTGTGTGTGTCTCTCTCACCACCCAATCTGATAATCTGTTCTAAATGCCACCAGATTGATCTCCCTAAAGCATAGCGTAGTCAAATTAATTCCTTGCTCAATAACCTTTCTGGATTTCCAGTATATAGTGAATGGAGTCCAAATTCTCCGGTCAGGCCCAGAGCCCCTTCCATGAGCTAACCCATATATGCCTTTCCTGTCCCATTTCTGCTGCTGCATCCTCTTCTCTTCCAGACAGATTGGACTCTAACCCACCCTCCATTCCTGCCTGGCTTCAGCTCAGTGCCTCCATCACTTACATAGCACTAGGCTCCTTGTGCTAAATCAATGTGTTGTTAATGTATTAATTAAAAAACCAGAATCCAGGCAAATAGTACACAGAAAAAAGTTTTGGCTCATTTGGTAATTTATTTTTTTATCTGCACAATCTAATAAATTTTCTAATATATCTCACTATCTACAATATACAGAGTGGGTGATAAGAGGGTGAATAAATAGCTCCGGACTTCAAATATGCTGAAATTTAATCAAATAAAAAATTATATGAATATTTAACTATAGAAAAAATTAAATGAAATACAGGTAGATCTGTCAACATATCATTATTTCTCTGTCATCTGTCTCACACTCTTTTCTCTCTCTATTTCACACTCAGTTCTGAAGTCCAATAGTATTACTATACACGTTGGCCATATTTGCCCCATCCACGTCTATGTAGAACTTTTTTTTAAAGATTTATTTATTTATGCATACAAGAACTGGGGTACAGGCCAGAGGTGTAGGGGGTGAGAGATTCAGCAGAGACAGAGTGGGGAGCAGAACAGGCAGATGGACTGAAACACACTGCTGAGGGGAGCAGCGGGCGAGGCAGGAGAGGTCTGCCGTGTCATGTGGGTCACCTCAGTCATGCCTCAGTGGCTGTGGTTTGCTTCATAGTGCATTCCTTAACCCATTGTGCCACCAGGGAGGGCCCCTATGTAGAACTTTTATAGTTAGTTTCTCATCAGAAACAATAACCTTTCTTGGTTATATTATATGTTTACTATGCTGCTGGATAGTATTGATATTGGTATAAATATAGTAATTTTCTCTAAACACATTTAGGTAGAACCTTTGTGGTCATTATGTTTGAAAAAATTAAAACGCTCTTGAAGATTGTCTATGTTGGAAACAGTGTAATACTTTTGTTAAGTATGTAATGGCATAATACTAATCACAGCATATTATTATGCCATAATATTGAATACAGTCTTATAATACTGTATCCTGTACATAACTTTTATCAATATGATCTGATAGTTGAAAGCAACATATATAAAAAGAATTCAAAACCTTCTTTAGAAACCTGTTAATACACTTTTATTTTATGAGAAAAATATTTGGAAGAAAATAGAAATCAGAAATTTCTTTTTTATATATTTCAAAGGACAGGTTTAGTAGGAAAAGGAGAAAGAAAACAAGAAGCACCTGCATAGTCACAGGCAAGCAGGAAAGTTGCCCAGAAGTTTTTTATTTTTTTTAAAAGATTTATTTATGCATACAAGAATGAGGGGTGCAGGCCAGAGGTAGGAGAGTGAGGAAAAGGGGGAGAGGATTCACCAGAGACAGAATGGGGGTCAGAACAGGCAGATCTACTGAAATGCACTGCTGAGGGGAGCTGCAGGCGGGACAGGAGAGGTCTGCTGCGCCATGTGGGTCAGCTCCCCGGCCTGGGATCAAACTCATGTTGTAGTGTCTGGCGATAGTTTGACAGCACTCAGATTTTAACCCATGTGCCAACAGGGAGGTCCCTGCCCAGAAGTTTCTTAAGACATATCTTTCTGTTGCTCCAACAATGCTACCCACTGCCCCTGGTATCAAGCCATACTCCTTACCTGGGCATTTCGCCATCTTCCACAGGTTGACTGAAATCTCACATTCTAGCCCAATTCCTGCTACACTGTGTCAGTGCTCTAATTTCAACCAGTGACTTGCTCTTCATTCTCCCATACTTTCCTAGCCTCGTATTTTTGTTCGCATATTCCCGTTTATGTTGAATGCTGTGCTCAGTTTCTACCCAAAAACTCTCTAGGCCGCCTTCCCCAGAATGACCTTATCTGACCACCCAGCGTGAACTCACCTCTGCTTTTCTGAATTTCTGTAGCGCCACTCATTTGAAAACTGATCATGTATACATTGTGACATTTTTTGTTGATACTACTATTCTATAAATCTTACGTTAATATTTTTCTTTTCATATGATTATTTGGCAAACAAGCAAATAGCTGTGTCTTTATTATATTTTACAAGCTCCTTGAGGGCAGGGATGAAACCTATATTTCTTTGCATAGCCCAGAATATTTAGACAAGTGCCTCCCTCATAAGAGCTCAATAAATAATACTGAATAAAGTAGTATTTAGTTAGAGGGGCTGGTTAAATTCAAAGTCTCTCTCTTCTCTCTCTCCTTCCTCTCCCCCCTGATTATTTACCTGATAACACTAGTTACTGCAAAATTGTAAAAGAAGGATTATACCAAATGGTAAACTATCAGTGGTGTATTGAAGTATGGTCAATCCCCCAAAACTACTTTAAAATCTAACATTATGATTCCAATGGGCATAGTCTCAAATAAACTTATGAAGTGTAATACACTGAGTGATGAAAAGCATTCATATCATCACTCTTTTGTACCATTAAAGACAGATCATCTACTGTGAGCTACAGGGCTAACTTGAGTTACCAGTTCCCTGTGGTAGGTTAGTCACCGTGTCAAGCAGGACATTTCCCAGGAAATGACAGTCTCATTTCCTTCCACTCATTTATTAGCCACTGGTAAAGGAGGTCTAAAGAGCACAGCATCATAACTGATTTTTTAAAAGCCAACATCTGCAGGGACAAAAGTCAGAGGACTTAAGGTAACCAGTAAGACAGCAACTAGCTTCATGGTTTAAATATAAATTTAAAAATAGATTCAGGGCCTCCCTGGTGGTGCAGGGGGATGAAGCACAGCACTGTGAAACATCTGAAGCCACTGCAGCACAAGTTTGATCCCTGCCCTAGGCCAGGGGGGTGACCCACATGGCACAGCAGACCTCTCCTGTCTTATCCACTGCTCCCCTCAGCAGTGTGTTTCAGTCAATCTGTCTTTTCTGCTCCCCCCTTCTGTCTCCAGTGAATCCACTCACCTCCCCTGACTCTGGCCTGTACCCCAGCTTTGTATGCATAAATAAATAAGTCTTTAAAAAAATAAAAATAGATTCAGATATGGAAAGTTGCGTAAGCAGCTTGAGGAATGGTAGCTCAAAGGTTAAGAATCAATGATCAGAAGGGTGCTTGGGAAGAGTGTTTTAAAACGTTCTTTCAAGACACGACTTTGACCCAGTGGGCACAGAGAAGACACTGGTAGCTCTGGAAGAGGAAGACTGGTCACAATTCAGTTCGCTCCCTCCTGGAACCAGACAGGCTTACATGAAGTCCTTTGTTTCCCTTCTCTCCACACCCTTTCCTTCCATTACGCCAGCTCCTTTTCTCAGCCCGCTGTTTACATGTCCTGCTCCTGACTTCACATTGGCGACTACACTCTCTCAGATAACCTCATTTCATTTCCCTGGTCTGCCTATGTTTTCTTTCAAAAATTACCTTATATCTCACTTCTTCCTGGAAACCTAGTTTGATTAGGTGGGTCAAGAGGAAGGTCATCTGAATCCACAAAACATAATGTCTCCCAATATTGCTTACAAAATAACGGTAAGAGACAGAAACCCTGACACATGTGGGTATGCACGTCTAGACGCTTTAAAATATGTGAGTATTGAGTCTAATTGTTTAGTAATACTTCCTGAGAGCACAGAATTATTTTAAAGGTATCCTGAAGAGACCGTTTAAAATGGTAATAAGCTGAAAAGGAAAGGTGAAGAAAATGAAACATAAAATGAGAAAAGAAAAAGCCCTACTTGTATATAGCAATTCAATTATTCATTATTCATGCAGCAAGCTATTTATTATCAATTATTCATGCAACAAGTATTCATTTGGCCACATCACACGTCAATATTGACCAATTTAACTCAGAGTTTGTTAAACAGAAATATAAAACATAACAAATAATCCAGGAGAAGTAGCTTTGAAGCAGTAAGGAACCATAGGCCGGAGAGAGACCGATAAGAAGCAAGATCAGAGCCAAGCGTATGTCTATAGATGAGCTATGTGAAAAGACTTCTGTACGCCAGCCAGCAGCGGTGTGGTTCTGAACACCACCTAAAGAGCATTCGGAGATGAAAGCAAAGTGATTACGGTCAGGGAGTTTAGTAAACGAAGACCCTTTTAAAAAATGTTCCCAAGGAGGCCAGATAATAAGCATATTCATATCATACAAAGAGGGGAGAATTTGTATTTATGCAAGGACTTAAAGAATTGACAAGAAAGAAAAAGATTGTTAGAAACAGCCTCCAGATCCCCTCAATATTTAAACCTATTTTTTTTTTTGGTTTCAATAACAAAAACAATCTTTCCAAAGGAAGTGTGGAAGAAACCCCATTGCTTGAGACATTAAAAACCAGATGGTCCAAAGACCAGAAAATATTCACGTGGGATCAATCCTTCACTGGGTGAACGCTAAGGGATCAGACTAGTGCAATTTGTATTTTGAATCTCTAGCTTAGCAGCACTATGAAAATAAAGATTTACATTTCCTTGGTCTCTTCCTTAATGTCTTAGCTCTCCTCCCTGCTCACCCAGCATTCTCTGTTGACTTCTATCACAGCTGGCCACACAGGAATTGCCTGTTTACTTGGGCAGCTCTTCTGCAGGCTCCAAGTATTGCGAGCTTATCAGGTTTTCTCCCTGCCCCTGCGGGAGTGCTGTGTGCCCTGGGTTCTGGAATGCTCCTGCACGATGATTTTGCATTTGCTTCTGCCAGAGCCCCAGGAGTTTCACAATTTTTATGTTAAATTTCTTGTCTTGGGAATATCACACTTGAGGGGAGTATAAATTTGGATCTCACATTGTACAGAGTTGGGGTTTTGATTTCTCACAGGAAGCCCTTTCCCTCCCCCTCTGACCACTACCTTCTAGAATCACGGAAAGACAAAAAGCTTCCTTGGGAGTTCCCTGGACTGGGTGGAGGGACCAGAGTCTTACTTCCAGCTCTGTGCTTCTCCTGGACCCAAAGTCCCATCTCCTGTATCCATGAAGATGTGAAAAGCCCAATCTCAATCCCACCCTGCAAATGGTCTGCATGCCACTTCAGCTTGGGTCCATATTTAAGCGTGGTTGACCATGTTGCTAGATGTTGAATTTCTAGTCATTCCATTACATATTGCAACAACAACAACAAAGCGACAGTAGAAAATGAGCTTAATTATAAGTCCTTGATTTATAAACTTCAAGTCATTTAAACAAAAATTTGACTATATGTTGTAGGCATGGCTCTGTATTAGATGTCTAATATCCTGTCTCCTGTGTACTAACAGACTTTGTACTCATTACTAATTACTTCTTGACAAGAGGAAAATTTTGTGGAATTTATGAAGGAAGAGATCTTAAATGACTGCTGAATTTATGAAGTAATGACCCTAGATTGTTGCTCAGTACTGTTTAGGAATAAAATAATATTTGTATAGATAAAGAATTGCTCAAAAGTTCTATCAAAATAGATACCCCATGAATAGTTTTATAAGCTAAGGATAATACATATTTGCATTTGATGTCATGTCAAATGAGGTTAATGTGGTTACGTGAGAACATATCTTTAAATGAGGTTGGCATTCCAATTAAAGTCCTTTTAATTTAAATGATTTATTTCCTGTGCCAATCAATCATTTTCTCCCCGAGAAAGTCAAACCAGTTTTTGCACTATTGATTTGCAAAACTTACATGACATAAACATTATGTGACAGAAGTTGTTTGTTATTAAGAAAGAGAATATCATCTCAAAGAAACTTGTCAGCTGGAAATAGGAAAAATCACACAAAGTAATTTTATTTGTATCATGGCTTTTTCACTGTTGGCTACATTTGTGACAGCCGATTTCATATTAAATACTAACAGTATTTTATTTATGCTTGAATGTGCTACAGTAGGATATAAATTATATGCAGAGCCTTCCTGGTTAGAAAGAGAATCATCCCAGTTAAATGATACACTTATAGGCCAGTTAGCAAGAACATAGACATTATGTAGCTTAGAAAATTAAGCTACTATTTTGGTGTCAAAATCTTGAAATTTTACTTTACCATGAATCTTATAAAATTATTATTTTGGAGATGAAAAATGGTAAAATACTGGCAATTTTTATTTGGTTCAAACCAATAGAAACAGGTGTGGCAACAGGTATGCTTATACAATTTATATTAATATCCATGATATTTATATTAATATCATGGGTATTAATATAAATTGTATAATTATAAGTGAGCTTTGCGACTACTTTATTAATTGGCTAGAAAGAGTTATTGTGGGACTTTTGATATGGGAACCAAATTAGAGTTTATATGTCACATTTTCATATCTTTCAAATTTTTTCAGTAAAAAACAATGTTTTGTTTCTTACAGTAGTATAATTTTGGTGACATCTCCTTTTAAAAAGACTGAGTGAGCTGTGTTCAATCTTTTGGGTTTGTGAAGTGTACGTATGATTTGTTTTGTTTTGATATTACTTTTCAATGTATGAAAATACCCATGAGAGAGGCCACTGCTGAATTTTTGGTCACTGTGTCATCAGTGCCGGGAGTGCACATTGTCAGTTGTTTAAACATTGTTAATTCCACTGCGGGCTGGCAAGAAGCATCTGGAAGCCAGACTTTTCCTGTGGACACTTGCCAAGTAGTGTATTGTATTTCCTCACTAAAGTCAAGAATATTGAGATAATTTTTCTTCTTGAGTTTTTTTTAATACAGAAATTATTTTCCAAAGCTAAGTAAGGATCATATGATGAAGTCCTTTTTAACCTAAATTGCGTAGTAGCTGGTTGATAACTCCTTTTATTTAGCGAGAGTAAGTGTAAATCATGCAATTACTACTTCAGTTAGTCAACAGTATTCTACTGATTAGATTGTTGAGGAAAGTTCAGATGTTATTTCATGTATTCTTTTTAAATCAATTATTTACTCTAAGGAAGAACAATAAACATTGAATGACCTTTTAAGTACTATAGTTGGACATACCACTAAATTTACATGTTTGATTACATTATTTAATTAGATGGGAATAAACCCTAGATTGCATCTTAATATGCACAATTAGAGCATAACATTTGTTTTAACAAAAACGTCATGAAAAATTTGTGAAATGCCAAATTTAACTTAAAAAACATAATTGAACAGTTGTAGCTTACAGAGGAGGAAACAAGAATGCTTTGCCATACTGAGGAACAGCCTGGAGTTACACCTGGAACACTGACATGGTATAGACTCAAGGCCCAGGGGTTTGTCTTTCTAGAATGGATACAGTTATTCCATCTGCTACCCTGGGACACTGTTGGGTGGGACCTTAAAAGAGTAAGATCTGGTTTGCCCACCATGTACATTCAAAACACCCTGACACTTTTACATAAGAGCAGACATTTTGTTTATGTTGGCTCTATTTCTGGAATCCAAGTAAGAGACACTTTGCAAATGAGAGTTCAACCTACCCTTCAGGGGGCCAAATATGAGCAAGTATGTTGCTTTTTAAGGTCCGGTTTTTATTCCTGTGTACTGTGAAGAGCATCAGATAGTATTTTGCAGGAATGACTATCAAGACTTCCGTTAAATTAGCTTTGTGTGCCTAACCTCCCTTCTTCCCCCCACAGTCACTGCCTGGCTTCTTTTGACAATTCCTTGCTACAGAAATATCCTAGTTCCAGAAGATCTTATATTTTCTGGGCATGATAGCATATTTTACAATAAATTTTTCTGTGTGCCAAAAAAAGGCTTACCTTAGAATTAAAAATACCTTAAAAACATGATTCTGAAGGTCTCTGCACAGACCCTCATAGGTTCAGGGAGATTTGTATTTTGAGAGTGCCATTCTTTTGTATTATGTAAAGTGCTTTAATTTGCTGCATTTTTCATGTCTTAACGCAGTCAAATCTAGTGAGGAACTATAGCTATCTTGTTCAGGATTAATCAATCTTCTTAGGCTCCTGGCTAGGATGGAAGCTGCTCTCAGCTCTGCTTGCTTCAGGGCCTGGCCTTACTCTGTTTTTTCATCATATTCAGTCTCTGGGAGGGAGGTGATGGGAGATGATTTTTCCATTTGCAAGCTGCCTTCCAACTGAAAGAAAAATGGAGGGGGCAAATGCCAAGCTTTTCACTTTCTGTGGCCATTACAAACATGACTGTACTCCTGTTTTTCAGCAGTGTACACTATTTTTCAAAGGAGCTCTTTTTTTTTTTTTGACTGTCAGACTTAGCCAAGTTACATCGTCATTGAAAAGTGTTTTAAAAATAAGATGTTAATACAATTTCACAAATACTATCTTTGCTCTTTAATTGCATGCTACAGCATCATTTTAGCCATTCACCTCTGTTTCTCATAATAATTCTCTCTATAGTTTGTATAGTTATTCCAATTCAAGAATAGGAACTTCTGGAATACAAAGTTTATTTGTGTTCATATAGTTCCACTGTGTCTTTTGGAATCAGTTTCTGTTTTATTCTGTTACAATTAATTTTACATTAGTATTATCTAGGTATACCCATGTTTTAAAGCTTAAAAAGAAGTGGTGTTTGAAGATACAGTGTTCGAATTATTTTTGAATTGTGATAGAACACCCAAACCATTAACAATGAAAGCCTCAGAACACAGCCCTCTAAGTCGGTGATTCTCAAAGTATGGTCCCTGGACCAGTATCATGGGCTGGGAACTTATTCAAAATGTACAATCTTAGGCCCACTCCAAATATGCTGAATCAGTCTCTATGGGTGGGACCCAGGAATCTGTTTTAGCAAGCCCTCCAGGTGATTCCGTTCCCTGCTAGTTTGAGAACCACAATTCTAGGTAAACAGCCTGTCATGGCGTGATGCCCGGGATATTGATGTAGCTCATAATATCTAGTCCCAAACTGGAACTTACATACTGCAGAGAGAGCATGTGGTAGTAGTAGAAAAATACAAGTGGGGCTGTTTTTTGAAAATTGTCCCAGAGATATTAAATATTCAGCACTGTATGCTTGATCCCTTTCCTTCCTTGGATATGGGACTGCAAAGCAGTGGTAGCTGTTACACTCAGGCACAGCCAACTGAGCACAAAGGACAAAGGAACCAAGAGTCTCTCCTGACCTTCAACTTTCAGGGCTAGAACACACGCAGTCAGGGTGGCTGCTTGTTTTTCTTTTTTCATTTACATTTTACAACTCAGGATCTTTACCTAAGAGGAACTGACACTAGCAATATGGAGAGGGAGGAAAGCAATAAACAGTCAGTACCATTGCATCTTCTTCTTTCTTCAGGTACAGCTTAAACATGCAAGTAGCATATTACAAAAACGAGTAAGGTAGAAGGATATAGGAAATGAATAGGGAAACTACTGTAATACCCAGATTTAATTGTGGAAAAAATTATACAAAAGCAGCTGTTATCTTAGAATCCATCATAGCCAGTGAGGTAAAGACTGGCCATCAGCCAGAACATATTTGCCTAGATTTAGGAAGGTAGATTTCAGAAAATTCAGTAAAAGCATAGGCACAAATATATAGTATTAAAGACTAACAAGTATTTTATAAAACCATTTAATCTTAAATGATCCCAATGAGGAAAAATAGACCTAGAATCTAGTCAAGGAGTTGCAACTTTTAAAGGGACATATATCAACCAATGAAATTGTGAAGTAATCAAAGAAAATTTAAAATAGCTAAAATTTTTAGATTATGCTAAGTACAAAAAAGGTATACAATTGTTATTTTTTTTATTTGATTTTGAATTTTATTAGGAGCAGTAGTTTAAGGAAGACAATTTAGTTTCTATTTTATTTGCTCCTTTTTTTCTCAAGAATTATGCTCCAACCGGTAAGATAGTTAAGAGGTAACAGAAACCTGAGATTCTAATAGTACACCTAGCTAATCAAAATCTGCTTAGTTTTCATTCAGCAAATATCCACAGGGAACAATTTTTTTCCCACTCCCTGTGTTAGGCTGTGCTAACATAAATATTCTAGGGCAGGGGTGGGGTGGGGAAGCGGTCCCAATTGGAGGAAAGTAAACAAATGGTAATAGTACTCTGTGAGTGGGGTTATAATGGAGGTCTGACTAAGGCTGGAATACCCAAAGTCTTGCTGCCTGGAGGGGTTTGGTAAAAGCATCCTAAGGTGGGAGACATTTGAGCGATGTCTTTTTTTTTTTAAATATATATTTTATTTTTTAAATATTTATTTATTTATGCATATAGGCACTAGGGTACAGGCCAGAGTCACGGGAGGTGAGGGGATTCACCAGAGACAGAGTGGGGAACAGAACAGGCAGATGGACTGAAACACACTGCTGAGGGGAGCAGTGAGCGAGGCAGGAGAGGTCTGCTGCACCATGTGGGTCCCCTCCCTGGCCCAGGATCGAACTCGTGAAGCAGTGGCTGTGGTAGCCCCACAGTGCATTGCCTGATCCCTTGCACCACCAGGGAGGGCCTTGGGCCTTGTCTTAAAGATGAGTAGGAATTAAGATAAGACTGCATCACAGACAACTTGCAAGTGAAGTCTTTGAACCACTGTCACCGAAACGGAGGGAAACATGCAGGATGAGAGAGTATGGAGTTGAACGATTAAATTGGAAACTCTTCAAAGAGTAGAATGTTGTAGATCTGAAGTCGCTGCCCTGAAAGGCTCTGAGACTTTTCTTTGGCCAAGATTTCTTGCTGAGTAATCTTGTGTTCTACCCTTGTATGAAAGTTAGGTAGAATTGGGCAGGAGAAGCTGACCCACAATGCAGCATGACTGGCCTCAGCTGAACTTTTGGGGCACTCTGAGGCTGAGATGATTTTTCACAATTGTGCCAAATTGAGGCAAAGGTGCCTGTCTCTATATTCCCATCTCAGTTACTCATTGGCTCTGGGCTGTCCTCTGGGAGGGGTGTAACCATGAGTGAGGCAATTCCTAATAGCTAAGGACATTGTCTCCTGAGGGCGCAGCCATGATCAAGCAGCCACCTGTGTCTCAGCAGTTGGAGATGCCTTGCTGACCCTGCAGAGGGCATGTAGAGGGAACACCACTTTTTCCACTGCTGGTGGATTCTGCAAATTCTATATAGCTTAGGGTCTTCAAAGTGGACTCCAAAGAAACGGCTAAAATAAAGTATCAATAAGAATTCTTTATGTTATCTAGAAGATGAAATAATGATTGTTAGAACCCAGTATAGGTCCAAGGAAATGATAGACAGAAAGCTGGACATCAGTCAGGCATTTGGCCAGGATTCTCATGAAATCTTTATAGATATTAATGACCAATTGGGTAACTGACTATACAGCTCTGCCTAGAGGGTACAGTTAATTGATTTTGTGAATGCCTTAGGGCTTGATTCTCAATATTGTCATAACATTGTATCTATCAATGCCTTGGATGAAGATACACAGACATTGCTCTCAATAGATCAAAATCATGGATCAACTCTAAGAAGATGAAATATGATAGGGTATCACACTTGCTCCAAAAATCTAGTTACACAGATTGGAAAAAGGAAAGACTTGGCTTCATAGCAAATGGGAAAATCACATAGGATTTTGGTCAAGAGCTCAGTACGAGTCAACAGTGTAATATCATTCAATCCTGAGATTGCGTGCTTTGGGAATATAAAATAATTACAAACAGTGGCTGGTTAGCAGGATAACAGTTTTTTCATGATGTAGGTCAACATGCTTAGATATTTTTCTAAAACTACCCAAGAAGGCACAGGATAATTCTTAAGCTTTTCAATCTGAGGAGTCCTTTATAATCTTAAAATTATTTGATGACCCTAAAAGCTTTTGTTTGTGTGGATTTTGCCTCTCAGTGTTTACTATATTAGAAATTAAAACTGGGAAATATTTAAAGTGTTTGTTAAAGAGTTAAAAGTCACAGTGACAAATAAATTTTATTTGAACATAAATAACATTTCTAAGTTAGTTATTTTCTCCAAAAAATATCAGTGAGAAGCATGGCATGGTTTATATTTTTGCAGATCCCTTCAATGTCGATCTTAATGGAAGACATTTAGATTCTCATATCTGCTTCTGCATTTACTCTGTTGTGATATGTTTTCTGGTTTAAGTAAGTCAGCATGTGAAGAAAGTACAACCACACACACACACACACACATATAGTAGTAAAAGGGAAGTATTTTTTTAGCAGTCTGTGCAGGTAATTGTAAATATTCTTTAATACTATAGCTGATTTGACAAATGCTTGTTAAAAGTTATTTGCAAATAACTCATTAGAAAAAGTTTTCAAACAGTGGGGAACTATCAAGTTCATAGTAGAGATAAATTTCTAAAATTCTCTTTGTTTGAAAACTCAAATTATATCATTGGGAAAAATAACTGTCATCTGTTTTCTTTGAAGTAACAAGCTCCCCGTGTTCATTTTGAGAAAATGGCTGCCAAATGCCCAAATCTGAGCAACCCTAGTGTGTCACCAAGTAAACCTAGTGTCCATGAAAAAAGCAGCCCCATTCAGTTTCTTCCGCATTGGTAGATGCAACAAAAGTGCTTCATGCATTGCTTTGATTTTGTCACAGAGGATATAAAAAGGCACATGCTCATGACTGATGTTATATGAAAATAATAGTTTTTACTGCTTCATCAAGGTCATTCTAAGGTGAAACTGGCTTGTTTGTTTGCCATTAATGCTAGTTCAAGGCAGTGAAGAATGCAGTGACAGTTTGTTACCACTGCGTTGATTTATGCTGAGGCGTCAGCAATTTACCCATCATTGCTTTGCGGCATCAGTACAGATGTTAACAACAATGAGAAAGGCAAAGGTCTTAATTTTATATGAAAATTCTTCGACCTCGTAGCCTTTCCACTCCATAGAAGTTCTTGGAAACCTCTGCTGTGCAAAGGCTATGGAGCCAATAAGCCTAATAGGTGATGTTTCATCTTATGAGTCTGTGCTTTTTCTTTCTTGGATTCTTGAAAACAAGGTTAAGTTGCACTGTGCATGGTAAAGAAGAGTTTATTTGCATAAGTGAACAGAGAACACAGAACCAATCCTGTAACAAATGAGCTCAGTATCTGTACATTTGCATTTTTCCTTAGATTGTAGCAGACAGTTGTAGATCTTTACACAACTACCATGTTACAATTAAATGATCTTTAAGCCAACCTATCTATAGCATTAGATAGTATTTTTTTTACAGAATAAAATTTAAAATAAAAATCTAAATTGAGATGAATATTTTATTTCTGAAAAGGGATTCAAAACAGTTTATAATGGCACACATATATTGTTGGATCAGATATGTTTGAGAATAATGAAATGTTTGAATAAAAATACATTTGGAATTTTTGAAAAGATTTATTTTATTTATTTATGCATACAAGAGCTGAGGTGTAGGCCACAGGTGTGGAGGGTGAGAGGATTCCCCAGAGACAGAGTGGGGAGCAGAACAGGTAGACCTACTGAAACACACTGCTGAGGGGAGCTGTGAACAAGACAGGAGTGGTTTGTGGTACCATGTGGGTCCCCTTCTTGGCTGGGGATGGAACTGTGCTTAAGTAGCTGCCAACAGCTTAATAGTGCTGAGACTTAACCCCTTGTACACCAAGGAGGTCCCACATTTGGAATATTTGTATTTTTAATAAGAATAAAGAAAAACCAGAAACTGAGTAAAGGTGACCTACAAGGAGGTGTTAATAGTAATACTGCTTATGGATAGGTCATGCACAATATTTTTTCAATTTCTTTTTCACTTATTTTTTACCTCCCTACAATGAACAGATACTGCTTTTGCAATAGATTAAGAGATTAAATTAGTAAAGAAGAATTTATATGTGGCAAACTATAGTTGTACCAAAAATCCAGTGCCTAGATAAAAATTACTATAATTGTGAGATAACTTAATTTGGATTTTCTTGGATTAAAATTGCAGAACTCATTATTAATTTTAATTAAAAAGCTAAGAATCTGGGCCCGCCCTGGTGGCGCAGTGGGTTAAGCAATGCACTATGAAGCAAACTGCAGCCAATGCAGCCACTGCAGTACGAGTTCGATCCCTGCCAGGGAGGTGACCCACATGCTACAGCAGACCTCTCCTGCCTCACCCGCTGCTCCCCTCAGCAGTGTGTTTCAGTCATATCTGCCTGTTCTGCTCCCCACTCTGTCTCTGGTAGATCCTCTCACCCCCCACATTTCTGGCCAGTACCCCAGTTCTTGTATGAATAAAAAAATAAATCTTAAAAAAAAAGCTAAGAATTTAGACTTTATAGAAGAATTCTGTATTATCATATTCAGTGACAAATATATTGGGACGTAGGAGCAGCCTCATTTCATAGCTTCCCCATGTCTACTACGCTTTAGGAATAATCTTTATTCTTTAAGTCCTTTCTGACTCTCAGTTTCTTCTGACCAACAGAATCTGGTCTCTTAACACCTCATTGCTAACCTGTGTTCTTTCGTTGTCTGCCGTCATTGCTTATAGATGATCAAATCCAAATTAGGCAACTTCTGAATAGAGAAGTACATCTAGAACAGCAGAAGATCTGCTCAGAAACGCCTGCAGTGCCCACTGCAGAGGAGACAGCGAAGGGAGGTCAAGAGTGGGCTGCGATGTAAGTTGCATGACCTTGGTCCTGTCCTTTAACAGTCCCAACTCAGTTCCCCTTTCATGAGACAAGTAGAACTAGATTATATCAAAGGCTTCTTTCTTTCCTTTCTAAGATTTTTCTCCTAGCTCTGCCAAGTGACAGAAGTTGAGTTTTTTCAAAACCTCCCAGCCATCATGTTAACAAATTTAATGTTTGTGAAAAACCACCATTTTTGCAACTTTGAAATTGGTGTATAAATTCATAACTTTAACATCACAGTATAGAAATTTAACCTAACCTAATTTAACTTCAACCTAATGGTATTTCCCCTTCATGTTAAACCCTGTACGACTAGAATGTCAAGATTGAAAATTAGATTGCATGATTAAGCAATTATTGCTTATTTTGTTGTCTTTTATATCATATTAACCTTCTTGGTTGCTATATAAATAAATGGTTGCAAAATGCTTAGATCCTGTGGAAATGAACTGCTTGATAATGGTGGGGGTTTTTTCCTGAGAAATTTGATTATCTCATTGCCCTCCCCAAATCATGTTCAAAGTGCTGTGGGTGGCCATTATTCTTTCTACTTTATAGGGATGACCCTGAGAGCTAGAGACAGTATCAAGGTTATGTGAGCAAGTAGAACTTTAATGACAGGCTCTAGTTTGCTTGGTTTCCAATAAACATGACTCTAAACCTGTATTTCATCTTTATTCTTCTGTTCATTTTAAACTTTATAATTCTAAAAGGCACCTACTGCTATATTTCTGTAAAATATTTGTCAGTGTGTTAGACACAAAAATCTTTTAGAAGTGTTGTATGTGAATGACCAGTAGTCCGGAATGTATAGGCCCCTGAGGAAGTCACTTTGCCTTGTTATCATAATTTTGAGTTCCTTCCCTCATGCCTCTTTTACGCGACTCAGCATTTCTAACCCCTTCACCAGCCTTCATGGTTCGCCCCAAGTCTTGACAAGAGTGGGTAAAGTGCCGTTTGTGTGTATCCTTGTGCATTTCTTCCTTCTTTTATATTGTTCAGCTCAGACCAGAGCCAGAGGTGTCTGTAACTCCTGTCCCGTCTGTCCTGTCTTCTCCCACTCAGGGTTATCTAGCTCATACCCCCCTGAACCCGAATTCTTGATGAGCTACCCAAGATACGCAGTTGCTCTGAAATGCAGGTGAACTATTTTCACGTATTTGTGTGTAGAAAGACTCACCTACCCAGGATCAAGGAAAGGAATAAGAACAATAATAATAATAACAATAACAGCAATAAAGACACAGAAACCAAAAATGAGGAGTCAAGGACAGATTGGGGACACCTGGTGGGGAGGGGAGGGGGAGGGTTGAGGGAAGATGGGARCACGAGGGACTGAGGTGATGGTGCACTGGTGAGATGGTGATGGGGAATACATGGGGATTACAATGAATGGCAAGTATATGTAAATTTTAAAATATTTTAATAAAAAAAAAAAGACTCACCTATATTGACTACACTTGAACATGTTTTCCTTATTGGAATTAGGTGAGAAAGAAAACGCTGGCTGGCTCACCCAGATAGAAACCTGTTTTCAATTAGGAGCTGCATTTGAAACTTTTGCAAAGTAGCAAATACTGTGTGCTGATTTTAAGGGTAGTTCAATGTGTGCGCACAGTTAGAGGTGGGGAAGGAAGTTGGGAATACAGAAAAGAGAAGCTGCATATTTTGGTCAGCCCAACTTGAAATTCTATTTCTGAGTCATCCCTGAAAGAATAGTTTAACCTATGCTTCTGACAGGGCGGTCAGATACCGCACCGTGAGAATGTAGAACCTACCCACTTGTGTGAAAGTGTTTCCCAAGTCCACAGACAGCCGATACTCAATTAAGTTTTAGAGAACAACCTGTCTAGAAGCTGAAGATTTTTATGAAAATCAAAAAAGTATCCCATGACTTTGAGGCTTGAATGGCACATGACTAAGTTTAAATCCCTGCTCTTGTTCCACTTGGATGGACTTGGACAAAGTATTCAAGTGCTGTAAAGTTTATCTTTTGCATCAATGAAATGATGATAAAAATACCTCTTCCTCATAGAATTGTTACAAAGATTAATGTATATAAATGAATGTAGTATGAACATTTGAGCAATGAATATTAACTTTTCTTGAGACAAATATGCAGTCAAATAATCAAATAAAACTTGGACAGGGAGAGATCCAAACCCAAGGTTTATTATAGAGCATAACTTTTTAAAAGAAAGATTTATTTATGCATACAAGAGCTGGGGTGCAGGCCAGAGATGTGGGGGGTGGGGCTGGTGTGTGAGAGGATTCACCAGAGACAGAGTGGGGGACAGAGACAAGAGATGTCTGCTGCACCATGTGGGTCACCTACCTGGCCAGGCATCTGCAGATAGGTCACAGGGCTGAGCCTTAACCCCTTGTGGCACCAGGGAGGCCCCTTAGAGCATAACTTTTGAGTCTATATTTTATGTCTTTTAAAATACATTGTATTTCAATAGAACTGTTTCTTGTTTAGTGAGAAAAGCAATCATTGTGTGAGGCAAGGATATTCTTGTGTTGTCACCCCCTTCTCCCTGGAAGACATGATAAAATCAGTCCTCAGCCCTGATGTGAACACTACCCCTCATTTCAGTGCTGAAAAACTGTCTTTAGTTTTTTAAAAATAATATCAGCTACATGTGTCACTGCATGTCACTTTTATTTTTTGGTTCGTTATCCTTAAAAAAATAACATTAGTAAGCCAGAAGTAGCCATTTCGTAAAAACTGCATAGCTAGACAGATTTGTGATCCTTATTAGGGTAATAATCCATCTATTATGGAAATGGATCAATTTGTAAATTAAATTGACTCAACTAGAAGGAAAAAGTCAGGTCTTCATTTTTCCCACAGTAAGCATTTTCTCAAGTGGTAGTCATCCTAAAAAGATTTGGGAAAACTCACTTCTTTGCTGTTCATCCTTTTTTGGTCAACTCAGAAAAAAAGAAGGCTAAATGTTTGCAAAAGAAAAGTTTAAGCTTTTAGGTTCATTAAGGGCCTGATTGCTCCTGGAAGTTTCGTTTTTGTTAGTGTTAAAACCTTGCAGTCACTACCAGAACATTGCTTATGCTCATTGTCTGGTAAATATGTAACTATGTTTGAATTATCATCTGCAGTTAGTTCATTTTACTGTTATTTTCATCTTGTCTGATCAAAAAAATCTCCTGATAATTCTCCTAACAATGTGTGATTGGAATAATAACTTCACATGTTGAAGGATTCTATGCTGCAGCTGAGAGGCATGTAAATACAAGCTGCTTATTTGCAAGAAGCTTCCAGATTTGCAATATGATTGCTATGGAAACCACATAATGAAAACCTTATAACCATCTGTGTGGTTTGATGGATTTTACTGCATAGCTGAGCTGTTTTTGTTTACTGTTATTAAAATGTTGAATGGAATATATTAGCCTGCAAACATATACTACTTGAGGTATTAATTAGTATTATATAATGACATAATACCTCAACACCAAAATAAAAGATGTTTAATAATTAAACTTAAATAAAACAACCTGGAGTATGTTTATATCTAATATACTGTGAAGGTGATTATTGCCTAGAATATTGGTCACTTGTTCTTATATATATTTTTTGAGTGGTGTGGAGAGGTTTCCTCTGTTAATAAATGGTATAGTGTGGTTTATTTTCATAATTTTTTATTCATTTATTCAGTCAGTGTTTATTGAACATCGCCTATGCTAGATTTTATTCAAGATTCAATCTGAGTTTTTTCCCCCTAAGGTTAAAAACACACACACACCAAATTTGATTTCGTTATCTTTTATATGGAAGCTGTTTGTATTGTTAGGCCAAGATAAAATGAACTGTTTGAATATTGTTAAGAAAAAATGATGTATGAAATGCATAAGGCTTTGATCTAAAAATATCGGTACTAGGTCTGCAATAGAGAAAGGAAGTGTTTCTAATGAGCATTTAATTTTCTCAAATACTGCTTATTAAGCAGAGTTTTTCCATCTTATTGTAATATTTTTTCGTATAATATGTTGACACTGACTTTGGGTGTTAAGTCAAAACCCTAATAATTTCATCTGCGAGCAAAGAATAGGGCTTCCTGTATTGATGTGGTTATAGTTTTTGACTTGGGAACAAGTGCCCTTAACCATTTTTCAACTTACTCTTTACTATTGAATTTGTGACCAAATTGGTAGAGGTGGGTAGGGAAAGAGAGAGTGTGAAAAATAAGGAAAACTTTCTTCTCTACCTTTCAAAGTATTAACTAGCTGTAAACCGAGTAGTTTGGACTAGATGATTCCAAATATCCGTAATACCTTTAAAGTTTAGTTGAAAACATTCTATTAACCCTGCGGTGATCAGTTTGGCATAAATGAGATAAATGTTATTGAAAAGAAAAGAGACTATATTTAATATTAGACCTTTTATCAGGTCTTCTCTGTATTAATTAGTATTTAAACCACATTAAATTGACAATATTAGGTTCAATTTAATATTTATGAAGCACCAGATATTTCCATCTGTCCCTTATATTGGAGTCCTCAGTATTTTTTTAATTGAGTTACAAAATTTCATTACAGTTATTTTTGTCTTGTAATTGCACTCTCAAGCTTGATTTAAATGTTAATTTTATTAATTACCACTTTCAAATTTGCAGGAAACTTCCAGACTTGAATCTGTAGTCCAGACCTCTCTACCACCTTTCCTGTTGCCCCTGGGCTTTTCCTCTGGGGTGCCCCTGGAACACATTGAATCCATCAGAAACACAACTGCTTGTGTTTCCCCAGCTAAATAGCTGCTCTTGACTATTCTCCTTGTAGTAAGGAAGTTCCCATTTTTCAGTTAACTGTGCTTAAAGCCTGAGTCATCCTTGATTGCTTTTTCCTCCCTTCCCTCAGTTCAGGACTTTCCCTCTTCTAGACCATTCCCAGTGGTCAGTGCCCCCCTGAGCCCTCCTCCAAAGTCAAGTTCATAGCAGGATGGTCTTGGCCCTTCAGCAATTGGCTCAGCTCACTGACATTGTTTCCCAATCTGCTCTGCCCCCATTTTGGCAGCTTCTTCAGCCAAAGTGAATGTCATGTGCCTCGTTCTTTAGTTGATGCTTCTCCCTGTCTGAAAATAGGCTCCGCATCTCTCTTTATACAAATTTTCTTTAACTCCTGGAGGCTCCGTGGTACTGCCCAGTTAGGTGGTTTTTCCCCTGCACACCTCAGGACCCTGTGCCTCACAGATTTTCTGCCCTTCACCCTATTTTCTTTTAGATCCTTTTTTCTGTCCTCTCAAAGCTGTCAGCTTCTCTGCTCTCCTTGCCTCCCTGGTAGAACCCCCCTTTATTATAGGTAGTTAATTCGCAACGATTTTTTGATGGAAGGATTACTAATCATATGACTACATTTTAGTATTTTGTATATTTTTCTTTCAGTTTTTGGATTTTCTTGGCATCATGATTGTTTTGAACCCAATTTTTCTTTGGCTTGCCAGTCATTCATAGGCCTTGCCTTAAATATTTCTAAATTGCATATAAATACTTAGATTTTAATATAATGAATATTTCTTTGATATAAATTAATGGAATGGTCTGTTGATTCTGTTTAAAATGCTTCTCATTTAATCTTACATTATTTCTTCCTGTAACTTGGTAAAGACCCTGAGGGCGGAGAGTGGGCATATACATGCAGGATAAAGAGCATGGACTTTCTAACTGCAAACCTAAGTTTGAATAACATTGGAAGTTTCTTGACATTTTGGAGTCTCAGTTTACTCATCTCTAAAATGAATATTTAAAACTTACTTATCTGGGAACTCTTAACACTTGCTATATAAAGCATGGTACGTAGTAGGTCCTTAATCTACGTAGAATGAACTTGAAGGTTGAGGATCCTTTAGTATTTTTTTGTGATGACCAAGTGAGAAAACTGAAGTGTCTAGTACTCAATAAATGACTTACAGGTTAACTGGATTTTATAGCATACATTTTCACTTTGCTATCTTGACATTTTGAGGGCCATAATTGCACCTGCATCTGTAAATGCTGGTTGTCATTCTGCGGGATGGGAAGGCTTTTCTGGATTTAAGATTGTTCTTGATGACTTTCTAAAAGTATTTAAAACAAAATATGCAAAACATTAGTAAACATCTTCAGTTTTACCAAGTCAGTTGACAAGGTTGTGATTTGGAAATAGCTGGAGGTTTGTTTGTTCAGCTTTAAATTATTTAAATAGGAATACAGATGTGGTGTGGTTTCATTCTTTGGAAAGGAATAGGGGTGTGTTAGCACCGGTAAGTTTTGCGCTTAAAATGGGGTGAGTGCTGTCTTGTTATTCCTGAGGAAACCCTTCAGTTCGCTGTTTGTGTTGCTCCCTTCCAGAAGAGGAAGAGGACAGAGCTCCGGAGAAAGCAGAGGAACAAAGGAAGACAAGTCTGGAGAGTGTCCACTCCACCTCAGGTAATGACTGACTTTTGTAGCTTCCCGGGAATGCTGATTTTTGGGTTGTTTGTTTTTTTTACTTTCTTACTGCACTAAAGGCATTCACACAACTCCCGGACGGACGTGGGCTCCTTGGGTCTGGATATCTTATGGCTGATAAGCTGCTTAGTCCCATTTAGGATGCATGAAAACCACTTGAGAAGGATTTATAAAGTAAGCCAATTTATACAAGGTATTCCTTCCTGAATTACTCTGTAATGACTCAATTAGCTTTCATTTCTGCACAAAGGAGATTTAGTTGCATAAATTAGCTTATCATCATTGAGGAAGTGTCACAGCTAAAGGACAGTTTATAGATACAACATGCAGTTGCTGTCAAACCTATAAGAATGTAATATAGACATCTGTGTATACTTTGTGCTTGAGCAGAACAGACTTCTGCCATTCAGAGACTAACAGGGGACAACAAGTTGCCCAGGGGACTGGCAATGTAGACATCTCTGAAAAGGTCAACTTGACACAGGCTCTGACAATCGACCCACAGCTCTGTCTTCTTTGATAAAAATCAGATAAACTTAAGACCGCTAATTGATCTGCAGCCTGTTTAAATGTTGGCCATGCATATCTTCATTGCATATGATTAACACAGAAAGCAAATGAATTGGGTAAGAAATGCCAGAGTCCAGTGACAGCAGCTTAAAAATTGGAAAAGGACATTGGTGGCCTAGAAGGCTAGGAAGGATATTCCTCTTATCCGTTTCCACTTGGCACATGGCCCCAAATGCTAATTATGACTGAGACTGGAAAAAAATAACTACACATGCTGTGCACAAAATCACATGAGATGGGCAACTTTTTGTGTATGTGTGTGTGGTTGTTATTTCCAAATAGCTGGAGATAAACATTATCTGTAGTGCAAGCTGAGGTTAGTTTTGATAAACCAGCAATTATTTTACATGGAAAGAAGAGGAGGACTGTATTCTTATCAGGACTTAACACCTCTTCACAGCCACATGTCAGCTGGGGCAAGGTCTGCCATATCATCCCATGTCCTGCACAGAGCTGTTGTTGGGGTCACCTTCCCCTCGCCGATCTGTCCATACATCACTCTCGCAAGCTGTCAGAGGCAGGGTGGACGAGAAGTGTGTGTTCAGGAAGTAGCTTTCCAGAGTCCTTCCTACTGTACCATGTGGAAAGGAAACAGGGGCCTGATTTCCGGACCTGAACAGGAAAGCAGGAGCAGGTTGCTGCAAAAGGGTTTGGCTTGCTTTTTTCAGAAAGGAAGTGAGGACGAAGTCATTTGATGTTAGCACCCCGGTCCTGTAAAATGCAGCTATAAAACCTTTAGCGAGTGTTCAGTCGTAACTGAAGTCTGTATGTTTTCTTATGCATCATGAAACTTCTGTCAAGAGCATGGTGTTTTTGTCCTTTTTTCTCTTTTTAACTTCACTGCAGGTGTAGAAGATAGACACATAGCCATTCGTTCCACAAATTGAAGTATTTTGGTTTAAAGCAATTATGTTTTTCAAAAACCCTTTTAAAGTAACTATCTCCCAAATTTTTGCCTGTGAGGGAAGGGAAAAAAAAATCTGTTCTCCCCAAAGGAATGCAATAAGTAAATCTGGCTTTTCATGCAATAGCTATAAAGCACTGCAATAATTCTTATCTTTAGTGACATGAAATTCTTTTCAAGCAACAGTTTTAATGCTTTTGCATAGCAGTAACCTCTGCCCTCCCTAGGCTGTCAAAGACGTAACACTAGAAGTTTGTTTGCAGTGCAGGGCAGTGAACGGACAAGGGTATTACTATCTTGCTGAGCATCACATGATGTGAACTTCTAACCTTACTCAAGAATGTTACATATTTTTTACATTGACTGGTTTTGCTAAAAAGTGTTTTTCACACTGCTCTAATGGAATATATGTAAGCAAAACCAAAATTAAGCTTGTATTTCTTATAAGTTCTTTCACGGTTAGGCTTATAGGTCTCTCATTGCATGTATGTGTATATGTACGTGTGTATATAGATTTTATATATACTACATACGTATATAATGAAAATCCAATTTAATTTTCAATACTGTAGAATGTTTTTCTTTCTAAAACAGTTTTCCAGCCTATAGCTCCTATTAGGGAGCAATCCTCTGTTATCTTGTTATTGTATATTTTCTCCATTGTCATCCGATTTTTAAAATCTTTTATTTTTGCAAAAGTATCCTCAATATTTAGTTTGTGCTTTCATAATAACTCTGTCATCTTTACTCAATAATCTGTTTTGTATGTATTAAAAAGCAAGAGAAAGTATATTATTTGAATTTTCCACAGACTGAATTAAGACCTTTTTTTCCTTACCTGCCTATTTGACTACTTATGTGTCTCAAAATACATATGAGGTGATTTGGGGGATAATATTGAAAAAGGATCATGATATGGGTAAAATAGGAAAAAGTTAATCCTTGTGGAAAAAAAATAAACTTAATTAGTATTCAGAAAGTGTGCTTCTCTGTGATGCTGTTCCCTCCCCCCCCCCTTTTTTTTTAAAAAGCTGTCTCACATGGATTATTTTTCAGCATAGGTGAAGGGTATTAACTTTTGTGCATCTGCTGTGGGGCTGAGGCTCTGTGCTTCATTTTTGGTGGACGTTTAGCTACACTTAAAATTTTGAAGAGCAAACCAGAGGAGCTTGCTACTCTCTAAGGAACAAGATAATGCCCAGTTTTTATGTCCAGATTTCATACCAAGAATTGAAGCATTTCCTTCCTGAGGAGACTAAGTCTAATAAACATATGCTGTTAGGTTTTCTTCCTTGTTGTGATTCTTCTACTCCAGAACCAGTATCTTGTACCCAAATAGATGAGTAAATTGGGTGTCCATGTCATTGTGTGACACAAACCACTTATTATTCTTTAACAAAGCTCACATATGGGACCTAGAAATGAGGCTAGTCTTTGGCTAACATCGTCACCAAGATTATAGAAAGCACAGTTGAAATGTGTCTTTCCCCCAGTATTGCCAAATCACTAGCTCTGTTGCCTCTTTACAGCAGTGAGATTTAATGAAATGCTCATGAAGCACATCTAGGGAGAGATGCATCTTGCACGCGGTGGGGGTCTCTCTTCCCCTCACGCGCTCCTGTAACTCCCATTAGTGTTAATGGGAGTTTCACCAAGCGCATCGAGGGGAAGAGAGACCCCAAAGTGATAAGGATTATGTGTTAGAATCACCACAGACTTTTCTTTTCCTTCTCTCTCACCCCCTACTCTGGCCCGTCTTGAAAATCTATCAAATTTGAAACTACTCTGAGAGGATGTGAAAAAGGAAAGAACAGTCTGGACAGCTGGGAGCCCTCTGGGACACACTAGCGAAGCCAAAGTTTCTACTCCAGTTCTGAGCCCACGTTCTGTTTCTTCAAGCTTTTTGGAGGCCTGGGGCTGAGCAGCATGGGGAACACATAGGAGCCTCCACTTGGGAAACCGGCTATTAGATCCTGTTACCTCCTGGCCAGGGACTGTGGGGGAGGGCCTTGCATGCGAAATGATGTCATCCTCTCTTTGCTCTAATTCCTTGACTTTTAAACTGACACTGACTAACTGCATGGGGCGCAACATTTGACCCATTTAGCAGTTGATTTCATCTGACTTAGAATGTTTCGACTTCTAAATCTCTATTTGTCTAAATAAGTGGTTTTTAAAGGAAATCAGTCACTTTATTATTAAGTCATTTTTTTCTAAGAAAAAAATGACAATGTTTGGACTCATCTGTCCATCCAGAGTGCCCTCTAGTGTCCATATGTAGAATTTACTTAATATGGGCTGGGTGGGGGGATGGAATGAAGGTGGCCACCAGCACAGTTAGTTCTTGGTTGGATTCCCAGGCTGGTTTACATCCCTGCTGGCATCAGTGATGAGCATTCAGATGCTACAGTGGAGGGATCAATAAGGTGTGTGTTTCTCTCTGTCTCTCGCCCTCCTTCTGGCATCCCTTTCCGACCCCCTCCCCAACTTCCCTCCCTCCCCCCTCTCTTTTTTTCTAATTTTCAGAAAACAAGAGGAAAAAAAATTAGTAAGAGAGGCTTTTGCTAGGCTGTGTATTCGAGTCAATTATTCTAGTGTATTATTTTCTTACAGCATAAAAGAAAAGTAACCTCTTACTTCCGAAGTAGTCAGACTATATGTTACTCCATTTTTCTTTTTCTGGCTTTAACAAACATTTTGGATCTTGAAAGAAAAAAATCTTCAATTTCTTACAAACTTAACACGCATTGCAAATTGCAGAGTTTGCGCACTGAGACAAACGCCCTAATGACACGCTAATGTGACTAGTTGTGTTGGAAATGCCAAGGAGCCTGCTGTTTGAGGGCCATATAACAAAACCAAGATGACATCCACGATCCAGCATGTGTCTCCACAGTGATCCCCTCAGAATTCAAAGATGACATTCCAGTGATGGAAGTTGTCAGCACGTCTGTGTTCTGCCTGCTTAGTGAATGCACGGACCTCTTATTGATATTACTTGCATTCTTTTTGTGTTAACTCATCAAAATTCAATTATCATGAAATTAAAAACAGGAAACAGTTCTCAGTGTAACAAAAGCATCCAGTGTATTTAACTCTGTGCTGCGTTTCAGGAGACCCACATTGTATAAGTGACAAAGCATTTATTACCCGGTTTATTGTGGTATTACAGAGCGGAGAGCGCTAAATAATCAATCAGTTAATGGTCTGTATGGCAGTTTGAGCAGATCACATCCATTGTGCTTATGCTGTTAGAAGGATGAGCTGATAACTCCAGTGTATGTTGCATGTTTATTCAGAGCCTAATGTCCTAAACTGGGGCTGACAGGAATCTTGAAAAATGCCACTTCAGCACTGACAATTTCAAAGTTGCTAAAATATTTTAGAAGTGACTTTGAGAACCTCTGGCTACGGAAGTCCCCAAGGAAAGGAACAGGAATTGCCCTTGGTATCATGTCCACTGTCTCTTCTTTCTTTAAACAACTTCAGGTTTTAGAACTTTTCAAAAATGTTGTTCCCTCGTCTGTTTTTATTTCTACCTTAGCTCCTATAAATGTTCTTTTTACGAAGTGATTTCACAGTGTGTTTATCTCATCTCATGGATAGCGCCGATTGTGCAGGGTGGCTGACTCATCTTCAAAACATGTTGCAAGTGCATAGGTTCCATATAGAAAATAAATGGGAAGGAACTTTCAGGCCCTGGTTTGGTGAGAACATGTCGCAATGACAGGTTTTAGGCCAAACAAGAAAAGGAGATGGGGAGAAATAGGCATTTAAAATCAGATCTTTTTGAAATGGTCCTTCATTAAATATTGGAAGTAGGATTCTTGTGCAGATGTCATAAAATGTTTTTTGAATAAGCACATAAAAATATTTTCGACTGGTGACTTTAATTTCTGTTAGTTCATTTTAAAACAAGTTCCCTTTCCACGAATGCTCTGACTCATATTTTCTCTTTTTTCTTCCTAGGAGACAAAAGCACTGATTATGCTAATTTTTACCAGGGTTTGTGGGACTGCACAGGGTCTCTGGCTGATGAATTATCATTTAAACGTGGTGATGTGATTTACATTCTTAGCAAGGTAAGAAGACACCCGAAAATGGCATTGTAAAGGGGCACTACAAAGCCATATCTTTATGCATTTGGATTTGCAACACTGGGGAAAATGCCAATTGGAATTCTTCTAGGTCCTTGTTAACAATTGGGGGTTCAAATAATTAATTATTTTGTCAAGTGAAATGTAATCAAATTTTAAACACAATCAGATAACAGGATTCAACTTAACAGTGTGTTTACCTATCACTTGAGCTTTGGCTCACATCCACACATTGCCTTCTCCAGAAACAATATACTTATGTGAAAGTTAACATTGTAAGGTATTAGGTTATTTAGTATGTTTTTCTTTCCTCTTCCTTTTTATTCTTCTGTGTGCTTATTCTGATTTTGTCTGCCATTCACTACTGGAAACACTGTTTATAGAACAAGTTTTTCATCTTTATGTAAATACATTGGGTGTTCCGACAATTTAAAAGCAATGCTCTTCTATTCAGACAGGTTTAGGTAATTTTTTAAAAGTTTAACCTAATTATAATGTAAGCATGATGGCAAAGTGTATTGCTCTGAACTCATGTTTGTGTAGAAAAAATCATTGTCTCTGCTTCTTAAGATACTGGATTATTCAAATCTTTCTGGTCTGAGATCTTAAAAGTCAAGTTTCTTATTGTGATTATACTTCTGACATGTATGAGCTTCCTTAATTTCCATATTTTAACTTTCTCTGCTCTAACAGGGGGATTGAAAAAAATCTTCCTCATTCTGCCTTATGAGAGTATTTTAGAATCAAATGATGTATGGAAACTATTTAAATAATAAGCAAGAAAATGTTATATAAATCATAGTCAGGGAGTTTAGTGTGGTTTCTTGAGAGAAATATTTTGAACTCTTTAGAAAGATAATATGAATTGGTAGATACAGAAGAGCATTTAGAAGTCAGACCACTTACTGAATTTTAACACTGATGGCTGGTGCATCAAATCATAACACAGAGAACCCTAGAGTATTTGAGTGAGAGTTCTTGGAGATCATCTTTCTCTTCTTGGTTTTACTGATAAGGCAACTTGAATACAGAAAGTGCCAGAGCCGATACTTAACTGGCGTCTGCACTCCCAGCCTGGTGCTTTCTACTCATTTTTATCCTGAGCTTGTATTTATCATCTTCCCTCCTTCGCTTCTTTAACTTTAATTTGAAATCTTCATAAAGCACCTATGATGTGTCAGCACTCATACAAAGCACCAGGAACCCAGGAGGAGTAAAATATAAACATTTGTCAACTATTGGGAGCAGTATATTTCATAAGTAAACACAGCAAACTGTGATAATTGCTAGTTGAGGTACCCAGAGTGAAGACCTGTCACTTATTTTGTTCAGAGTCCTGCTCGTTGGTGTGGAGTTTGTTTCTTCAGCTTGGACGCTATAGCTGACTACATACAACTTGCAGATTATGCTTATTATCGGAATTGTAATTGTCCCAAGTTTTGAGTTTATTATTTAATATAGAAAACAAAGTAATTCATTTCAGTTCTTCTCAAGAAACCTTACTGGCAATCCCACTTCTAGGAATATACCCAAAAGACACAAAAACAATGATTCAAAAGAATTACCTGTACCCCTATGTTTATAGCAGCACTATTTACAATAGGTAAGACCTGGAAACAACCTAAATGCCCAAAAGATGATTGGATCAGGAAGATGTGGTACATATACATGATGGAATACTATTCAGCAATCAAAAAAATAAACTAGAGTCATTCATAGAAACATGGATGGAGCTGGAAGGGATGATGCTCAGCGAAATAAGTCAGAAGGCAAAAGAAAAATACTGGACAGTTTCACTCCTAGGAGGAATATAAGGGAACCAAATAAGGATCAAGGAAAAGAATAATAATAATAATAATAACACAACCAAAACTAAAAGACTAGGACAAATTTGGGACACAGTGGGGAGCAGGGAGGGAGAGGGTTGAGGGCAGAAAGAGCTCAAAGGACTGAGGTGACAGTGCACTGGTGAAATGGTGGTGGGGAATAAAGGGAAAAAAAGGCAACCTTACTGAAATCATTCTTCAAAGTTTCTTAGTTCATAGTTTCACCAGTTGAGTTGCAGTTGTGTATAGAATTAAAAGATTGACCAGCACCCCCTTGGAATTTCAAATTAAAGGTATTAATGACTTATAGCGATAATTGATCCCTTTAGTAAAATATGAAATGTCCAAAGCCCATGTGGGTCCGTTCTTAAAACTTGCTTCATGAATCACATTGTCTTTATTGCTGAAAACTTGGGAGACCCAAGCTTCATGGCCGTGCTTGTGAAATATCAGCATTCCCATGAGCTTGTCTCGTTTCCTACCATTTCCTCATAAAAGTATTCCCTGCTCACGTGAAATTAAAAATGCAATCATAGGAGTGTGTATCATATTGCTAGGAATTCCAGAAGTAATTCCTGTTCTCCCAAACCTGTTTTTGTAGAGATTGTAATTTTATGTGTGAAATCTGGTCACAGAGCTAATGTTGGTGCTCTTCAAGCTCACAGGAAGAAGACACTGCCACCTAAAATTTCTCTTTTTTTTTTAAAGATTTATTTATTTATGCGTACAAGCACAGGGGTACAGGCCAGAGGTGTGGGGGGTGAGAGGATTCACCACAGACAGAGTGGGGAGCAGAACAGGCAGACCAACAGAAGGACACTGCTGAGGGGAGCAATGGGCAAGGCAGGAGAGGTCTGCTGCACCTTGTGGGTCACCTTCTGGCCGGCAGCAGGGATCGAACTCGTGCTGCAATGACTGTGGTTTGCTTCATAGTGCGTTGCTTAACCCACTGCACCACTGGGGAGGCCCTGCCACCTAAAATTTCTAATGGCTGTTACTGAGTATAGATGGATCAAAACTACCTCCTCTCTCAGTTTTTCACAGGGCCATATGTTTCACTTTAGCATTGTTTCACAAGGGTCCTGACAGAGATGGGTGCCTTATCTGGAGCTCATTTTGGTTTTTGAAAGAAGAGACCAGACGTTGTTTTTGTTTGTTTGTTTTTTTATTTAAATATGTTTGACATCAATTGTAATCCCCATGCATTCCCCATCACCATATCACCAGTGCACCATCACCTCCGTCCCCCGTGCTCCCATCTGCCCTCAACCCTCCCCCTCTTCCCTCCCCACCAAGTGTCCCCAATTTGTCCTTGTCTTTTCATTTTTGGTTTTTGTGTCT
>JAGFMF010011726.1:6732929-6753719 GCA_019455555.1 Galemys pyrenaicus | reverse complement strand
TCCTTTCCTTGATCCTTATTTGGTTCCCTTATATTCCTCCTAGGGGAGGAACCATCTGGTATTTTTCTTTTGCCTTCTGACTTACTTCACTAAGCATAACCCCTTCCAGTTCCATCTATGTTCCTATGAATGCGTCTAGTTTTTCATTTTTGATTGCTGAATAGTATTCCATAGTGTATATGTACCGCAGCTTCCTGATCCACTCATCTGTTTTGGGGCATTTAGGTTGTTTCCAGGTCTTACCTATTGTAAATAGTGCTGCTATAAATATAGGGGTGCAGGTATTCCTTTGAATCAGTCTATTTGTGTCTTTTGGGTGTATTCCTAGGAGTGGGATTGCTGGATCATATGGAAGTTCCATTCTTAGTAGATTGAGACCAGACATTGTTAACCAGCACGTTGTCACCACTGGCTGAATGATTAAATACCCAGGCTTACCCTCTGGTCCACCTTATAGAATCAACCAGGTGAATCTTGCTGAGGATGAAGAGAAAGAACAGAGGATGCTTAGTTCTCCCTTGACACAATTTGGACAAGTTTTGTGCCTTTGAGCTGTGTCTTCCCTGCAAGTTGTCAGGTTGCTCTGAGATTCCATGTATGTTTGTGAAGATTCTTATTTCCCGACTTTGCTTTGGGTTAAGTTTAGAAAGAAATCCCTAGATATTCTCTAGTAATTTTATATTGGCTTAGCTTTCCAGTTTTTACTCAAAACTTTAGCAAACACAGACCATAAGTTAATACTATAAATTAATGTACTAGGTGAATGATGACAGCTTTGAATTTGATGCTTGGTATTATTATAAATTCAGAACACACAGCCCTTACTAGAAAAGAGGGAAGAAATTGATTAAAAGGGTTTGTTACTAGATCAGGTAGAGCTAACATTACATAATGATAGGTATTTTAAGTGTTAATCGATTAGTTTAGAAATCAGTAGCATTATTGTATGCCTAGAAATTTGTTTAATCTTTCTCAGAGTCATATTCCGATTCCATTGGTGATGGAATGAAATTTTACCATTTAAATTTATTTTTTACACCATCTAGTGGCTCAGAATGAGTGTTGCAGGTAATTGCAACTAAGGTGCATAATCAAGATGGTATCAGGGATTCAACTTTAAATCTAGTTAGGGCTTATTACTTTCCTAGCTCATGTCAATAAAGTATTGAAATTAATCATCAACTTTTTTTCATCATTTTAAATTAACATTTTGAATGTTAAAAATATATACATGAAGAATCCATCTTCAGTAGTCAAACAATACTTACAGAGACACAGAACATGTCTCCTTTATAAAGAAATTAATGTAATGAATTTTCTAATAAAGGACCATTTAAGAGATTGAAAAATACAACTTGTTTTTCCAAATGAACTAATCTATAATTTAGTGTATTTAATTATCACTTATTTGACTTACCTTTTAGATGATTGTCAGCTGAAAATACTCTAGTTTAAGAAAAGATATATATTATATATATAAAATATCATATATATTCTTTCAATATAAATAAACATTTAGACAAATCAAGAAATAAATGGTATGCATTATAATAGTGTTTTTGTTTTGTTAATGTAATGGCAGAAAAAGAATTTGACTACTTTGATAATTGGGCTGTCTTCATTAAAAAGTAATAGTTTTAGCTTAAAATCCAGTCTTCTTTTTCTATTTTTACAAGGAATGCTTGATGGAGTTTCAGCTGTTCAGTCAGCCTTGGGTGGCTTATTTTAGATCTCTTTTGTGGGTTATAGAAATCTTAGCCTTTTAAAAAAACTTTTCCTGAAAATCAAACAATATTGAAGAAGTAAGCAGATATCCTGTCCTCCCCCGCTTTTTTTTTTTAACATTTTCCAATTAGCAGCTGTCATACGACCCCTGACTGAGTTAGCCCCTCCTTCAAAGCATCCAGCATTTTCTCAGTTTTAACCTTTGACCTCACTAATAATAAATCTAAATGCTGCTCACCTAAAAATGCAAGCCAGTAACTTCTTGTTTATAGTTCTTTTCATATAGGATTGCTGCTGTTTTTTATGGGTTAAAATAAAACACATTATATACTTCAGCAATTCAGTGGAGATTTAGAAATATACCGTCCCCCCCCATTAAAAAAAAAATGGAGCGCATTTACAGGAAGGGTGAAAGTGGAACTTGTAATTTAATGACAGCAACAGTTCATGAATTTTTTTTAAAGATTGATTTATTTATGCATACAAGAGCTGGGGTACAGGCCAGAATTGCAGAAGGTGAGAGGATTCACCAGAGACAGAGTGGGGAGCAGAACAGGCAGACTGACTGAAACACACTGCTGAGGGGAGCAGCAGACGAGGCAGGAGAGGTCTGCTGTGCCATATGGGTCCCCACCCTGGCCAGAGGCAGGGATCAAACTCGTGCTGCAGTGGCTGTGGTCTGCTTCCTAGTGTGTTGTTTAACCCACTGCACCACCAGGGAGGCCCTCACTGTTTGTGAATTAACTCTGTAGCACCAGGCCTGGTTTCAGATTCATTTGTAATCATATTTAAGGTAGAAAATCTTTCATTGTTAATTTTAAGGGGTGGGGTTGTTTAGCATCATGCTAGATTCTCCTACTAGTTTGCATTTCAATTTTATTACCACTTTAAATGTAGACATAATATCATAGTATGATCCTTGAATTGTGTTTGTGAAATTTTATAATATTAATTGCAGGATCCCGGTTATATGGCTGGAGGCACAAACCACAGTACTGCATACCTCTTTGGTTGTTATTCTTGCTGTTCTGGATTTACATCCTCTGTTAGTTGATCTTTCAGTCAGGACTCACTGGTAAATTGCTAGCTGCATTCTTATTCTTACTTTTAAAGCAATAAATATTTTTAGAGACTTAATGACAGAGGAGCTGTGCATTGGCAGGAAGGAGACAGATAGTTGTCTAGTAGTAACAGAAAAAGAAGAAAGGTAAGAACCCTGGAGTATTTTACCTTGTCTAGGACACATCGGATGTGAGCTTTGTAACTTCTTGAGAAGTTTTTTAAGCCAAAAACAGAGAAAGAGGCTTGACTGTGTACACTGAGAAACATCACAAGGGCAAGTTTTAGTGTGTATTGGTTGGCGTTTCAAGCCTTGTCACGCTTTATATCTGTCCAGGACTTTTTTCCAATGATGGGTGAATTGTGACAGTCATTGACCATTTGCTTCTCCTTGTAAAAATACAGGCTCAGTTACTAGGGCTTTGTTTGGGCTTTAAACCTACTAGAAAATAAAATTAATTTTACTGAATTCTGCAGGAGGCAGAGGGAAATACAGAGCTGCTTTTAGGTCTCTTAGTCTTTCTTTTGTGAACGTCTGACCCAGGGTGCCGCTTTAAATAGCATAGCCATCTGCTGGCGAGGAACTAGGGCATCTCAATATAGGGCATACTTTGTGGACACTAAATTATTTCCCCAAATATTGTTGTCATGCTTTCCAGCCTTTTGGAAGGAGGAGGAGTATTTGCACTTGTGTGTATTGGGGTCTGATGGCATTTCATTTCCATGCATTGATCTGGGGGTGTTGTGGGCTGGGGTCCAGCAAAGCATAAGAAAGGCATACACCTACACCTTAGCACCCACCTCTCCCTAGGAGTGAGAAGCAGTTTAGGAACAAAGCATCGCGCCCGAAGAGGTGCTGTTCCACTCTTAGGACTTCTTGTTATCTATGTATGAAAAGTATGCTTAAGTCCCTCCTTAATAAGTTTTCTCTTCCATGAAATGAAGGGAACATCCCCAAAATAATGTTGACAGATGAAAGAGGAAGGTGCTCGGGCGGCAGGCTGCCGGCTTGGTTGCTGCAACGACAGGAGAGGTTTAGGATAAGACAGAAGCAGAGTGAGACAGACAGGTGAGCAGATGTGGCAGGGCATGGCTGTCCCACGCTGCAGGGCCCCTGTGGTACAATTTGTGTGGAAGAAGCTGGGCTTTGCTACCAGCAGGACAAAAGAGTATTAAAGAAAACTGCCTTGATCATTTTTTTAAAACTCCGTGATCTTTTTTACTCTTCCCATCCCCCAGATCAGGAACTCCTTGGTTGTATAAATCACACACACTCACTCCTTGGGATGGTGTCCTCCTCATCCCTTTAAAAATTAGATTCCCTTTGGAAAAACAGGATAGAGAACTGCTCGTCACAATCTGGTTGCTTTGGGCTACATTCCAAGGTAGTTTGCTATTACAGAGGTTCTGTCTTAACCTCTTCAGTACTTAGAGTAACATCAGCAGGACTCATTTCTCTAAAGAAATGGAATCACATGGTCCTGGCTCTGTAGGGTAAAAGTTCCACCTTTCTGAAGGTAGAATTTTACTTCTTTGGACAGGTATCCTGGAGAAGGCATTGGAAAACACGGTGGGCACCGGCAACCATGAACAGGAGGAGCAGCACCTTCAGGTTGCAAAGCTAAACACTACAGAAGAAATGTTCACTTAATCATTACTAAAACTCCTTAAACGTATCTAATATCCAACAGCAAAACCATCAGAAGTTACGCTTCTGAAGCAAACATTTAGGATAAGCACCTGGTGTATTATCCAGTAACTATTTCTGGAACCCCTTTTACATGACATGCAAGAATAGGGTACACCCTTCATCTCAGTGAGTTTGTACTTAGATTTAGTTGAAGGGACCAAACTAAAGTATGCAATATCCATTGAGGAATAAATGCTCAGCTTGAAATGAGAGCTCTAAGTATGGTGATAATCTGGGGGAAATTTCATGACTGCTGGGTAACTTGCACCATCTGGGGAAGGGAGGGAAATGTTCTCCAGGGAGGGAATGTCACGTGTTGGGGTAGCACAGAAGGTAGAACCATGCAGACCAGGGAAAGCAGAATGTGGCTGCAGGGTGGGAACAAGCTAAGCAGAGGCCCTTCGATATCTACATTGGGGAACCAGTATAAGTGATTGAGTAGCAGAGTAAACTGAAATTTTGAGTAAAATTCAATTTGAGGGGAGACCAGAGAGTCAGGTTTGGTGGTGCAGTAATCCAGGGTGAGGTGATAAAGGACTGAACTGCAGCGGAATAGAGGCAGTTGGAATAGGGAAGAGCGAGTGAACTAAGGACAGTTACCAGAGTTGTGCACTGCTGAAATCACTGAGTACTAAAACCCCCCTCTACTGAGCATGGTTCTGTTATTCTTTGCCTAACAGTATCCATAAATCATCAGTCTGAATATCGGTGTTCACTGTAGGGTGTTATAAATGGTGAGTGTAGAAATTTGAATAAATGTGCCTTCACTCTGGAATATAAACTAAAATTTGTTAAAAGAAATTCTTACTATCAGCCTACTGAACTCTCCTTTGTCTTGGTTTAAAAAATGGAGTTTACCGTGCAAGGAGAAATAGTAATTCTTTGAATTAGAGTAACTCAAAATCATACCCACATAACAAACTATAAAGTATTGAGGTTGATTTCCACGAGACTAGTAGACTTGGCATCTTCAAGCAGCTCATGAATGGTGATGTCAGAACTCGCGGGAGGTCATAGGGGTTGCTGGCGTCAGTTTCCTCATTTAACAAATTAGGAGATTAAGATTGGGGCAACGAATGCATAGGTGATAATGGTGAAATGCTGAGGTGGTCATGTTCCCATTGTGCATTTTATGAGAAACTTTTGAAATGAAGGTGAGATGAAAGGCTTCCTAGGAAGTTTCGAATTGGAGATAATAAAAAGGAAGAAGCTTGAAGAAAGTATTTCCATATTTTAAATAGTAATATAGTTTTCATACTCCTATAATGTTTATGAATAATTGGCAGTTACCCAATTTTGAAATAATTGAAACATCATGGTGAATAGTTGGGAAAATGGTCAAGTCCAATGTTTGTGAAGCTCAGGGTACTTTAAATTGCATGAGTAATATTACTTTCATGTATGCAAAAGGCTGCTTTGTTTTGAAGCCTGGATGTACCTTAGAGAAAGGGCACCAGTCTTTTAACCTAACACCTGTCGCTACCAAACAGATTGGTAACCCACTTCTGAGAGGGACAGTACGTCAAAATACGTTATTAGTGTTTCAAGTTTCTGTGAAGGCAGCATTCTTTTGCCATATGGTTTGTGGGAAGTGGATTAATTTAGAATTAATTTGCTGGAGAAATGAAAATCACAGTGCTGAGAAGGGGTTAAGTCAATATCGGGGCCTTATCTGTCAGATCACACACTGCAAGAGAGAGAAGATTTAATTCATGAGTAAACGTGGACCCGTGACCCGCGTGTGCTTTTGTGTTGGTTAGTCTGTTTCACTTTATCAAAACTTTCTTCCCACTTTGTCCCATAATCACTTTCATGCATAATAACTCTTAATTGAGGCCTGTAGTTTTAACTGGACAGCAAAAGCTGTTTTAGTAAAATGGAAATTGGAAGCAGGGGCTTCAGAACACAACCGCCCAGTGCTGCTTCGCCATTATTTTCTTGCATTATTGAGTAAGTTTGGCTTTTTGCTCCTTTGACTGCCGTAGTACATTTTGCCTTGAAGCCATCCATTTTGCAGATATTGAATTTCTTTTGAGGACTATTTTTATAGAATAAGCATCAGTACACCTCTGGATCTTGATAGCATTACTGCGGGAGGAGAACGAAGCTTTGTGTTAGTAATTACCTAACATTGTCAGAAGCTGACTGCAGGCCTCTTTGTAGTGATAACAGAATAACCACATAATGTAGCTTTATAGCACATGATTAATAGAAAATAATTACACGTCCTACAAAGGGATGCAATATTTCTTATAAATTGACTAGAATGGTTTCCTGTAGATTAAAGGACTCTTCATTATTTTATCAGTCCTTCTGAAGCACAGTCCTTGCCTATGTTAGTGTTTCCGTTGATGTGGAGAGCCGAGGTGGGTGAAGGATACCAGATGGCAGAGCTTCTCGTACCTGAGCTCTCCTGTGACAGAAAGATGACATGCCACTCCCTAACCTTTCAAGATTTAGATGGCAGCCTGGTATGGCTTTGTCTCTTTATTTTGTGGTTATTAACAAGACAGGGTTCGAGGGGTGTTTGTCTTTAAACACCCACCTGTGACTTACAGAACAATACTGTAATTAGAGTGTGAACCGCAAGACAATGTTGTTTGAATTGCATTGTTTTCCACTGTACGTGATGCATCATTCATAATCACATTTGTTTGCTGGCAGCAAAGAGGGAAGGCAGAGAAAGGCAGATTTTTTTCTTCAAAAGAGACACTGTATGATACGGAGTCTTCAAGCTGAAGTTTAGAATACTGCACTTCAAGAAGCGTCTTCATTCCACTTTATAGGCTGCGAATGGTTTAATTGGGATTCATGTTGCTCGGGAGGCTCATCCGAGGATGGTAATGATAAAAGTAAAAGCTTCTGTGTTTGCGGTCTTGTCTACACCCTCTAACGGCTGTGGTGTAAATCCATAAATTTGCCTACTAGATTTTTGCCTCACTGTATTTTATCATCCCTCTTAATTCCACACAGTAGTATCATATTGAATCTTTCACACATGTAAAGTAATAAGCATTCTGGCTTTTATTTTTTCCCTTTCTTTGATTTAAACCTGTGATATTTTGGAGTACTCTTAGAATGTGTGTATTTCATATGTTTTCACTTAGTTTAAACTGGATAAAGGAAACATGTAAGGGCATTGTCATCTGAAACTTACATGTTTCCTAGAACATTACTTTTAAGGGCTTGGTTTCCAGCTGAGTAACTCTCCCCTCTCTCTGCCACTCGACTTTCTGTTTAGGGCATCTTAACCGGTTACCATCAAGGAGAATTCTCTCAAGTGTGAAGTGTATCATCAGTCCTTTGTTGAAATTAGTTTCTGAAATTTGAATATGAGTGAGTGTTTTGAGAACAATAATGAGCCCCTAATTGAAGGTACTGATTATAGCTGAAGTAGACTGTTATAAAGTAATAAGAACTTTTTTGGAATTTGAATCTATGATTGAAAATAGTCCGAGGACTGTTCTCTGAAAGCCGGTTCTCCCTGTTAATGTCCTTTTTGAAATCTTACAGTGTAGACCTCCAGCTTCTGAAAGGTTAAATACATTTGTTTGGTTAAGCATTAGGCTCTAATTGTATTCATTGCCTTAAAAATTGAAAAGGGCAGTTTTATTAGGTACCTATTAGGATATAATGGTTGCTAATCATAGCTTTCAGTAAGTTGGTATTTTCTCCTGCTAAATATATCCTATGGAGGTTATAGGCATTGCCACCAAGTTCTGAGCATCAGACTATTTTCATTGTTGATGTAGTTTTGTTTCACTTAGTTCACATTATCAGTGAACATCTCAACCTAAAATCTTGAGTTCACTGTCTCTTAAGCCAGAGCTGTGCTCTCATTAAATTAAGAAGTCCAACAATGAGCATTTTCTTTCCTTTTCCTTATGCCTTCTTCCAGTAAACAGAATTCTGATACATCTCACTGTTAAAAAGAGCACTTATAAACTTTAATCTTATAATCTCTCAACTGATAGCCTACATATCAATACACATATGCTAATAGTGCCACATTTGTGTTGAAGAATCGAATGAGTTTCCTTTCTGGTGGTCAGTAGGCTAGTAATCAATACAAATGTTAAAAGTCTGTACTAGTATTAACATTCCCTCCCCACATGTAACTCAATATGCATATGCACATTTATCTATGACTCAGATGTTGGAAAATCATAGCCTATTGAATTACTTTGGGGACTGATTTTAAAAATTTATCTTATATGAAAAATTAAATTTGGAACCTACAATGCTTTTGCAGAGTATTGCTTTTGGAAGATATTTTTCTTGAAACTTGTAATTCATTTTACTTTGTTTGTATCTCACTAAACATAAATAAATTTGAGATAAAAATACATTAGTCAATCTGGCAGACATATGAGATTGGTTACAGAGAGTTCAGATGCCTAAAGCTGTGGCATATCTATCAGAGGAGGCAAAGGGGAGAAAAGGAGGTTCAGGTTTATCTCACATGGAGAAGTAATGCAGAAGTGACTCATCAATCACTCTCTTTTTTTACAGCTAGATTAATATTTTGCCTTTATAACTTGAGATACTTTTATTTCCTATTGATCTTCCACTGCGAGGGTGAATCTAACAGCACCTTTAAGTTCCTTCTACCCGTCCTTTATCTAATGTATTTATGATCAATAAAAGGAAAACTAAAATGCCTTAAGAGAAATTCTTTAAAAGCTTTTTTGTGAATTATTTTGTAAAGCAAATTTTTGTATATTAATGCTTCCTTAGTCTCTGATTTATGTTTTAAACGTCCATACTCGTATATTAGATTTTCTTAAAAGGGAGCATATATCTACATTCTAAATCATTCTGTCATAAGAGTTTAACTGGGAATTAAATAGTTCATTGTGAAAAACAATGCTGTCTTTGCTAGATGATAAGCTTCTTGAAGGCAAAGAGAGTCTCCCAAGGACCCTACTTGGACCTTTGTTGTGTCTAGACTAGTGTTTGCATAGACAGGTGTCTCCCAGGGTGTCCTGTGTGTGTGTGTGTGTGTGTGTGTGTGTGTGTGTGTGTGAGAGAGAGAGAGAGAGAGAGAGACAGAGACAGAGAGAGTGAGAGGCTGTCAGAGGGGAAAGTGGTGCAGAGAAGCTTTTTCCTGTGTAGTTTCATTTACTGGGGTCTTCTGAGTGACTGTTTCTTCCTTCTGCCACTGAGTATTAAACAGGCTTTGTCTTATACGTTAATTTAAATCTTTGCTCACAGCATTTTTTTAAAGTGTCCAGAAACAAAAAAAAGATTACAATGTTTCCATTTGCAGCTCAAGCTCTTATAACTTTATAAAAAGAAATAACATTTCGAAGAAGTTGCATATAAACGACATTGTACTTACACCAGTCTAAAGGTTAATATCGCATATTGTTTTCAATTAGGAATACAATAGATATGGCTGGTGGGTAGGAGAAATGAAGGGAGCCATTGGCTTGGTGCCGAAAGCCTACATAATGGAGATGTATGATATTTGAGAGTCCCGGGTAAGTACATTTTAATCCAATATTCTGTAATAGCTCATATGTTCTCTTGGTCTTTGCATTATGAGTCTTTGCCTTTTTAAAAGTCTTTGTAGTTTTCTGATAAGAAAAAAGATTATGCTCTCAAATCATCTTTTTTTAAAAAAAATCTGGTTTCATTTTTAAAATAACTTCACAGAATTTACTTTGGAAATAGATTATTTATAGAGAAAGTCCCTTTGATAATAACCAGCTGTTTTCCCAGACCTCCTCCTCTTTAGTAAAATACTACTTTTATGGCCTTTCTGAGGAGCTGAGTGAACAGAATGTTGAGTAAACATTGATTTTCCTTGGCTAAAGATGTGATATTTTTTTCTAAGCAGGAAAATCAACATTTCAACTGAAGAAAAAATTAAAACATAACTTCTTCTTTCTGCCTGCAGACAAGGAAGATTCTTCTGCTAGGCTGCAAATGCTTTGGATTTAGAATCATCAAGACCGCCCGAGACAGCTCCTCACCTTTCTATGTTTTGTTGAATATTGTTCGCCTTTCACTGTTATTTCACACTTCCTTTATAATACTCCTCTGATGTGAAATTAAATGAAGGATATTAATGTAAATTAGATGCAGGCAGCAAAGTTATACCTGTTGCTACTTTGAGAAGAAATAACTGTGTTTGTTATTTACTGATTTGGTTGGTGTGCACAAGTCAGCACTATTTCGAGGTACCTCACAGTCACTGTTGCTTCCAGTATGAGCTGTAATTCCTTTTAATATTGGACATGAGTTATTTTTAAGAATATACTATAGAATTGCATATAAATTTTAATTGAATATATCACAAGTTTTTGGTAGATATTACCTAAAGTATATAGCTTTATTAAAACTTTGTAGATAACCTGTCTTACTACTTATTTTTCATATAATAATAACATGTTTTCATGGAGGAATTTTGCTGATTAACAGATTTGTTTTATGTTACACAAAACCACAAGAAAGAAAAAAATAGAAAATACATTTCCTTTTTGCTTTCCTGTGGCTCTGCGTGACATAACAGCACACTTGCTGCAGCGCGGATGCAGACCAGACAGGGTTTGTGCAAGGCCCTTCTCGGGAACATATCTGATGACGGGCTTGCCAACATTTGCTACCGTAGTTTTGTTTAAATGTAATAAAATTAAAAACTCATAAGAAATTCCATCTGCCACTAATATAATGGCATATAGCATCTCAATATGTTCTCAGACGTAGCCAGCACTCCGCCTGCTCCTTTGCTCTGCTTTGACGGTCCCACCCCAGAAGCTGGAACTCCAGATCTGAGTCCCTACACTTCTCAGAGCAGTGAAAAGACACAGAAGGAAGCTCAGAGAGGAGAGTGTGGAAACCCCAGTGGGGCATGGACAAGAGGTGAGAGGGGCGGAAGATTAACCTGACATTGGAGATGTATGCGGTGCTGCCTGAGCAAGATTTGCAGAATTTTATCATTATCTTTTCATGTATATTTGAAGTGAAAGGTATTTGAAATGCCCGCGAGGTACCAATGTGGTCTTTAATAGATATCAAACTACACTGCTGATTGGATAATTATTCGAGTGATATAATCTCCTAATATTGAATTATTGACTAGGAGGTTCTACCTTTGTTGAATTTTTCTGATCTCTGCTTTATAAAGATTCTTACTGTGCAGATAAGCTGATCATATTACTTATATAAAACTTTTACAAGCTGTATTTCAGGACATATATGTTCCCGTTACCCCTCAGCGCTATGACCATCTGATTTCAGGTGTGAAAGAATATTAACTTTAGTGAAACTTCAGTGTAGATAATTAAACATTGTCAAGGTAAAGCTGTCAGGAAATAATGTGTGTTCGTCAGTCTTTTCCTAATGTAGAGCCATTGGAGTCTCTTTGATGTCATTTTGACAAAAGTAAGACAACCAGAGAGGAACTTAGCAGGCTGCTTTTCAAAGCCTGGGAGGTTGGAAAGCAAAAACAATTGTGGTTTCCACTGAAAATGAAGACTTGCTGGTGGATGCCGGTTTCTGGCTTCTGATTTAAGTGAAGCGTCTAGCCCTGGGCCAGTAGATGGCAGCAGCTTTTCATTGCACATCCTACCACATAAGCCCTCTCCCCCACTCAGGCACAAACTCCCAGGGAATGGAAACGTTCAGAAGATTTCTGCCTCCTTTTACAGTTACTCCAGGAGAGGGAGTCCTCTGCCTACTGATGAGCAGCACTCCCAAGCCAGAGAGTGTCTGTGATGGTGACAGTACAGAAGTAAAGGGTTACTTTTGGCCAGAGAGCTTCTGGTCTTTGTTCCTGTTTAATTTGAGTGTAAGTGAGATTGTGAAAGGGAAGATAATGAAAACTGGAGTGACAGGAAAAAATTAATTTCTTTCAATTTGTAACAACTTTGCATATTTCATTCATTTGGAAAAATCATTTTTGCATACTTCCAGGGAGAAAGTTTTCTTTCCACCCTTGACAATATCACACACTCTTCAAGTTCATAATTATATCATTAATGTGAATTTAAACAACATGCCTTGTTAGAAAATATGCTAATTGTTACATTCTCATTATGTTTGCTTAGCTTTTATTTGTTTTTCTATGAACAGTTAGAGAGCTAATTTTTTTCAAAGGTGATTGTAAGTCATATTTTATATAGCGTTTTGCTTGATTATTTGCTCTGTACTGAATTTGTACTCTATTGCCATTAGATCTTACAATAATGTTCCACTCTGCAAATTTTTAAGGTTCAAATAAAGTTTAATTGTTTGCAAACTGTTATGATGCTAATAATTCAACAGCCTGCTGTGTTACTAATGAAATTACTTTGTTATGATTAATTTGGAAAATAGTGTGTTGATTGTAGTAATTAAGCACAACAAGGTGAAGTAAATGATTCTAATGCCATCTGGCCTCCAAACTGAATGAAGAAATGAAATAGGGCTGTCATCTGAATTTATTCAAAGAAGTAAGGATAATACAAATGACTTTCATTGCTATAGGGTTTACACTTAACCACAGCTCACTCCATTCTGCTTTTGCCACTTTGTTGCACACCACACTTTCTTTGTGTCACATGAAAAAATGCTATGTAGCCCAGCACTCATTTTGCATGCTTTATATTATTTTAAGTTGATTATTTTTACCTTGTGTTAATTTAATTACAGATAATTACATAAAGTACTATAGGATCATAGCAAATCACTTTTCAACCATCTGTAGATAAAATCTAAGTACGTGGGTTTGTTTTGGTTTTGTTTTTTTGCTCTTAGCACAGCATGTCCTTTTATTAAAAGAGAGATTCCATTCAATTGTTGCTAAAATGTTTCTAGTCTAGACTTTCTCATAGTGCTTATGATTTCTACTTTCCATCTATGCCCAGTCTAATCTATTGCTACTCACTTAATAGAGACTGGTACCATCCAGAATCATGACTGAAAATAGAACCCCAAACTGAGTTATATATTAGAGGTTCAGATTCATAGTTAAGCCACTGTAAGAAAACCTAGCCTTATCATCCAGCATAAGTGTAGTTTAAAGTTTGAACTGTATCAATGAGACTGAATGAAACACTGAAGATTTTTTAAGTCAAGTACTTTTAAATTTCATAGAAATTCATTGTTTGAATTTCAGTTGTTGAATGGAATTATAGACACACACTGTGTAGTGCTCACTTTTACTTCTCAAGTTCGATAGCTTCAAGAATGTTGAAAAAACACAGCCAAGATAGAAAATACAGCCTCATTCAATAGTTGAAGGAATAAAATTAATGTACAGAGCAAAAAAGAAAAAAAATGTTGAAATGCCCTAATTTGTCAGTAAATTCCTCAGCATTCTGAAATACAGAGAAATGAGTAAATAAAAAGCTTTTACAAACTTACCTTGTATTCAAGTGCATAGCTTTAAACAATTGATCCTCTAGCTTGGGAACAAGAAATTTCTAAAGAGCCTCAGCTTCTCCCAACACTACAACTTATACCTTATAATTGAGTTCTTCTAGAACCTCTGCTAGAACCCCACTAGCGTAACATTTTGCTGTGATGAGATAAATACAAAATTATATGATCACAGTAATGGAGAATGACATTTCATTAGTGCTATGTTGGAGAAACTTTTTCTTGTTTTCCCCAGTAGAATCTGCTCTGTCATTACTTGGACACAAAAATATGATTTATTGCCAGATTGATTCTTCAGATTATATGGTGTCTATCCAGTAAAGATTTGGTGATGAACTGATTTGGCACTCCATATAGCTCAAGACCTGAGATTTAGGAAGAAAAGAGCTTGACTCCTTTATGACCTCATAGTGAAAAAATGCCTTTATCATTTAGTAGATTGTCTTTCTGAACAACATGATTCTGTTGGTCAAAGAATCAGTCCCTTTTACTGAGTCTTTAAAAGCCATTTCATTGTCCCCATAATACATCAACAAGTCGATTGGACTGGATTGTTGGTAACAGAATTGAGTGAGATTGTGAATAAACAAGAAAGTTGAGCATGGCAGCTAGTCTCTAGATGTTTCTTCCCTTCCTGTCCTGTGTTCAGTGCTGTCATTCTCTCAGAGAAGGAGCAGGTGACTCAGGCAGCCCAGGGCAAGTGATCGAGTTTTACTCTGTGTACAGCCCATGTCACTGTGTCCCGAATCCCACCTGGGCAGTACCAAAGAAATATTCTGATTTTGGACATGGTCTAGCTATCACGTTAGATGGATCAAACAGGAATCTGGGAAAGTGGGGAGTTTCTAAGTTGTTGCCAAATTTTACCATAATTCAGTCTTGTTACTATTTGTTAACCTTTGCTGTTCCTTCAAAACTGGATGATGAGGTTAACACTGGAGTGTTTTGAGTCCTAAAGATAAAAGTGGCCATTAATACAGAAGTAGCCTTAGTCACCCCAATGGTCAGCTTAGGTTTGAAATATTGGGAGAGGGCCTGGAAGCTGAACAAGTGAGAAAACTCATGAGTATATGCAAAGGTTTGAAAATAGAAATTGCCCCAAAAGCCTATCTCTTATGTGCTTTTCTAATGTTGAAACCTTACAGTATTTCCCTAGTTTTTTGTCTTGCCTCTTATGCCTTATTCTCATCTATTACTCAGAGAGGTAATATAGAACAGCACTTGTTTATTTTCTGTTTATTGGCCTCAACTTTGTGATACACAAAGATCATTCCTGGTAGGGTAAAAGCAGGTGCCATTTTGTAGCCTGAGCAGCAATTTACCTCTTATTTGAGGAAAGTGTCACCCAGGTACTCTCAAAGGAGAAAATTAATGACACCAACGTAAGCCAATTAAGTGACTGCTTTAGAGGAGGAGAAAATGCCAACAAATAAATGAGTCCCATACTGTCTGTCCCCTCCAACTCCCAGGAGAGTCCCCTTAGGAAACTTGGCCTTCTCCATGTGTGAAGATGATGGTAACAGTGCAGTAAGACCAGTAATAATAACAGCTGTCATTTGCGCAGTGTTGAGTCTTTGTCATAGTATTTACTTTCCACTCAATCCTTCCAACAAAGCCCTAAGTTTTTTTTTAAAGATTTATTTATTTATGCATATAAGAGCTGGGGTACAGGCCAGAGGTTGGGGTGGGGGAAGTGAGAGGATCCAGAGATAGAGTGGGGAGCAGAACAGGCAGACTGACCAAAACACACTGCTGAGGGGAGAAGGCGAGGCAGGAGAGGTCTGCTGTGCCTTGTGGGGCCCCTCCCCGACTAGCAGCAGGGATCGAACTCGTGCTGCAGTGGCTGCGGTTTGCTTCCTAGTGTATAGCTTAACCCACTGCGCCACCAGGGAGGGCCCCAACAAAGCCCTATTAAGTAAATTCTGTTATTTGGTCCCTTTTTACTGATTAGGAAACTGAGAACAATTTGTCCCAAGGCCCAGGAGTAGTAAGTTACTCAGCCTCCCTCCCTTGCATTCAGCACCGTTCTGCTTCCTGGTGCCGTGAGGGATTCACGCTGAATGCTCAGTTCTATTCTGTGCATATAGTGGGCATTCAGCGTGTGCTTATTGTGCGCTGATGATACCGTTCTTTTAAATTAGTCTGGAACAATGCGAAAAGAAGAGCAAGAACTGACCATGGGCAGCCAGATTGGCTTCATTTAGTATCAAATTGGGCCATGGCAACCATATCAAATCTGAAGCACCTAATCCACAATGGAGAGCAAACATCAAAGCAGGATTATTTCAGTCCATGACCTTTTGTTTGGCTGAAATTAGGAAGTCAATCAAGGAAGAAAATGAAGAGAGGACGCTGAGCCGAAGGGGACCCTGTGCTGAAAACCGTTCCCATCCTCCCCACCTCCGTAAAAGTCAAGCCCAAGGAAACTGACCAGCCAGAGACACCTTGACAAAGACTTCAAAGCTGACTGCTCTTTCTTAAGTAGTTTTCAACTCATTGTTTTGAGTAGATTTTTAATGAATATATCTGCTTTTTTTTTTTTATCAGCTTCAAGCTGGTTATTACAAGCTGGTTAGCTCTTTACAGTCAATGACCAAACTTCTTTCTAAAGCTCGTCTAATTTTGTAACAAGCGACAGTCATATCTGATGTAAGGTTTTACTTGTTGAGACACGAGTTTGCTTAGGGATAACTTTTATTGGCCTGTCCGGTTCGCAGTCTCAGCCCTTGAGCACCTATGCTATGCGCTGTGCAGAACTCCATAAGGAAAGTCTTCTGTTATTTTTTACTCTTGTTAACAAACCTTTTTCAAAAATTCTTTTGTACTTCAGTGATTGGAGGAGGCTGGCAGGTTGGGTGGGAGGGATGAAATAACTGAAAGATTATGTTAGGAGACTAATATTAGAGGACTGGAACTTAGCTAGAAGTGGGGTAAGATTGAACCGTCTCACGGTCGAAAGCGCACCCTGCAGGATTGGCTATCTTGTAGCTCAAGAGAAGAGCTGTATGAAGTTCAGCATCGAGTGTAGAATTGACGTTTTTTTCCTGCTTGGTGCTCAGAACATAGCGGTGAACAGCTTCGCACTGGCCTGCTCCCCGGCTGCCTACCAAGTAGGTCTTGGAAGTATAAAATAGCCTGTCCGGGCCAGATGGATACAGGGCTCGTTCTCAACTCCTGGTTCAAGCATTTGCAGTCTGTGGAATCCTATCAGTTCCCATTTTCATTTCCTCCTCCTCCTTCAGACTTTTTCCCAAGGAACTAAGTCATATGAGGTCTGAGACATAGAATTCTTATCGCTCTGTGGAGTTAACAGTATCAGTTGTGCTCTCTGCTTTCTGTGAACCCAGCAGAAGCAAGGTCTATAGCTGCCTTTATCCTGCTAGGTGCCTCCTGAATTGAAAAATTGAAATGTAACTATCTTGTGAGTGCGTTGTTATCTATCTGTTGCTTTGCTGGTCAGCATATTTGCTGTATTGTTTATTATCATCTCAGGGCTTGCTATTTCTCTTCCTATCTAATTAAATGATTCCATTTTGAATAATTACATTTAAGTGCCAACAGTGTGCTAGGGGCATTTCAAACAGAATTCGACACAATCTTTCCCTAGCAGACTCGTAGTCTAAACAAAATAGAGAGGGAGACTAGCCCCAGGAGGTCTTACCGTTGTGCAGTTTAAATCACTAGCAGTTTCCTAAGACCCCCAAAAAATCATCTGATTTTGTTAAGCTGAACCAGGAGACTATCTTGGAGATAAACCGGGACTTTTTTCTCATATATGCATAATTTATCTATCATCTATCATCTATCTCTGTCTATCATCTATTTTAAATGTATAGAGGGGAAGAAAGTGCAAGCGTTTCAGCACTGGTTTAGGTGAAAAGATCAATTTCTGTGAAAATTCCTGAAATGCTTGTAGCTGCTTAATTAAGTGTGAGAGGAACCAAAGAGCTTGTGTGTATGAGTCGCAGGAACATCTTTTTCAGAGCTGTGCCAATTGCAGTAAGACATAATTTTGGAAGCTCAGAATGGCCCCTAGCCCTTCAGGAACAAGGACCGTTCCTTCAGCTGGGGACAGAGCTCTACCATTGTGTCCACCAAGAGTGCCTAGCAGGAAGTCAGTCAGAATCCTAGTTTCAGCTCTCTTATGCTTCCTGCTCTAGAAAAAGTTTCATTACCTGCAAAGTATCAGCTGCATTTATTCTTTCTACCTTACCAGGTGTAGTTAGGCTCAAGTGAGATTGTACTTGGGGGTGACTTGAAAAACCATTGGTGGTCATAAATAGGACCTCCCTGCCTTTGAAGATGAGCAGTCCAAACGAAACAGTGGGTGGAAATAAAAATTCCTCCGTCATACCAAAAGCAAGGGAAAAATTTTTGAATATTTAGCACTAGCTATAATTCTGCTTGGGACAATGTTAGTGAGCTGTTGCACATGTTATTTTATACTGAAAGTGGATTTAAATCATCCCAGAAGAGTTTGAGATTAAATTGTATAATTGTAAATACATTTTGATTCAAGTCATTGATTCTCAAGCTTTTGTCACTTTCTGTTCATGGAGATTTCAGTAACACGGATGTTATTTCCCTGTAAAATTTAAGAATAAACTTTTCTATTAAGCCCTCAATCTGAATACTAGGCTTTAGATATATTTTGCTTGTAATTTGTTGGCCTTAGAAGAAAAAAAAAAAGTAACAGATACCCAAGGAAATTCCTGTGCATGTTCTCTTCACCCAGTGTCTGCTCTGCTTATGAACTGTTTCTCCCAGACGGGCATCTGTGATGTTTGTGTGTGAATGCATACTTTGTAGTTCAACATTTTCTTTCAGTGTATATCTAGGAATAAGACAATTTTTTTTGATCAAATTAGCCATGTAACATGGTACTAATCAAAGTGTGTAGTTTGTGACAATATGCACTAGAAATAAGGGCAAACCAGAACCTCATTACATGTAACCTTAATGCTTTAATGTTATAACTTTAGGCAAAGCTAATAAAAAATGCAAAGGACTCTTAAATAATTTAAATTATCTAAAAAATTGAGCATATTCCTTCAAATAATAATGGCTTTCATGATCTGATTTCTTAAAAATTCATTTCTCATGTCTTGAATTACTTCAAAGTGCAGATATCAAAGTAAGTTTGAGTTTATTTAAGATTATTAAATATATTTGTTATCATACAGTGTCACTGGAAATTTCATTTTTTAACCTAGAAATTATAATCTATGAGGTTAGGTATTTATGCCAGTCACATGTTTGATAATGTCATTTTACTGTAGGGTTAACTTTTAGTGCTAATCTTTAAAATAGTGCTCTGTAATGTCATCTCTTGATGATCTTGAACCATTAATCCGTTCATTAGCTCAAAGAATTGTCATATCGTGTACCTGTTATTATCTGCTTTCTAAAATAAAAGTTACTCTTAACATCGTAAACTTTACTGGGAAATTGTTACTTTCCAAATGTATTTTCAGTACCGTATTCTTTTGGTAAAGGAAAATAGTTGAAAATACAATGAATTGTGGTAACTGTGATTAAAATAAAGACCACGCCACTCTTAAAACTTTCCCTCCTTTCCATAAATAATTATATTAGAGACTTTGAATTCTATGTATACTGGCCTTTACTTCCGCTGGTGCTGTGAGATAGCAATAAATACTCTTTATTGATTACTACTTAATTCTAATGGAAGTATACTAAGGCTGGAAACACATTATAGCTTAGCATTTAGTGCCTTAATTTTTAAACAGTTTTTAAATTTTAAAAATTGATATAATTGCCTTGAATATGCTACTGTTATTGGATCCATATCATGCTACAAAATTACTCTCATTTCGTGCCTTTTCTAAAGATTACTTTGTTCACGATGTATTTTCCCTGGCACTTCATTGCTATTTTTGCATAACTGAAAATCTGTCATTTTCATTTTAGCTCAGTTTGGAAATATAAAAACCTATATCAGAGCAACATATTAAAGATTAGTATAGAAGCACCAAAAAAAAAAAAAAAAGATGGAAGAGAGTCATTTAGAGATTTTAAATTTTGTCAAATTATTCAAGTATACAATTTTAATCCATTAATTTGGTTTAAGACTGCTTAAGAGAAATATTTCTCTCTAAACGAGGTTTCTCTCTTCGAAAATATTGAGAGGAGAAGCCTCTCGCCTAAAACAAATACTGGTTTATTTATTTTTTTTGAAGAAAAGGGTGAAGCAAGAGCTTCCCTAATTCTCTGCTATAATTTATTCTTAGTCAAAAACAGATCGCATTTACATACTAGGTATTAAAAGCTAGTTATAGTCATTAAAGCTGACCTCTCTTTAATGCTGTGTATTAAGATATTCAATACAAGATTTATTTTCAAGTTATTTCAGGGCCATAGGGGAACTTGTTTTTCTTAGGAAGGGAATTCTGCATTTTACTTCATTATTTGTAGGGCTTTTTTTTTTTTTTTAATATAAAACAGAGAAGGGAGAATGGGAACGGTTGTTTCTTTGAATCCTAATACAGTATGTCTTCTTAATGAACCTGCTGGGGTGCCCAGCAAACAGCTCCCGCAAATAAACATGCTCAAAGTGATTTACCCACAATGTCCAGACTGTGTAAACATCTAATTATTACAATAAAATTGTCAATAAATTTACATTACTGCTCCCTTTTCAAACGTTAACCAACTTTTTCTTCGCTTGATAAAAGAGCATAAATTGTATTTTTATGTGTTGGTGTTTTTGTTTTCATTACACTTCTTGCTGCACTCCAGACAAAAGACCTTAAGCCTTAATGCCCTGAGTTATTCCTGGATGAAGAAAACTCCTACAGTTGTTTATTAATGTAATGTGCTGTGTTTCCTTTCACAGGGAGATGGCTACCCAGCCTTCACAATCTGGTCTTTAGTCACGGCATTTAAAAAAAAAAGCCATAAAGCCGGTATTGTAGTCACTGCAGCTTTAA
>JAGFMF010011726.1:6605429-6727929 GCA_019455555.1 Galemys pyrenaicus | reverse complement strand
CTACCCATAACTTTTGATAGTATTGTGTTTCTTATGCTGAAATAATGTTGAAACCTCTATTCCTACTTAGGTTATAAAAGTCCAAAATATAATGTGAGTTTATGAATGCAGATTAGTCCCAAGAAAATCTGCCATGGTATATAGGATCATTTCAGTGTTCTCAGACAGAATCCAAAGAAGCTGAATTTGAATGGGAAAAAAAAAAAAAAACCAAACCTGAAATTCTTATTTCCTTGTCCTGCTAACAAGTTTGTTTAGTTTCTTTAAACTGGGAACTTATCACCCACACGTAGTCTAGCGGTTGGGTTGTCACTGAGTTGATGAAAAGAAGTTGGTTTTCGTTTTGCTGGCAACAGCTCAGGAAAAGTGAACGGTCACTTGTCTGTGATGCTGTCTCACCAGTCTCAGGCCTCTTCTCAGTATTGCTTCTTTATATCTGGAGAGAAGCAATTAAAAAAAATCACCTGCCAAAATGGAGCTTGGATGTTTGTTTCCTATTTTCGAAAAGCAGGCTGGTTATTTTGTCCTTGAGCCTTAAGAAATGTTGCTGATTGGCTGTTTGTTATTTTTTTAATAATATATGGCATGTATCCAAGTAAGCATTTCGATGACCTCGACAATAAAATGTGATTCTTGGCTGCAAGGTCTGTTGGGGGCTGGCAGACTGCCAGCCACTGTACATCATTTACAGGTGGCTGTTTCTGACAGGCCAGTGTTAGTTATTGTAAATGAGTGACAGTCCCTATAACTCACCTGTAAGCCTCACTCCGCGGGCCCCAGGCCTCGAGGGCCCCCGGCCCCTTTGCCACACGTGCTTCTCCCTCTCGAAGCCCCACACGCACAGACCTTCCTGGCACGCTGCAGCCTGCGCCGCCTCATCAGTACGTGGCGCTACCTTGTAGGTGATTGACGATAATTAGGTTTCAACTGCCTTCTGATGCAGAAATACACGCCATTACAGCCTGGCTGAGAGCTCCTGCAATCTTGCCTCTGAAAGGGTATTGATTCACTCTTTCACATTTTTAAAAGGTCATGGCAATAATTCCATCTGAACTGTGCTAAGTGAAAATAGTTTGTAGAAATAATATGGTTGCTTCTTAGTTCCATTGTAATTGAAAGTCACAATGGCTTGTTTTTTTAGTATATTTTAATTACATGTGTCTTTTTGCCCCATCTTGCCCTGACAGAGTGCTTGTAAAGTTATATAGCTGTGTTAATATCTTCTGACTTTTGGGCAAAGAGGACCTTTCTATTTTCTTCCTGAGCTGGGTGCAGACTGACCAAACCCTGGAATCCTGCTACCTTATTAATTTAAGAATTAAAAAGAGAAGGCTTGAATTTTTTCCTGGTACTGTCATCCGCCTGCCTGTTTTAATAAGATTAGAATATATTGACTGGTGAAGAGGTTGCTAGATTTGCTTACTTTCTGCAGATTTACACTGTAGCTAAACAGGGTTTTCTGGGTGTCTGAAAAATATTCTCAGTGGTTCCAGACCTTGATCTAATGAGTTGGCTACGAGATCCCATCGCTCCTGGCATGTGACCCTCCCTCCCAAGTGACAGGATACTATGCTGATATCCCATACATTACCCAAATACTCAGGCCGCTATTGGAAACTTTCTTCTCCAGCTTTTCAAAGGTGGAAGAGTAGCTTGAGTTGCACGTTTTGGGAAAGTTGGCTCACCAGATCTTACACTGCGAGCTGCTTTGTACATCCCTCTCCTTTGAGGGGAAGAAAGTCTCAGCTGTTCTTGTTCTCAAAAATGAGGCTGTCATCGTACTTTCAGACTAAGGGGCATATTCTCATCCGGAGCATGGGGATTTACGCACATAATTACCATTAATGCTAATGGCATTTATGTCTGTACAGCCCCACACATCAAGACGAGAATATATTTCTATGTCTTCATGCTGTGAAAGTCCATTTAATATCATTTATTTTACAACTTATTTTTTAAGATGATGTCCATATTCTGTCAAGGCCTGCATATGCCTAGTTAAAAGTAAATGTGGGAAACATTGGGGAGAATGTGATGATAGCTAAACTTGTTCGTGTAGATGAAATATTGCCGAATTCAAATCCATTCATACTCTTTAAACACAACGCTCTTTTCGGCTTTGAAACTGCTGGCACACTTTCCATGGTGTGATAAATTTGTCAGCCTAATGGGACATTTTGTAGATGTTTTCCTTTTTAAGTGCTTTAACAGACGTAGGTATTCCATTGATCCAAAAATTCAGCTCAGGGCTTCATTTCTTTGAAATGAGAATCATATCTTCAATCTTGTATCAGAAATTAAGTGGAAGAAGGTATTCTTCATCTCTTCAAGGAAGGAAAACTGACTGCCGGATGAACTCTGTTCCCCACTGGGGGACATCTCAAGGCCTGGGCGTGGCTTGCAGGAGGAACCTTCAGTATCATTACCATCTGAGGTTGTTCCAATTTTTTTTAATATTTGTTTATTTATGCATACAAGAGCTGGGTACAGACCAGAGTTGCGGGAGGTGAGGGGATTCACCAGACACAGAGTGGGGAGCAGAACAGGCAGAGCCACTGAAATACACTGCTGAGGGGAGCAGCTGGCGATGCAGGAAAGGTCTGCTGTGCCATGTGGGTCCCCTCCCTGGCCGGGGATCGAACTCATGCTGCTGTGCCGCGGATGCTTCACAGTGCGGTGCAGAACCCCCTGCGCCACCAGGGAGGCCCCGGTGGTTCCACATTTTGCACTGATTATATGATTGTCTTTATACATCTGGTTCAATAGCCTATTGAAAGCAGTTTTCACGTCTATGCTGGCCAAGCATATTCAAGATCCAGGGCTTGGTTTTTCTCTCTCCTAGGACTTGGACCATTAAAGGAAAATAATGGATCTATCTCACCTCTCCAGTCTTTGCACCGACTCAGAACAAAAGGGCTCTGTGTTTCAAGCTCAGAAGTAAGGTGGGAATGGGAGTATAGAAGTCCTTCCTCAGAAGGGTCTTTGGGTCTCCTCCATTCGTTTTTCTTTTTTTTAAAGATTTATTTATTTAGGCCTACAAGAGCTGGGGTACAGGCCAGAGTTGCGGGAGGTGAGAAGATTCACCAGACAGAGTAGGGAGCAGAACAGGCAGACTGACTGAAACACACTGCTGAGGGAAGCAGCGGATGAGGCAGGAGAGGTCTGCTGTGCCATGTGGGTCCCCTCCCTGTCTGGCAGCAGGGATCGAACTCGTGCTGCAGTGGCTGCCATTTGCTTTATAGTGCGTTGCTTAACCCACTGCGCCACCAGGAGGGCCTCCACTCGTTTTTCTCTGGGGAAAGAGAAGAACTTCACGGCAGATCTCAGAAGCCTGCTTACAGAGTGAGGGCACTTCTGAATGCGTGAAAAGAGAGCACCGGTGCCCCTGGGGACTGAGGTGACCGCGGGGCCTGTTTATCAATGTTTGGAACAGAATGAATACTGAGTATTTTCCCATCTCCAAGACTGTGTTCATTTGGCTCTTATAAGTATTGGGACTAGGTGAATTGCAATTAATAACCAAAGGAGGGCCTCCCCGGCGGCACAAGGGGTTGAGCACCAACTGTGGGGCTTCCTCAGCCAGTGCAGCATGAGTTCGATCCCCAGCCAGGGAGGGGACCCACATGGCGCCACAAACCACTCCTGCCTTGCCCACTGTTCCCTCAGCAGTGGATTTCAGTGGATCTGCCTGTTCTGCTCCCCACTCTCTCTGGTGGATCCTCTCACCTCCCAAGATTCTGGCCTGTACCCCAGTTCTTGTATGCATAAATAATAAATAAAATCTTAAAAAATGAATAACCAGAAGGAAGCACTGGCTTCCAAGGGGTTATGCCGATGGCAAGGTGAGGCTCGAGGATTATGTCACTCAGGACTAAGTCCCAGAACCTCGTTCCCAAGCCCATCCCCATCCTCGTGTGTGGTTGTGGGTTCCTGTGAGCTGGCCACTCACGGGCAACTATGACGTATCTGCTACCTGCACATCATGGCAGAACAGCCCCCGGCCACACCCGTGGACAATAGCCCGCATCTCGAGGCAGGGCCCAGCACACCGAGGTGGCCGTTGACCTGATTACGTGACTACGTCATGGTGGTCTAGGGATAACGCTGCCTGTGATAACATCAAATATTTGGCCCACACAAATGTCTCTTGACGGATGGTCACATTGTCGCCTTCTCCGTTCCACGTAAAACTTTGTCCCCCCACTCCAATCCCACCCTCCTGACCTTGTTCACATGCCATTGTCACGTGACCAGCTTCTCCTAGCTGCCTGCTTGATAAACTAGCCATTCACAGACACACGGATGGAGCTAGAAGGGATGATGCTCAGCGAAGTAAGTCAGAAGGCAAAAGAAAAACACCGGATGGTTTCCCCCCTAAGAGGTATATAAGGGAACCAAATATGTGACCAAGGAAAAGAATAATAACAATTAAAAAAAAAACCCTCAACAAAAACAAAAAGACAAGGACAGATAGGGGACACTGTGTGATGGGGGGAGGGGCTGGGATGAGGGCAGAAATAGCACAAGGGACTGAGGTGACGGTGCGCGGGTGGAATGGTGGTGGGAACTCCATGGGGACCACAATGGATGTCAAGTATGTATAAATAAAGAAAAAGCAAAAACAAAAAACTTCTGCTCGAGCAGCAGAGTGTTGCCTTGCAGACCTGCTCCTCACTGCTGTGCCTCTCATCCGATTTCCTGCCGCAAAATTGCAACAAAGTTCCGGTCGCCATTTCCTTACAGTGGGTGTGGTGACTTGCCCGCTTGCCTGGCTGTGGCGCCTGTTGTGGGTGGGCTGACTCAGTCCCAGTGGGCGCTTGGCGAGGAAACTGGCCCAACACTACTCTCTTTCCTGGCCTGACCATGCCCGCAGGCAGGTACTGCTCACCTGGCCAAGCGCCAGCCCTCTCTGGGCTTTTTCCTTTTAGGAGTTTTCTCCACATTCTGAGCAAAGAACTCTTTGAACGCACAGACATTGCCCTCCAAATTGTAACGTTTCGTTTAGACCCCGTGTCCTAGCCTAATGCTTTGCACGTCCATGGCCCCTTCTATACCTATTTTTTTTTAACATTTTATTTATTTATGTATACAAGAGCTGGAGTACAGGCCAGAAGTGTGTGTGTGGGGAAGGTAAAAGGATCCGCCATAGACAAAGTGGGGAGCAGAACAGGCAGATCTACCGAAATACACTGCTGAGGGGAGCAGTGCTCCAGACAGGAGAGGTCTGCTGCGCCATGTGGGTCCCCTCCCTGGCCAGGGTTTGAACTCATGCTACAGCGGCTGTGGAAGCTCCACGGTGCGGCACTCAACTCCTTGCACCACCAGGGAGGCCCCCCTTCTATACCTATTATAGGTGTTTTCGAAAAGGCCCCTTACTCCACTTTAATCATATGGATTATTTTCCCCTGAACTAGGTCTTTTCCTGCATTTGCTCACCGTCTGTGGGCCACCTACTATGTATCAGCACTGGGCAAGGACCTGGAGTTCAAGTTGAAGAAACACTTTCTGTGACTTTAAGGATTTCCATGATTAATATTTGCATATGCTTACCACTTTTAAAGGCCATTTGAGCACCTGTTCTCAGGTACTTCCCACAACAACTTAGAGAAATTGCCTCATTGATGATATTATTTCCCTTTCAGAGAAAAGTAGAGACAGAAGGAAGAGACAGGAGGTCCAGGGATTGGAAGTGTTGAGTGTCCCCTCCACCCTGTCTTCCTCTTGCTCTCACCTACCCACACGTGCCTCCTCAGAACCAGCAGTCAAGAGAGGGTGTTTCTGGAAAACCTTCTCAGCATGTCCCTGTTTCTGAGCTGTGATCTGATATTTGCAGGGGTGGGGCAGGTGGGAGGAATTCAAGGGATGTGATGTTTTCAAGAAGTTGGTCAGGGGTTTGACCCAAGGCAACGCCATGCTTATTGGGTGCGTGCCTCCTTTGGGTGCCAAGGGAAGGGTCCCCTGTCCCCTCTCGAAGTTTCCAGTCCCACGGTTGTGCACTTTTTGAACTTACACTACTGAAAAATATCAAGGTCAGAACATGATTGAAGAACCTTCTTCTCTTTTAAGTCGCCACGCTTATATGATACTGTTTTCCACTAAAGAAGGTTCTCTTAAAAATGAGGTTGAGATCCCTAAAGAAATTGCTTCAATCAGCAGCGGGGCTTAATGACTGTTAATGGGAAGTGGAGATAGGATAGTAAGTGTTACTTTGATTAATAAGAGAACTGCAGAGAATTTAAATTGTGCCACTGATGGATTATTTTCTTCAAGCTTGATAAGCACTTCTCATTTGTTCTTAAATTTGGTCAATACTGTTAAAGGCAGCAAAATGAAGTATAATTAATTCTATTACGGCTGCTCAGACCAAGTGTTACTAAGAAACAGATTATGATGCAGACGACGGTAGAAGTCACAGTGTTGACAGTCTGATGCTTTGAATACCTGTCACTGCTTGTTAGCCTGAAAGAATCAAGAAAATATTTCTGTGTCCTGGTTTCGAGACAGCTAAGATTGCTTCTTCATCTGTGCGTGTTAGGTGCCCCAACACAGGGAATAGCAATAAGATGGTCAACTGACACTAAAATTACCCTGCTGTGGAAGCATAGAGAGTAAATAAAAGATTGAGATGATGATACATTGGTTAAAACATTGGATGTTCATTTTGAATGAATCACTAAGAAATGAGATATTGATTTGATGTTGAAAGGAAGCTTCACATATTTCCTCTTTTTCAAAGATTCTGCCCATATTATGAACCATTCTTTTCTGTACCTTTGCTATTAATTTGATTCAGAACTGTTGATAAGCACATGGCATTTGCGAGAAGATGTCTTATTTGGGTAGACAGTGTCATTTACTATGAGTGCTAATGTCTCCGATGGCACAGAAGTAGGCCTGCATCTTCCCACGTTTTCTGAAAGTAGCAGGAATCACCAGTGTTTGCTGATTAGCTTTCTGTTTCTTGATCTTTTTTAACTCTATCACTACCTGTGTATTGAAGGGACACACACTGGTTTATCAGGCGGGCTGAAAGTCATGTGTAAATGTGGGTTGATAGCTACAAGGCCTTACCTCCATATTTTCAGTTTTTTAAAAATTTATTTATGCATACAAGAACTAGGGTACAGGCCAGAGATGCAGGAGGTGAGAGGATTCACCAGAGACATGGGGGGAGCAGAACAGGCAGATTGACTGAAATATACTTCTGAGGGGAGCAGCAAGAGAAATAGGAGAGGTCTGCTGCGCCATGTGGGTCCCCTCCCTGGCTGGGGATTGAACTCGCGCTGCAGTGGTTGCGGATGTTTCCTAGTGCTGAGACTTGACCTCTTGCGCCACTTGAGAGGTCCCATTTTCAGTTTCTTGATCCAGTGAATCTCCTCGGTATCTGTGGTTCTTCTAGCTCCATAAAGGAGTTAATCCAAGCCTTAAAACGAAAATATATTAATTCCACCACTGTGTGTTTTTCAAAACAATATGAAATGTGTCCCAATGCTGTTTCACAGACTCTACCAAGTCACAGCAGGCTTTAACATCTTCAGCAAGATTAGGAATCAGAGTGTCTGCACACACATCCTTCTGTTCACTACTTCTGAGTCTTGTGTTCCTTTCCAAGTGGGCAAGGTCATTGGGTGAGTCCTCTTGGATTAACGTAAAACCCAAGTGTGGTGGGCTCCCAGTGCAGTTCTAAAGTTTCTGTGAAGTTCTAATTCCATTATTAAAAATGTAAACTTAGCTGTCACGAATTGAGGACCAACTCTCTTCCCTGGATGTCCCATAAACATAATTAGTAAAGATGGGGAAATTGCAGGGAGTGCATTTCAGAGCAGAATATGAAAGTCAAGTCGTTCCAGAAGCTGTTGGCTAGGAAGCTTGTCTTTGACTGTATGAGGAAGCACCTGAGCCAGCAGGCTGCCAGGAACCCAGGTCTGGGGCCACTTTTTTTTTTTTTAAAGATTTATTTATTTATGCATACAAGAGCTAGGGTACAGGCCAGAGGTGTGGGAGGTGAGAGGAGTCACCAGAGACATAGTGGGGAACAGAACAGGCAGATGGATGGAAATACACTGCTGAGGGGAACAGCGGGTGAGGCAGGAGAGGTCTGCTGTGCCATGTGGGTCCCCTCCCTGGCCGGGGATTGAACTCGCACAGCTGTGCGGAAGATACTTCACAGTGCAGCGCACAATTCGCTGCGCCATCAGGGCGGCCTAAGTTATTCTTTTGATAAGTGCATTGAAGAGACACAGACCTGGAGATAGGTGGGGTCAGAGGAGGCTGTCTGGCAGGGGAAACTGAGAATTTGAAATCTAACTGCCAGAGGAAGGGTTAGGAGAAATGCCAAAGTACTCGTTCTGCTCTCTTGCCTGAATAATTAAGGCAGGAAGAAGCATGGTATTCTCTGCATCTTCTCCCCCCCACCCCCCACCCCCGTGGCCGGTTTTTGTCTTCTAGCACGTACACTGGAAGGTGCTTTTGGTCATTCAAGAAAAACCAAGCAGAGATGGTCATCTTTGCTTTGCATCTAAACCTTCTTGCCTGCAGCAACTCCATCATTTTGACCTCGATGTTTTGCAGATTGCTGCAGACAATTCAAGTTTAAAGACACAGCGTTGGGTTATTTGCACTCATACTGTATCTGTGTGTTTGGTACATGACTTTGGTACAACTTACAGCTTTAGAATTACTGTATGATGCTCAGAGGTGTGAAGCGCCATTTCGAGCGATGCCTTTCTTCGGTTAATATAGATAAATATTGATGGCAGGCAGCAGTAAAACAAGTCATTAAATTCCTGCGTGCAAGTGTGTCCCACACATTGCTGGAAGCTACGGGAATCACACGAGGCTCTGAGAAACCACCGCAGGTGACTAGCGAGCGCCTACATTCCCTGTGTCCTCATTCCAAAATCCAACTCGGAAAGCCAGAAGTGGTGAGGCCCAGCCTGACCGAGAGACACAGGGCCGGGAGACACGGGGCCGGGATCACCCTGCCGGTCTGTTCTCTCCACCTTCTTCCTCCACCTCCCTCATGAGTTCCTGGGCGAGCCAGGAACTTTTGAAAAATGGCAATCGCTGACAAATGGGAGCTTTGGTGCTCTGAAAACAAAGAAACTTTAAATTGAAACTAGTAACTCTATAAAACCAGCTAAAGGTTTGGAGGGGTAATAAACCCCTCCCCCAGGCAGTTTCGATTATCTGACTTCAGCGTCTCGTGCCAATGTGGAAACCGGCCGGGTCACGCCACGCAGGGAAGGGGCTTCCTCTGGCCAGAGAACGTGTTTGTTGCTTGATTCCTAGGATGAAAAATGAAGGAAACTGTTTGCTCATTTTATCACCATCCTTGAGGATTCCAGTCTGTATAGATCCCGGAGCTGCGCAGTGTGGGGTACCCTTCCTTCAAGGTGTTTTTAATGGACTCTGGGATGTCAAGACGCCTCTGATAATGAGGCTGAGAGCCCCGCGTGAGGGGAAAGCTCAGTAATGAGGGAGGAGGACGATTTGTTACAGTTATGTGGTTACGTGGCCATAATATCTTTTTGAGGTTTATTAAATCATATAAAATTTCAATTTACACTGTAATATTCTATAAAAGATGGAGCACACAGAAGTAATAAGTATGACAACATTTCTTTCATTTATGAATCGTATTGTTGATTGTGTTAACACCGCCACATCCAGCAGCAGGGTTATTTATGTCGGGACAGTAATTTTCCATCTCCAATTTAATTTTGTAAAAGTTAATTACAAATTAGAATAAAATGAATGCAGTTATGGAAGGCAGCAAAATGCTGAGATAGGATGTTATTGGGGGGAAATATTTACTCAGGCTGTTCCTTGTGGAGATTGTTCTTGGGGGGCCAGGTGGCGAGCGTGCCTTTGGCACATCACGTCACCACCTGTTGGTTGAAAAGGAGCTCTAGGTTTTATCTTTCTTTGGCGGGGTGGGGATAGAGAGCACCTCTGGGGTCACTCAAGTGAAGCCTCTTCCTTTCCCAGACAGTTCACGAAACTTGCCTCACTCACTCAACGAGGCAGTGACAGAATGAGGACTAGAATTGCGGCCTTCTTATACAAGTAGTCAACTTTCACTTGACTTCAGAGTGGATGTGTATTTCTACCTTTAAAAGTGGAGGTGGGGGCCTCCCTGGTGGCGCAAGGGGTTAAGCCCTGCACTAAGAAGCATCTGCATCCACTGCAGCATGAGTTCGATCCCCAGCCAGGGAGGGGACCCACATGGCACAGCAGACCTCTCCTGCCTTGCCCTCTCCTACCTTGCCCTCTGCTCCCTCAGCGGTGTATTTTGGTTGATCGACCTGTTCTGCTCCCCACTCTGTCTCTGGTGAATTCTCTTACCGCCCCCCCACACCTCTGGCCTGAACCTCAGTTTTCATATGCATAAAATAAATCTTTTCTTAAGGAGTGGGGGCAGGAGTAGAAGAAAAGGAAAATTCCTCCCAGTTTTAGCATAAGCCAACTGGTGTCTAGGGGGATGGAAAACTAAAAGGCAAATTCCCTCTGAAGGGGAGATTCTCAGTCTGTTTTCCTGGCCTGGAAATTCCTTTTCCCTCTTGTCGTTGGTAATCTTTCTTAAGTAGATTTTCTACCAAAGCAACCCAGGGGAAGAGCCAGCATCACTCTTGCCAACCTCCACCGCTCAGCGGAAGAGAGTCGCTCAGAGACAGAGGCTGAAGCAAAAGGAGAGGGGCCTGGGATCCTGGACAGGGAAAGCCCAGGCCTCATTCCCTTCCCCTGTATTTCTCCACACGCGGTTCCCTAATGCTCTGGGGCCTGGCCAAGTTTTTGTGTCTCCTCGCTGAGAAGGTGAGTGAGTTCAGTGACGCCCACTTATTTCCCCCCCCACATTTGCTCCCCTGTTTGCTTTCAGATGCTCCCTACCTCACCACTGCACTTGAGCCTTTTCAGGGCCCTCTGAAATATCAAGATTGACTTGCTAGGTGAAAGACTTTTATATTTAGTTTTTAATAGAGCAAAAGTGATCTAAATTTGTTAATATTCTTTAGGTTACATAGGACAAATTACAGATAAGTGAATCAGTAATGAAATTTGTAATGAGAATTTCTCAAGTATGAAATGTTGGCGCAAGGAAAGTTAATTGCGGGATTTTACAGCCATTATAGTTTATATCATAAATGCAAAAATGACTGGGGCCATTTAATTACAGTAGGAACACACTAAATTTTTATGGAGTGCCATTTTGTTAAAGAGGTACTCGGAGCATTAAGAGCAAATACCATCCTAACAGCGGGTCCAGGTAGCTTTTGCAACATCAAATAAATATGCTATTGCTACAAAATTGTTCCTTAGATACTATAATTGACATGATGACTAATGAGACGGGTTTATTCTCACAGCTTCACATACTCAATTTACAGTGTCTGAAAGTTATTTTTTCTGCCATCCATAGACCTGGAAGGAACCAGAAAAAATCCCTCTTGGAAAACCCTATCTCTGCTGCTTCTCTAATTAACCTTCAAAAATGCATTTTGAAATATAGAAGTTGGTGCCTGGCATAGAAATTGGATTGTCTCAGAAAAAAAGACCCAAGTGCTAATTTGTTCCTTATTAAGTATCTGACATGTCAAAATCACAAGCAGTTAATGTTTTTGTGCTTCCAGCAGGTGCAGGGACAGCTTTTTCCTGCGACCAGTCACCATGGAGTGGTTCTGGGTATCGGTCACCCCAGAAACGAGTGCTGCTCCCACTGACTATCCACCTCGAGCCCAGATTCCCCTCCACTGCCCACGCCCAGCCACCAGGACCCAGAGCGTCTCAGCCTCTGATCTTGGATGGAAGGAGGTACCCAATGGGACACATGTGGGATCCTGCCTACACTGAGCCCCACTACTGTGGGCCTGCATCCCTCTTCACCGTCTCACACCAGTCCTCAGAAACTTCCAGAAGAGGAAAGAGGTTTTATGGAAAAAAGAACTAAATTCACTCTGGACCCTTGAACGTACCTCAGGTTGTTTTGGAAATCGAAAGTGGCAGCACCCCTGCTGCTTTGGAAAGGTGGGTGCTTGTACTTTCCTCCATCATCCATTAAAGTCCTGGGGCAGGGGCCTCCCTGGTGGCACAGTGGGTTAAGCAACGCACTATGAAGCAGACCGCAGCCACTGCAGCATGAGTTCCATCCCTGCTGCCAGCCAGGGAGGGGACCCACATGGCACAGCAGACCTCTCCTGCCTCACCTGCTGCTCCCCTCAGCAGTGTACTTCAGTCGATCTGCCTGTTCTGCTCCCTGATCTGTCTCTATTGAATCCTTAACCCCCCCCCCATGCCTCTGACCTGTACCCCAGCTCTTGTATGCATAAATAAATAAATCTTTAAAAAAATAAATAAAGTCCGGGGGCGGGGTGTGTGTGTGTGTGTGTGTGTGTGTGTGTGTGGTGAATGCCCTTTTCCTACTAGAAGCAAATGAAAGATAGATGTAGTTTCCATGTTTAGTCAATGGGATTAAAATCTGGGGACTGTTGAGTTTTAAAACCTGCATTCAAGACTCTGTTGTGACTTACAGCAGCTGTGAAACTTTGAGATTCTGTGACCTCTTCTGAAAAACAAGATTAACAATCCTGACTTCCCAGAATTTGATAATCTGGTAAAATATTTGTAATCCTAACAGCAGGTGAACGCACATTCACAGACACATCCTCCTCAGCAGCCAGGGACGAGGCACCCAGCAGCAGGTGAGTGGGTCAGTGAAGGGTGGTGTCTACACGCAAAGGAATATTATTCAGCCTTGAATAGGAGGGAGATTTTGACACATACTACAGCGTGGAAAGTCCTGGAGAACATTATTTGAAGTAATATAAGCCAGTCACAAAAGCACAAGCTGTATGAGTCCACTCACATGAGGTGCCAGGCTCACAGAGGCAGAGGTAGGGTGGTGGTTCCCAGAAGAGAGTGGGGAGTTAGGGTTTAAGCAGTGTCGTTCCAGTTTTGCAAGATCAAGCAGGCTCTGGAGAAGGGCAGTGAGGCGGTTACACCGCAATGTGGGTTGCCCAGCACTTAGAAACGGTGTACTTTGTGTTTCTATGTATTTTATGTGGATTTATGTCATATGTATTTTACCACATTTATTTATGTGTTTTATTGTTCATTTTTTGACATCAATGATTTGTTTTACTGATGGATTTTTAAGATTCAGGGTTAGAATCTGCTTCGATTTTGATTTTGGTGCTCAGATTATCTCTACTTTTGGCTCCTTCAGGTGGGTTCTTGGGTTCCCTTTAGACATTCTCGTCTCTCTCTCTCTCTCTCTTTTTTAAAAGATTTATTTATGCATACAAGAGCTGGGGTACAGGCCAGAGGTGCGGAAGGTGAGAGGATCCACCAGAGACAGAGTGGGGAGCAGAACAGGCAGATGGACTGAAGCACACTGCTAAGGGGAGAAACAGGTGAGGCAGGAGAGGTCTGCTGTGCCATGTGGGTCCCCTCCCTGGCCGGGGATCGAACTCGCGCTGCTGTGCTTCAGATGCTTCCCACTGTGGCACTCAAACCGCTGCGCCACCAGAGAGGCCCGCCAGACTCTCATCTCTTGGGCAACATTGTTTTATCTTCTGGCACCAGCAGATGTGCCAGGCTCCCTTGGTAACATCTGTGCTTTGGCTCAGGCTCAGCTACTTCTCCAAAGGCCTGATTCCTTTATTGGGAAGTGGTCTGGAGAGACGCAGGGGTCTGGTGGCAGGTGTGCCTGTTGTTACTGGGACGGTATTGTTTTTTAAGCCCTCATCTCTTCTCTCTCTCTGTATATATATTAAAAACCATGTTTTATGCTGATACCTGTGATTCTAAACTAATATCTCAGAGAACATTTTAAACATGTCCCTTTTCTAATTTGTAATATCTTTCCCCAACAGTAAAAACCACTCTCATTATTTATGATGGATTAACTTATGTGTTCAGTTCTATCATGCAGTAGCACAGCTAGCCAGCTAACCCCTACTCCAGCTTTGCTAACTAGATCATAGGGTTTATGCAGATTCTCTCTCTTTAGCATTACCTCATGGTCAGAATAGTCTTCCAGCCTGTTTAGATTTCTTCTCAGTCCCTTATGTAGCTATTTATTTGCAACAAAGTTAGAATCACTTGTTAGTATTTATATCCCATTTTGGGTTCTTCCCACTTCTTAGTTGCTTTGAATTATTTATTGTGGGGTGCGGAGGTATTGGAAGCATCTCTGGTTGAAGAATCAGAGCTGTACCTCGGCTCAGAGAAAGCTGGCTCCCCACTCCCCCCCACCCCATCTTCTCTCCACCTTTGCCTGCCCACCCCCTCCCTGTAGGTGGCCACCATTCTTAGTTTCCGGTTCTTCCCTTCTTAATAGCAGCGCACAAGCGATCAGACACCAGGGTATTTTCTTATGCTCCCTTCTTTCTTACACTAAAACTCACAAACTCTCAATACTCTTTGGACTTTGCTTTTTTCACTGAACTGTAAGACACGCCTGTACATTTTTCAAACTGGGGCATGAGTTTCAAAAGACTGAGAAATGCTAGGTAGACTGGACAATCTTTAACCCCTTTAACATTGAAGAATTTTAGTAGAAGGCTAGAAAGGGCTTGTACTCCAAAAGACTGGTCCAGAAAGGCTCAACGGTCCTTGCTTTCAAAGACCCTACAAAGCATCTAAGGAGCCAAAGTGTGTATGCATAGGAAAAGCTAAATGAACCTTCTGAAAAGAATTGCATCTTCCTGATCTGCCAGGACATGTGTCAACAGTACAACTTTCTAAAGAAATCACAAGCGGAAAGAAAGCAAAGCAATAACGCTGCCAGGTGGCTGGAGCGCCCGCAGATAGAGAAACCCAGATGCTCAGCCCAACTGATGGGCTTCCGGCCCCTGTAGGGCTTGCGGCGCTTAACTTGGTTCAGTCCACTTCCCGCGCTGGATCCCTGAGGTTGGTGCTTCTCAGTCTGGGGGTCCGGTTAAAATGCAGGTTCTGCTCTGGGAGGTCTGAGGGGGGCCTGAGAGGCTGCCGGTCACGCTGATGCTACTGGTCCCCAAGCGAGCTCTAAGCAGCAAGACCCGGTGAAGCATCTGTGACTCGAGTTCCAAAGACCTGTTTCTGTGATAGCAAATCAGTCTGCTTGTCCATGATATTAAAAAAAATCTCGGGCCTTCCTGGCGGCGTAGCGGGTGGAGCACCGCATTGTGAAGCGTCGGTGGCACAGCAACGCAAGTTCGATCCCGGGCCAGGGAGGGGACCCACATGGTGCAGCAGACCTCTCCTGCCTCGCCCGCTGCTCCCCTCAGCAGTGTGTTTCAGTCCATCTGCCTGTTCTGCTCCCCACTCTGTCTCTGGTGAATCCTCTCACCTTCCGCACCTCTGGCCTGTACCCCAGCTCTTGCATGCATAAATAGATTTTAAAAAATCTTTTAAAAAATCCCAATAAAAAGCTGACTCATAACTTCAGTCTTTGCATTGTTTCCTTGACTAAACTGTCTGGAGTTCTTGATCTAATTATGAGACGACAGCATAACACCATTAAAATATGTTTACTGATGCAGATGATTCATTATAAAGCAAAAGCTTTACATTCACTGAAAAGCAGATCCTAAACCTTTATAGATACACCTGCTGTGCAAGCAGATTAGATGCAGGTATTTACTAAGCTTCTCTGATGTGTGCAAACCTGCATTGAAGTTAAAATAACCTTAGCCTCCAGTGGATTCTGATTTTCGTTCCATCTAAAGAGGGTTGAGGGCTCCATCTAAGAGGGTTAATTAGACGTCTTCGTGGTAGTGATGAGTGTGTAACACCGTACTGACTCCGCAAAATTTTCTATGGCCTGGCACAAGCTTCCTGAATTGAATTCTTGTTCATGCATGTAGAATAAACTCACTGACACATTGTAGCTCCTTAGCAGCTCTAAAAACATTTATGTAAAGCATGTGTGCTTCTAAGTTAAGGAAGAAAGGAAACATTTTTGTTTCAACTCCAGGAGCCCACATAAGAATGTGTAGATTATATAAGAATTTTCCAGTCAATATCTACATGTAAGGGTTAGCACACTAGTTCTATAGTATATTTAGTAAACATGAATTCGCTCAGATGTTCCTGGCAGAAGAAAGTATTTTATTGGGGGGCATCCCTGGTGGTGCAAGGGGTTGAGCACTGCACTATGAAGCAGCCGCAGCCACTGCAGCATGAGTTCAATCCCCAGCCAGGGAGCAGACCCACATGGCGCAGCAGACTTCACCTGCCTTGCCAGCTGCTCCCCTCAGCAGTGTACTTCAGCTGATCTGCCTGTTGTGCTCCCCACTCTGTCTCTGGTGAATCTCCTCACCCCCACACCCCTGGCCTGTACCCCAACTCTGGTATGCCTAAATAAATAAATTGTAAAAAGAAGAAGAAATTATTTTATTGGGTTAGCAGCAAGCCCTTGCTTAGAGAAGATGTCCACAGAACCCGGGGCATAGTGCTTTCCACAAAAGTAACACTGGGCTTGGGCTGTGGGCACCCCGGGCGGGTCCTTGAGACATGCTACTGGTGGCCTAAGGACAGCCAAGGATGACATGAGATCACGACTGTGCATGTTATAGGCAGGAAATCAGGGAACTTTCTTTCCTTCGTCCACACCTCAGGCTACATTTGGTTCCTTAGCCCAATAACAGCTGTGTCTGCGGTCTGGGGATTTTGTTTACACCTTGTACTTAGACCCCCCCCCCCTCCTTACTTCCATCCCCCTGGACTCTCAGCCTCTTCTTCTTCCTCTCCCGTCACAAGGGCCTCTTATCTGCCCCTGAAACTGTCACTTCAAACTCCCTCGATGCTGAGGTCAGAAGAAAGGTCTACCATACGGCTTGTTCTTGTCACAGCTGGCCCACCAGTGCCTTCCACGGGCACCATGCCAGGAAGAGACCAGCTCAGGTACCATGTAGCCTCGGCCAGGTGTCACTATTGCCCTCCTTGGGCTCCCGCCTCAGCTCCACTCCCAGCGGCCTGGCTGGCCCCAGTGGAGGCCTCTGCTCTCACTCTTCTCTCAGTCTGGGTTCCCACCCCACCCCACCATCTTTGACTGCTGATGTTTCACTTAACTCACAAAGCCCGCCCTTCCTCCACGGAGCCTGTTCTGATCCCACCAGAGGAGATTACTTGTCAGTCCTTCTTACCTGCGGCAGGTAGCTTGTGATGGACTGCTCTCTGCCTTGTGCGGCAGCCAGTCTCCACAATGGTCCCTAAACAGTTGTTTTTTTTTTAAAAGATTTATTTATTTATGCATATAAGCACTGGTGTACAGGCCAGAGGTGTGGGCAGTGAGAGGCTCCACCAGACAGAGCAGGGGACAGAACAGGCAGATGGACTGAAACACACCGCTGAGGGGAGCAATGGGTGAGGCAGGAGAGGTCTGCTGTGCCATGTGGGTCCCTCCCTGGCCGGGGATCAAACTCACGCTGCTGTGCTGTGGATGCTTCACAGTGTGGCGCTCAACCTGCTGTGCCACCAGGGAGGCCTTAGAGTCGGGTTATTTTGCCTTGTCCCTCTGCTGACGGTGGGGCCGTGGGCGTGGCATGGACATTGTGGTGACATGCAATGGACATGTAGAGGCTGAGAAATAAACATTGGATAGTTTAAGTGATGGAGGTGCTGAGATAATTATCTAGTGCTGTGAGATCCATGCAGCTGGGAACCTTGCCTTTTGGCTAGAAACCTTTGTGACATCTAAAATAGTGCTTGCCTCCAATAGGCACTCAAAGGTTGTTATAGAATTGCTCTGGCTCTTTCTTCAGCAATGGTGAGGCAGATACCTTTTCCTGGGGGAAGAGAAATCCATGGTTTGTTGCCTTCGCCAATAACAAAAATGTTGGAAAGACAAGTGGCAAAACTGTTGCCATGGGCTTCTTCTGCATGGACTACAGCGAAAGAACCAAGATGTCTCTATCTGTTGGTGATCACACCGGTTCTTCCCAAGTCAGCACCTCTTGATGAAATCAATAATCTTGCCGGCCTCCAAATCAACCTGACTTGCAGAATTAAAGTTAACCAAACTGGGCCTCCCTGTAGCGCAGCGGGTTGAGCGCCGCACTGTGAAGCATCCGTGGCACAGCAGCCTGAGTTCGATCCCCGGCCAGGGAGGGGACCCACATGGCACAGCAGACCTCTCCTGCCTCGCCCGCTGCTCCCCTCAGCAGTGTGCTTCAGTCAGTCTGCCTGTTCTGCTCCCCACTCTGTCTCTGGTGACTCCTCTTACCTCCCACCACTGTGGCCTGTACCCCAGCTCTTGTGTGCATCAATAAACTTTAAAAAAGAGGATTTTATTATTAAAGAAAATAAAGTTAACTAAACTGCACCCAGCATCAAATGAGAAGGCAGGAATGCAATGAGCAGGTGGCAGCGAGCTGGAGGGCAGGAGCAGGCGCTTGGCACTCAGGCGGCCATTTCTCAGCTGCACCATCTGGGCAAATGACCCCCACTCGGAAGCTTTAGTTTCCTCATCTGTGAAGGGTTAATACCAGAACCTCATCCAGGTTCTTGCAAGGATGAAATGACACCGTGAATGTGCACGTCAAAACCAGCCAATAAACGTTAACTGCTATTGCTTGTTGTTTTATTATTAATGTGGTCAGTCTCCCGGTGGTATTATTGGGGTGTTCCTGCAGGAGATGACAAAGAAGAAATGTCTGGAAATCAAGGAACATTAAAATTGGAGTGGCAGCGGCCAGGGACAGAAGGCCCCACATGGAGGGCACTGCAGGACCAGAAGCTGAGGCCCCCCACAATCTGGCTCTGAGGTAGCCGAGCTCTGCACAGCTGGAGCGCAGAGATCCCATGACACAAGAATGTCCCCAGGCTTCAGAGGCTCCTGCACTGTGAGTTCTTCCCTCAACTCTGCTCCCGGAGACCCCCCTTGAAACTCCAAGAACAAGAAGCGTGCATTGCTGCCAAAGAGAGAGCATAAGCTAATGTCGCCAGCAGGGAAGAATAATAAGCAAATGTGTTAATTAAGGCTAATTAGACTTCTATTTTTATCTCTAATCATGTCTTAGAACCAAAGAAGAAGTCATTATAGTCCATTATGTTTCCAGGGAAAGATATTGTATTTGCAGTTCTGTATATGGGCTATTTTATATGTCACCCATTTTATCAGCATCCTACACATAATTTCTCACGCGGTGACCTGTAATCATGCCCAAGTCTCTTAAGCTAATGCATGATAATAGAATAAGCAGAACTCAGATTTCTTCCTTGGCATTTATTCCACTAGTATTTATTGAGTGGGCTCAATCTCTGTTCCCAGGAATCTTCTAGAAAGAGGTTGAGGCAAGCGTCAGACTTGGTAACTCTGGAGAATTCTAAACCTTCTAGAAAATGTCACAGGATATGCTTGATATTTTTATCATTGACTTAGTTGAACACAAAAAAGGACTGCTTATCAAATTCAAAGATATATCACACCAGCGGGAGACAGAACTACTTTGTAAATCACACAGTGACGGTTTAAAAGTTTCCTTAGTGACTGAGAACACAAGGGAACAAAAATAAATGCAGGGCCTCCCTGGTGGCACAGTGGGTTAAGCAACACACTATGAAGCAAACGCAGCCACTGCAGCACGAGTTCGATCCCTGCTGCCGGCCAGGGAGGGGACCCACATGGCACRGCAGACCTCTCCTGCTGTGCCCGCTGCTCCCCTCAGCAGTGTACTTCAGTTGAACTGCCTGTTCTCTTCCCGGCTCTCTGTGGTGAATCCTCTCATCACCCCCCCACACCTCTGGCCTGTACTCCAGTGCTTGTATGCATAAATAAATAAATCTTCAAAAAAAAATAAATGCAAAGTCCTGTATTTATGCAGGCAGAACCCATTACACGCACGTATTCACCATTTGTTCATGCGAAAAAACCTGTGGGTATAGTTGGTGGGGAGTCCTGAGCAAGCCAACCGTGTGGGTGATCACTATTTAAATGAAAAGTAGTCTTGGGTGTGGTGACCTTGTTGATTTCAAATGGATAGTTCTGCTGAAGGGAAAAACAGAGGGGATTAAGATACGCAGTGGGGGCCTCCCGCAATGGGTTAAGCACTGCAGTGGGTTAAGTACCGCACTAAGAAGCATACCACAGCCACTTCAGCATGAGTTCGATCCCTGGCCAGGGAGGGGACCCACATGGTGCAGCAGACCTCTCCTGCCTCACCTGCTGCTCCCCTCGGCAGTGTGTTTCAGTGGATCTGCCTGTCCTGCTCCCCACTCTGTCTCTGGTGAATCCTCTCACCCCCCCCACCCCTGCACTTTTGGCCTGTACCCCAGCTCTTGTATGCATAAATAAATAATTATTTAAAAAAATAAGATAGCAGAGTGTCTGTAAACTTTCCAAAATGTGGAAATTTAAACTTAAATGACAAAACAATACCATAAAGTGCTCAAAGATATCAAGCTGCATTAACAGAAACACAGGTTCCATCTGTTCCAGACGTTGCTGTCAACTTTGCCTGCTGGTTCCTCACTAGCGCCACCCAGTGGTGATGCGAGGCCTTCACAGGCGTCTGTCTGTCTGGAAGCTTCACTCCAAGGTGGCTTTAGTGGCCCCCAACTCCCGCCTTCCCTGTAAGGGAGAGAGATCTCACCTGCCCTGGTCGCCTCTGTCCAGTCCTGTGCCAAGTTCACATACAGCATTCACTTTACTCTCATGGGATTTTCTGTTTTCTTATTAGGGTGTACTTTTAATTTTACAATGGGGAGCAGTGGGAAAATAGGATTTGCTTCACAGACGATCATATGTATGGAATGTACTTAATATATTTGTACATATAAATATATATACATAAATATATAAATATATATGTATCTATGTATAAATATACACTTAAACACATACGTACATAAGGCATATATATATAAAAAAAACCCCACAACAACAGCAAAGGTCCCTCAGTATACAAAAGCCTTTTGCTCTCTTGCCCAGTTTACGAGGCAGACCCTGCCATGCGGAATACCGCCGGCAGGAGATGCTACGATTGTATCATGTGCTGCCGTTCTAGAAGTTGGGATGGGGGTGGCACTTTCAGTCTCCTCCTAGCCCACTGGACCACAAATCAGTTAAAATTCCAACACGAAAGGAGTTTATGCGGCTCTTTTCCCCTGTATAATAGATGCTCTGTCGAGTGGTGTGTTTCGTGCTGTGACAATTTATTCCTGCACTTGTGACAGGACCTCCGGCTGATTTCACTATGCTCAATTAGGAGAAAATGCATATTTTAATCTGCCCCGTGGTGAGGTAACACTTTGCTCAGTGGCCTTGGCAAACTGGCCATTTAACCATTTAGGTGGGTGGAAGCTTCCTCTCCAGCCTGTCATTCGGCTGCCAGCAGCCTCTCTATTCTCGTTTTGTTGCCAACACTTCCCAGGTTTCAGAGAATAAACAATTAAAGGCCACTCCATCATCCTTGGAGCCACCGTGCTGCGGCCCAGCCCCATCGCAGTGGCCTCCGTCCTGGCTGTTAGCAATTAGCTCGGCTCTGTGTGCACCGAGTTGCAACTGCCTTTCCTCTTGCCTGGTCTGGCCAGGGAGAGTCCAGCATGGGAGCCTGCATAGGGCCTTTCTCCCCTGGATTATTTATTTCTCCAGATCAAGGACAGAATTGGGACCTCCCTTGGCTGGAACTGGAAGGTCTGTGCCCACCAGCCCGGCCAGCTTCGCTCTGGCGCTGGAGTCCGTTGCCCATTCTGAAATGCTCTCCTCTGTGGCCGACTCTGTCAACTGGCGGTGTTCGCCGCCATCTTGTCAACATGGCTCCCATCGTCCCCATAGAGAACATAGTTATCCCCACCCCACCCTCATGTTTTGTTTGCCTTTCTTGGTTTTCCAATTGATGAGGTAATTTTAATTATCTCAACTTTCTTGCTTTCTAGCCCATCTTCCTTCTTCCATCATGTCTTGAGACCTTCAACTGCATGTGTACCACTTCGGAATTAGTTGGGGCACCCCGAAGTGGAATCTTAAGGGGGCATTTAATATGGTGGTCCCAAGGCTCAGGAGGACCGTGGGACTCCCACTAACTGATTTAAGCTATTTATGCTCTTTTAAGTTATATTTTCTCATTTTCAAATGTGAGGACTAGCAGTTCCAGCCTCATAGGCTTTCTGTGAGGATGTGGCTTATATCCCTGAGAGCTCATGTTTATTGAACTCTCCTCTCCTCCTGCTCCCAGGAAGCTCTGAGATGGGCGTGTCTTCTGAGTTAATTCCTGTAATGACCTTCTTATGATCCTGCTGAGGGCAAGGGGCAATGGCTAGAAAAAGGTTCCCTTTGTTCTCTCCCAAGTCTCAAGCCTGGAGATGAAAGCTGGACCCCCCCAGGGCAGAATCCATAAAGTCAAAGCTGAGTGTCCCAATGGCTGATAAAATGCCCACAGGAGAGTCCTGAGCCAAACACTTTCCTCCTCCCATATGGAAGCTGGGAAGAAACTTGAGATTGTTTTCATTGCCCTTAATTAAAAACAAAACAAAAACACAAACATTCTTCCCAAATGCTGTCCTCTAACTCTGGAGCTGATAGCCAGACCCATGTCAAGATGCTCTGGGTTTCTGTTGACTAAGCCGAGGTCATTGTGTACTTTGCATGAGCCTTCTCAGGGGCCAAGACCACAAAGGGTCAGGACCAGAAAGCTGTAAGTTCTGTGCAAGATGACGCCATTTCCGTTGCTTTAACAGACCTGCGACTTGTTGCCCCACGTTCTCATTACTAAATCACTGTGGCTCAGGGTCGGGGACACCAGCCCTAGTGTTACAGGGCAACCCTAATATAAAATGGGTTTCCCTCACTGGATCCTCACCCGCGCGCTCAGACTTTTATAATAAGTCCCAACTTCAGGCACACGTGACAAAAGTTATTAAAGGGTTTTTATTTTAGAAGAAATGGGGAATAAAATAGTAATAACACCAAGGGAAAGAGAGGGATACAAATCCATAAATATCCTACCAGATCTTCTAAGCAATGGCGTGTTGAGAGCTGGCTCTGAGTCAAGTGAGATGGCTCTAAAGGAAGAGAGTCCAAGGCTCACCTGTCTGATTTCATAGCCAGCCTGGCTGCTTAACTCCACCCTCAGGGCTCAGAGATCCACTCTTCGATAATCATCTTATCGGATTTGTGGTTCTGGAATTCTGGTGGTCTGGAGTAGGGGTTGGAGTCCACACACCCATCTGTGTAATCCATTCAGGACTATCCTTCCCCCAACACTAGGACCAGGAGTGCTTTGTAAGGAGATCACAGGCGCAAACCAGCCTTCCTTCCCTTCTCCATTCCTTTCCCACCTGCGTCCTCTCTGTTCTAGCAAAGCAGCATTAAAGAATCAAGGGTTCTGGAAGGAGTCCTGGGTCCCAGTGAAAGGATTTAAAAAGGGAAATCAGTATCACCCCCATTCATGCCCTTCATGAAATAGGTGAGACTCCCCAAAGTCAAGGGGTTGGATTATCTAGGTCATCATTTTTACCTGGCTTCTCTCTAGAACTGCCACGTGTCCTCTCTTTGTTGCAGAATTTCTTTCCATTGCTTTCCATGCACTTCCTGTCCTGTAAGACCCATCGGCCTAGCAATTGTCCCCTGCGTGAAACACTTTCCAGCAGAGAACCCTGTTGGGTGCCGAGGTACCTCCTACTTGCACATGTGGGTGCGCATGCGTTGATGTGGAACAGGTAAGTGGGAACGAGTTCTGCACTCAGGTTTGTAGAAGGCCTCTTGGTACCTGCCCTTGAGCGTGAGTCTCAAATCCAACGCGTATTCTCTGCAAAGTCCTCATGTTAGGGGGAAAGGATGTCCTGAATGAATTCTACAAATAGGCTTATGGACTCCAGTCCCCACACCAGACCAATGATATCCAAGAACTACAAATCTCATAAGGTCATCATTGAAGAGTGGGCCACTGGGACGGGAGGGTGGAGTTAAGCAGCCAGGCTGGGTATAAAACCAGCACACGTGGGCCTTGGGGGGCTCTTGGTTTGGAGCTGTTACAGGGCAACTTTAAGGTAACGTGGTAAACCACGTTGGGCACCAAACTGTTACAGGGCAACCCTAATATAAAATGGGTTTTTTTTACTGGGTTTTTTGCCTGCATGTTTAGAAGATTTTTATAATAAGTTTCAGCTTTAGGTATATGTGATGAAAGTTATTAACAGGTTTTATTTTATGAAAGGGGAATAAAATAGTAATAATACTAAGGGAAAAAGAGAGGTATATAAATTTGTAAATATTTTACTAGATTTTTTAAGCAATGTTGAGAGTTGGCTCCGAGTCAAGTGAGATGGCTCCCCAGGAAGAGAGAGTTCAAGGCTCACCTTTGGTTTTATAGCCAGCCTGGCTGCTTAACTTTACCCTTAGGTTTTAGTGATTTACTCTTTGATAATTATTTTATCGGATTTGTGGTTCTGGAATATTGATGGTTTGGAGTGGGGGTTGGAGTTTATACATATTTAGGACTACCTTTCTCTTTAACAGAGCCAGCTCTCAGAGTGTTATTGGGTTCCAGCTTGGAGGATCTGGTAGGACATTTACGGATTTGTCTCTCTCTCTTCTCCCTGAGTTATTCATTTTTTCACTCCGCCTTCTCTTGTAAATAAAACCCTTTATTAACCTTTGCCGTGTGTGCCTGCAGTCGGGGCATTATAAGTGCCTTTGGAGTGTGCGGGTGAGGACCCAGTCAGGCAAACCCACTTTATATCAGGATTGCCCTGGAACAATTTGGTGCCCAACATGGCTGTGAGCGCAGCTGGCAGGTCTGAGACCCTACCAGAACTACCTCAGATCTCATTTCTTGTTTGCTTTGCTCATCACACAAATGCTTTTCCTTTATAATTTTGTTCCAGGGCAACCCTAATATAAAGTGGGTTTGCCTGACTGGGTCTTCACCCGCACACTCCAAAGGCACTTATAATGCCCTGACTGCAGGCACACACAACAAAGGTTAGTAAAGGGTTTTATTTACAAGGGAAGGGGAAGTAGCGTAGTGAGTAACAAAAGGGGAAGAGAGGGATACAAATCTGTAAATATTCTACCAGTTCCTCGGAGCTGAAACCCAACAGCACGCTGAGAGCTGGCTCCCAAGGAAAAGAGAGAGCCCCCAAGGCCCACATGTCTGCTTTTATACTCAGCCCGGCTGCTTAACTCCACCCTCAGGTCCCAGTGATCCACTCTTTCATAATAACCTTATGGGATTTGTAGTTCTTGGATCTTGAAGGTCTGGAGTGGGGGGTCAAAGTCCATAGCCTATTTATGTGATCCATTCAGGAGGACCTTTCCCTCCTAACAGAAGCAAGAAGATAAGGGATAGGTCTTGCTTGAAGGGCCTGAGCTTGGTTTCACGCTCTGCAGTCACCATCTTGAAATTCAGAAACATTTTAGACTGAGGCCCCATAACCCACATCTGCACCTGGAGAGAACAAACACTTCTTGAGCCCTCACTACACTTAGGTCAATGGCTCCTGAACAGCTACAAATTCAAATCAGTGGTCAGAGCCTGCTGCCCGGCCGTGTCCTGAACCGATGGCGTCAGTATGTCTGGACCTCAGAACGCGTCACAGCTCTCAGGGATTGCGACTCCAGGAGGGAGCAAGGTTGGGAGTCACTGTTCTGGGCACTTTCACCCTAAAAGGTGTTGTTTATGCAGTGCAGACGAGAAAGCTGAGTTCCAAGGGGGTGGTGGATGGACCTGAGAACACACACCTGTTCTGGGGCCGTGGGGTATGAACGCAGTCTGTCCCGACGCTAAATCCTAATTCTTTCCATTCAGTCCATGACTCAAGTCAACCCGCCCTGCAGGCAATTACATTTGGTCATCAGGGGCCTCCCTGGTGGTGCAAAGGATAAGTTGCAGCACAATGAAGCTATCTACAGCCACTGCAGCACGAGTTCGATCCCCGGCCAGGGAGGGGACCCACATGGTGCAGCAGACCCCTCCTGCCCCGCCCGCTGCTCCCCTCAGCAGTGTGTTTCATCCATCTGCCTGTTCTGCTCCCCACTCTGTCTCTGGTGAATCCGCTCACCGCCCCCCCCCCCCAAACACATACCTCTGGCCTGCACCCCAGCTCTTGTGTGCATAAATAAATAAATCTTTAAAAATAAAGAAATCAATTTGGTCATTAGTAAATTCTCCTGGTTTCTGGACCAAATAGGTGCTCACCCCTTGCTGCACTTAGGAAATGACTCCTAAGCTTTTCTTTGTGTCTTGCCAAAAAAGGAGAAGAATATTGCATAGTCTGTCCCCAATTCTGAATTCTGTGCAAGACATGCGGGCAGACGTCCAGGACTTCCCACGGCTCGCCAAGCTGCAACCACCTGCAGCCGGGTCTGCTGGAGGAGAAAACGATTCTGACCCTCTCCCTGCAGGGGCTGGACCGAGCAGGATCAGGCTCCTCTTCCCAGCGCAGTCATCCGGCCTCTGGGGCGTGCCCTGCTCCTGCCCTTCACGGCGTTGGCCTTCCCCCGTCTCCCCCTGTGGGCACACGCAGACCCCTGCAGTCTGCAGGACAAGCAGGAATCACTGTGCTCCACTGTGAGCACGTTACAGGGCAGGGAGGGAGCACCCCAGGACCCCCAAACTTGCTGGCCCTAAATGGGTTCTGCCATCTGCTGCATCAAGACAAACATACAAGACCTTTTTTTTTTTTAAAGTTTGATTTATTTATGCATACAGGAGCTGGGGTACAGGCCAGAGTCATGGGAGGTGAGAGGAGTCACCAGAGACAGGGTGGGGAGCAGAACAGGCAGATGGACTGAAACACACTGCTGAGGGGAGCAGCGGGGTGAAGCAGGAGAGGTCTGCTGCGCCATGTGGGTCCCCTCCCTGGCCAGGGATCGAATTCATCCTGCAGTGGTTGCGGATAGCTCCACAGTGCTGTGCCTTAACCTCTTGCACCACCAGGGAGGCCCCTCGATGTCTTTTAAAAGATTGTTTTTAAAGGCTACACTGCCCCTTTCTTCCTACTAAGTAGCAAGCAGTCATCTGCTTGTTTTTGACATATTTCCTATTTTGGGATAGATTATTCCTCCACCACTCCACGTACAGCCTGAGCCAGACACAGAAGTCGTTTATCCCTTTAGGGGGTGGGGGCAAGTGCATGGATCTATTACTCCTTGTGTTAAGAAAGTGAAACTCCTTCTTTGGGAGTGTTAGGGGTTTTCTTTGAGTTGCTGCCTAAGTTTGGGCTGCTGTAACAAAGTACTATGAGTGGGTAACTTATAAGCAACAGTTTGGAGCCTGGAAATCAGGGTGTCAGTATGGTTGGGGTCTGATGAGAGCCCTCTTTCAGCATATATACTGCCAATTCCTCCTCTGTCCCCAAGTGGCAGAGCTAGCTGTGCCCCCTCTTCTCAGAAAGCACAGATCCCTCTCATGAGGGCTCCACCCTCATCACCTAGAAACCCCCAAAGGACCCAAAGGCCCATTACATTTGGGGTTAGGATTTCCACATGAGTTTTTGGGGTGAGGAGGTACAAGTATTCAAACAATAGCAATTGGTATGCCCGCCTGGCTTTCATCTGGGATGAAGGAGGGACACTGGCAATGTCATAGGTGGATTCCCCTTTCATAGTTTAGGTTTCTTTCTTTTTTAAAATTTTATTTATGCAAACAAGAGCTGGGTTACAGGCCAGAAGCATGGAGGGTGAGAGGATTCACCAGAAACAGAGCAGGGAACAGAACTGGCAGATAAACTGAAACACACTGCCGAAGGGAGTAGCAGGTGAAGCAGGAGATGTCTGCTGCGCCATGTGGCCGGGGATTGAACTTACACTGGAGTGGCTTGCGAAGCCCCACAGTGCAGCGCTCAACCCCTTGCACCATCAGGGAGATCCCTACTAGTTGCGGTTTCTAACAACTGCTGTCATCATGTCTTTGTTACAATATGGGTTATACACCCTAGTGTTCCTCTCAGTTTAACTGAAACACACCATCTCCGTTTCTGTGGAATCAGTGAGCACATGTGCTAGCTCTAAGATGTCTGCTGCATTTGCTGAGAAATGCCCCCTTTTGAGTCCATGAAGAGAAGTGAGTGGACGAGGTCTGGGGTGTTATTATTCCCATAGGTAGTTTTAATAGCCAGAATGAGCCATCCTAGATTCTTCCCAGACATACTGGTGTCTTAATAGAAATGCAGTAAGTAGAATTTAATGCAATTGAAAAGAAATCCAACAGACTAATCTAAAGAATGTCATTTCAGGAAAATAGCAGCGACTTACAATTTACTGGCCCTAAATTGGAAAATCAGTTCTAGAACATCATAAACTTTTAATTGTGTTCAGGATGAAACAGATTTAAAACAGAAAGGAGACGAAGGTGAGCTCCCATGTGCTGAACACCTTCCACTAGGGCCACAGAGTTGTAGTATTTAATTTCTTTTTTTTTTTTTTTAATAATAGTATTCTGGTGACTTTCTTTTTTTTTTAAAGATTTATTTATTTATACACACAAGAGCTGGGGTACAGGCCAGAGGTGCGGAAGGTGAGAGGATTCACCAGAGACAGAGTGGGGAGCAGAACAGGCAGATGGACTGAAACACACTGCTGAGGGGAGCAGCGGGCGAGGCAGGAGAGGTCTGCTGCACCATGCGGGTCCCCTCCCTGGCCAGGGATCGACTCGCGCTGCTGTACTGAGGCTGCTTCATTCACAGTGCGGTGCTCAACCTGCTGCACAACCAGGGAGGCCCTGTATTATTTAATTTCATCCTTACAACAGCCAGATGAAACTGGAGTTCCTTCCTTCTGAGTTATAAATGTGAAAATTGGGGCTCAACAAGAAAGTGTCTTGCCCAAGATCACAGGCTAGAAAGGATGTGGATTTGAATCACATGTGTGGGGACATTTCCTTTCTCCCACAAATTGGTGGCCTCTCAGATGGCTTGGCGGTGGCCGTCTCTGCTTCTCCATGCCTCAGATCCACTCACCGTGCTTTGTGCTTCGTGGCTTGAGAGAGAAGAGAAAAGGAAGGCACTCAAAGGTTCAGTTAGCTTCTTTCTGAACTGTGTTCTGTATGTAGATGTCACCTTCACCAGCTCTTTCACAACAGATTTGGAAAGTGGAGTAGAATATGCAAACTCTGCCTCCCCCCAGTCTCTAGAACCTCAACTATTGATGCTTTTCCATATTTATTTTTGCTAATGACCTCCTGGTCCTCCTTCCCATCTTTGCAGCTTGCTTGTATTTGCTACACGCTGACAAATCTCGCAAGTTTGGCTGAAGCAGTTTCTCTTCTCTGGAATGTTCTCACCCTCGCTGCTCCTTTCTCCAGGCAGCACTCACACAGATGGTGTCGCTTGAGGGAAGTCAGGGGCCAGGCAGAGTAACGCAAGATGCTCAATGTCTGTGGCCAGCACGACCGTTCTAGAAGTACAGGCAGATTGGAAGAGCAGTGTCTTCCTGCTCTGCACCCTAAGGCCTTGTGTTTGCATCCTTTGGTGGCCTCAGCCGGATGTTGGTCTCCCCTCTGTGTGATGAGTTCTAGAGTGTGGCTCCTTTGCACCCCCTGAACTCAGCCTGGTGATTTGTGCATGGCGAACATCATCTATGACTCCACGATTTTTCGAGCACATAAAAACATCCTCCTTGAGGCATCTTTCTCTGCTCTGTGAAATTCATTTGAAAAGCTTCCAGAAAATGTGGTCAATATGGGCAACCAGTCAGGCCAAGGAAACCAAGGCCCTCTCCTTCAACAGCAGGTCACCAGGAGCTCTGCACTGTCTCTGCAGCTCATTTTGCCCACAAGGCAAAGAAGAATGCCAAAGAAAGATCATTTGCACAACAGTGTTTCTGAGATCATTTATTTGCAACTTAATTCTCTATAAGAGTTTCAAAAAGGAGCAGGGTTAGCTAACACGGGGCCTTCTCTCCCCGTGGCTGGTATGCCCAGTCCAGGAAGCTGTAGGAGACCCGACTTTTTCTCGGTGGTGTCCATTCATCCTGGGTTTGTATTATAGGATGTGCATTTGCTGCGGGTGACCTCACACCTCGCTGCTCACACAGATGCTGGGGTGCACATCTTGTGACCCCAAGTGACACTTAATGTGCTGTGTTAAATCATGTCCAGCCGCTTCTTAGATCCAAAAGAAAGGAGCAGAGCCAGAGGGAGTGGCCACGCTTCTCTTTATTCTGTTTACCCTCTAATTCATTTTTCCATCTGTTCCTTGATGTCATACACCATTCATTGCAGGTTCCCCCTTCTTAGGTTTTTCTTCTTCCAAGTTATTAACATGTCTAGGGCCTTCTTGGGAATGTTTCTGGGACTTGGCTGCCTGCTGTCCCCAAGAGAAGGCAGTGGTTATGGCAAGGGCCCTCTGTGTGGCGTGCAAGACCGCATGCTGTGCCAGGCCAGCATTAGGCTTTTCATCCAGAAATAGCATTGACTGAGGAAAGAGCCAGGAAACAGAATCCCATCCCGTGAGCCGCTGTGGCTGAGCCAGCTCTCTCCCCAAGCTGATAGGAGCAGCAGGGCCTGAAAAGGGAGGAGACCCATTCATTAAGGGAGAAGGTTGCCAGTGGAGATGGGGTCACAATGGGGTGTCCTCCCAGGAGCCAGTGAGGGCCTGGAAATGATTGTTTGACTTCAGCATTCTCTGAGCTGGGCTTCTCCAGATTTTTATGAAATGCTTGGAATGAAAAAGTTCTGGTTGGTTGCAATGTTCTCCTTTTTGTACCTACAACCATTAGTTCATACTAACGCAGCTACCGAGTGTTCACTACAGCTTAAGGGGCACACACACATCCACCATCTCATCCAGTGTTCACACCAGTGCAGTGGGGGAAGCCATGCCCGTGTTACAGAGAGGAGGACGGAGAAGCTAACTGACCACAGAGCTGGGAAGAAGGAAACTTGGGGCTTGACCTTGTCTCTACCTGACACCAAAGACAAGTCTTCCTCGAGTTACACACACAAAGAAGTTATGCCTTTGGACTCTAGCCTTTGTGATAAAATTTTAAATTTAGTCTTGGGTGAGGCAAACATTTGGCCAGGGGCATTTGCTGATTGATCCAGATAAAAAGAGCATGTGGCCTGAAGTAACTTTGAGAAAGACAATTGAAAGGAACTCATGAGTTTCTACTTTATGTCCATGTCCTTTAATGCTTATTTTTTTATTTATGCATGCAAGAGCTGGGGTACAGGCCAGAGGTGCGAGGGGTGAGAGGATCCACCAGAGACAGAGTGGGGAGCAGAACAGGCAGATCCACTGAAACACACTGCTGAGGGGAGCAGCGGGTGAGGCAGGAGAGGTCTGCTGTGTCATGTGGGTCCCCTCCCTGGCCAGGAATCGAACTTGTGCTGCTGTGCCGTGGATGCGCCACAGTGCGGAGCTCCACCCGCTGCGCCACCAGGGAGGCCCCCGTGTCCTTTAATTCTTTGCCTGAAATTTCACGTGCACAATAAGGGATTGGGCTTTATTTTGCTCAGCAGCCAAGATTTTAATGGGGTCCTTCGGTTTTCCCCAATCCCTTTGCAGCTGACCTGACCATAGTTAGGACAGGAACTATGCAAGAGTCTCGCCTCCAAATACAACACTTACTGGAACGTCTTCTTGGACTGTCACTGTTCTCCCGTGTACACCAGAAATCCTCCACCAAGTGTTTAACCCATTCCATGCCACAGCTGTGCCCTGGGCTTTAAGGTTAAAGGAAACTTTGGAGTTAGCTCTTTTCTTTGGAAAGCCAGCGTCAGAGATTCCTCATGTGGAGAAGAGAAAAGGGAAACAGAGGAGGCGATCTGTGGGTGCTCTTGATGATGGCATACTGCTTTCCGGGGGGCTTTGCTGAAGGTCCTGACCTAGAGCTACAGGAAGGCTTGGAGGCCTTGGTTTCTGGGTGGTTCCTCTTTGCCTCTTTCTTTCTTCACCTGATCAGAAGGAGAGATGGCCTCTGTGATTTCGGATGAGACCTCGGAGTCACAGAAGTTTAAATTCATGAAGCTCTCCTTATCAACAAAGCGTCAGGCGCTTTCTCCCAGCGTGGCGGCAGGCAGCTCCTGTGACTTCCCAGAAGGGTCACTGCTGGCGCCCACTGAGAGCGCTTCACAGGCAGCTTCCCCACCCGCCAGGAGCTCAGCCTTCTGCTCGGTGCCGTTTTCGTGTAAACAGCATGTAACCACCTTTGGTTTCCGTGCTCTGTGTTAACCAACACAGCGAGTCCCTAAGGGAGGGAGAAGCAGCCCACAGGCGTTGCCTTGGGACAGTCGAGGCAAGACTGAATCCAAGGACAGGAAAACTCAATGTTGCATTTGGTGTTCAATCAACACCAGCTCTGAGTTCACCTTTTGTGGGGAAAAAAAAAATCTCTTTAGACATGGCGGGTACCTCCTTGTTTTTCCCCTTGAGCTGCGCAGTCTTCAGAGCAAATTATAAAGCATTTGAGAAATGCCTTACCTGGCTGTCGAGACCAGCGTCCCCTTCACCCAGCTCAGCATCTTGTCCCGGTCACTGCCCGCAGAAGCACCCAGTCCTGGGCAACCTCGCCTGGTGGGCCCCAGGCACAGAACAGGACAAGGATCTCTGGCTGATTTGCTGCTGTGACCTTCAGCTCACGTAGGAGCGACCCCATTTGGGAGGCTGCATGGAGCAGACGAAGCACTTACAACGAAGGAAAGGAGTCTTGTGATGCTGTCAACTTGCTTCTTCACCTTAGGTCAATCAATTACTTTTCCTGTGTTTCAATTCTTTTCTCCACCTGTACAGAGGGAATAATACCTATTTGCCCAAGTCCTAGGATGCAATGAAAATTAAATTACATAGCAGCTGCAGAATTATTTGACTCCACTGGAGTTGGGCGCTGCCTGAACTTGAATGGAATGTTGTGCAGTTCTTAATGGCCTCCATCTTCTGGTTCTGCAGACTTGAGGCCAGAACAATAGTTCAGACCCTAGTGTCTAGCAATGTAAGGATGCAGCCTCCAGGCCAAGCAGAGGCTGGAATCAGAACATAGGATGATTGTATGGAAATGCTGCAATGTTACTGACACCCCACGGCTGGGTTCCCCACTCAGCAAAGAGACTGCGGGATTCCAATGGGTGTTGACAAGGAAATGGGAATAAAGTTCCTGGTAGCAGAAATTTTATATAATTATTATCATGGGATAATGCTTTGCCATCATTTAGTTTCCAGTCTCTCCCTCTTTCTCTGTAACTCACCCACTCACTCACAAAGAGCTCTCTGAGAGCACTAACAAGCCTCACGCGTGGTCCTTCCTGCCTCGAGACCCACAGACGTGGCTGTGTCTGCTCCTTCGTGTGCACGGCCATGGCGACCTTTTTCATTCATTGACTGAGCCCGCTTGCTCTTGCCTTGGATCTTGTGCCCTAACCCTTCTCTCTGCCTGGAATGTTTTTCTCCCAGATCTTTCATTGGTTGGCATTCAAGTCTAAGCTAAAATCTCACCTCTGTGGAGACACTCTTCCCGACTCTTCAGCTAGAACTGCTCCTTCTTCCTTTGCTTTCTTTCACATAAAATTTTATTTATGATATAACCACATGATGTTTTTGTTTCCTTATGTTTGGACTACTTCCTATGGCAACGCCAAAGAGGTTTCTCTTGTTCTCCATTTTCTCTTTCTTCCTTAGTGACAGAGTCCCCAGAAGAAATCCCCCTATCCTACCCTCTCTGGCAGTGGGGAGTAGCCACATGACCAAGTTATGGTCAAACGACTCAAGAAGAGTCCTTAGATGGAGGAGAAACACTCATTTTATTCCCTTTCCTTCTTCCTGTCAACTGGAATGTGAATATGATCGCTAGAGCTTAGGCAACCATGTTGAACTCTGAGGTAAAAGTCTCATGCTTGGTGCATAGAGCATCAAGATAATAAGACCCTGGGTCTTTGATCATGTCATGATGTAATTCTACCACGCTTGGGTTATGTTCCTCGGCATATCTTTTATGTGAGAGTGAAGTTAAGTTCTAACTTGCTTAAGCTGTGATCGTGTTGAGTTTTTTGTCATTTGCGGTTAAGTTGACTTCTAACTAGTGCCAGTTCTCCACCCCAAACTTCCACCTGGCAAGATATAAGCGCTATAAAACTAAGGGTCTTGCCCGCCCTGTTTAATGCCATCTCCCTAGCACTGAATAATGCCTGAACACGGTGTTCATTTGGTAAATACTTTTACAATGAATAGATTGCTACTCTCTTTTTACTTAATTTTATCCTATTACTGGCCTCTTCCCCTCCTTGCGTTGTAACATTTTAAGCCTTGAGCACCCTCAGATCCTCTCCTCTTTGCCTTCTTGAAACACAGACATTCCCAAATTTATGTCCTTGACTGATGCAGAAAGACTAAGCATGTTTTGTTTTGTTGTGGGTTTGTTGTTGGTGGAGGTGGTGTTGGCGGTGTCAGTGTTATTGTTATTTTTTCCCCCTTGATTTCCTATATTCCTCCTATGAGTGAGACCATCGGTATTTTTCTTTTTCCATCTTACTTATTTCAGCAGATACATTCTGCAGGGGAGAGGGAGGGGCTGGGATCAAGGCAGGGATGGGAAGAGCACAAGGGACTGTGGTGACGGTGCACGGGGGAATTGGTGGTGGAAACTCTATGGGGGCTACACGTAGAAAAAAAAGCAAACACTGTAAGCAGTAAATAAATTAATTAATAAAAAAAAAGAGAAAGTCCTAAGCACATCATTGATGGTGTCTGCATTCTCACAATCCCTTCCAAGCGAAGCTGCCCTCCCACAGCCTGATGATGGCCTGCGGCCTGCAGGAATGCCAGCTCCTGTTCTACTCTCCACTGACCAGGGTTATCAGGCAAACCAGACACGGTGACTCCATGACCTTGTCAGGAAGCCGTGTCATTGCCTGGACGAAAGAATAAATCGCATCAGTAAGATTCCTCTGTCAAGAATATTTTAAAATTTTATTTTTGTCTTTAAAAAAATTCATTTTTTTCCTTATATCATTGTTAATTTTTGGACAGCATTTTATTTCTCCCCTCAGGAGTAGTACTTTCTATAAAGATTAGAGAGAAGCACATGAAAGAAGTATCACCTCCTAAAATTTGACCACTTTGAAAAACACCATCCAGAGAGCTGAGCTTCCTACTCCTTCCTCTTCCCACCCCTGTCTAAGAAATCTAAACCTTGAGTGATCAGTGTTAACAGTTTGTGGGTGGCTCTCCACCCACCCCCCTTTGTTAAACAGGCTGTGCTGCGTAAATGTCACCATATATAATACGCTTATGCTGCAGCTACTGCTCTGAAGCATAGAATCTCCTCCCCAGGCCAAGACATGCAGATTTACCAGGGACTGGTCAGTATTCCCTGAGTGGATGCCCCGAAATGTATCCCATGACCCCTCGAATTGAGGCGCTGTTCGGGATGTTGCAATGAGCATCCTTAGATTTGCACACTTGGAAAGCAGTTATCAAAAAGGGGACAACTGAATGGAAGAGCGGGGAATGTAAACATTTTAATAAATGCTATCAAAAAATTAAAATAAAATAAATGCTATCAAATTAACTCAAAATGGTTCTATCAAGCTTATACGCCCACCATGGATAGGATGCGGGAATTCCTATCCCCCCCCCCCTCTTTAGTATTATTATCATTCTTTTTTAATTTGGTCACTTAGCTAATAAAGGAAGTGTATCCCGGAGGGTTTTATTTATGGTACAGTCTCTAGAGAATCGGTTGCCGAGCTGAGGGAGGTGAGGGGCGTGCAATCTGCATTTGCAGTGGGAGGCAGCGCAGAGGCCAAGAAGGGTTGTGGCAGAGCGGGGTTCCAGGGAAGCAGAGGTTGTGGGACGAGAGGAGACCTAGACGAGAAGGAAATCTTGTGCGTGAGAGCGCGAGACCCCGCAGACACCCCCAATGCAGCTCCAGGGAGCCCCGCTCTCCCGCTCTGATCCTCTCTCTGCATTGCTGCAGGGTCAGGCTTCTGCAGTCCCAGCTCTGCCCATACCCCCTACCCCGCTTCCCCACGCCTCTGCCCACACGGTCCCTGAATGAAGTTCAAGCTCACAGCCTGGCTTGGAATCCTGCCGCCCGGGCCTCCACCTGCTTCCCAGCTCCACTCTTCCCCACCATCGCAACCACACTCTGACTTGCGAGTTCTTCCCTCTCTGTCACTGCTTTTCCTATTTCTTTTGCCCCAAATGTCCTCCATTTTAGTTCCAAGAACCATGTGTCTGTCTCTGTCTGCGATGGCCCCTGCAGGACCCTGGGAGGTGCTCCGTGCCCTTTTGCTGGATGAGCGAGCGAGCACCAGCCCTTGGCATCTGAGATGTCTCGCGCGCCAGGTCCTCGGGAACCCTTCTTCCACCCCTCTGCAGACTGGCTGTCCTTTGAACCGCATTGATGGCAACAGTTTCAGGGTCTGAGTTAAATGAAACTTTTTTATTTGAAACATTATTTATTTGAAACAGCTTCTCCATTAGTTCCTTGAGGCGGAAACAGTCTTTTCAGAAATGTATTTGTATTGACATAACATTGGTTGACAGTGGTTGTTGTTTGCCTTTGGGAATTATAGAGCCTGCCCCCTGCTGGTGTGTGACCGTAAGTGCTCCCAGCACCCAAGCACCCGTGGCCCCCCTGGGCATCCACTGTGCCCCTCCCCACTTTGTGCTGCCCTGCCCCTCCCTCTCCCGCAGAGAGTCTCAGTTCTCTAGTCTGCTTTCAAAGGCTTGTTTTTGGGTTTGGCTTTATCTGACCTTTAGTCCGGCTTCTCTATATTTCACGTATAAGGGACACCATCCAATGTTTGTCTTTCTCTTTCTGACGTACATCATTTAGCATGATCCTTCCAGATCCATCCACATGGCTGCAAAGGGCATGAGTTTATCTGTTTTGGTCACTGGGTAGCATCCCACTGTGTGCATAGATCACATCTTTGTCTGTTTCAGGGCACTTAAATAATGCTGCAGTGAACATGGGAACACACATTTCCTTTCAAATTCGTCCCATTTGTGTTCTTTGGCTAGATATCCGGCAGTGGAATTGCTGGGTCATATGGTAGACTTTTTAAAAAATTTATTTATGTATGCATATAAGAACTGGGGTACAGGCCAGAGGTGTGGGGGTAAGAGGACTCACCAGAGACAGAGTGAAGAACAGAACAAGCAGATTGACCAAAATACACTGCTGAGGGGAGCAGCGGGTAAGGTAGGTCTGCTGCGCCATGTGGGTCCGCACCCTGGCCAGGGATCGAACTCGTGCTGCAGTGGCTGCCAATAACTTCACAGTGCTGTGACTTAACTCCTTGTACCACCAGGGAGGCCCCTCATAGGGTAGATCTTTTAATCTTTTGAGAAGCCTCCATCCTGCTTTCCATAGGGGCTAGAACTGCTTCCATTCCCACCAATAACACTGCCTTGTTTTTAAACACGTGTCTGTCTTTCCCTGCACAAGCTCGTGTTTGTTTTCCAGAACTGTGCCTGGCACACAGGAGATGCTTACCAATGGCTGTTGAATAAATGAGTTTCTTTGCTGACATGTTTGACTTTGGTGAGATGGTTGCAGCCCTGTCTTAAAGACTAGGTGAGCCTAGTTTAAAAGGATCAGAGGGATAATTTGCATGTCAATGAGGCTGGTAGCGATAACCCATCCTCACCTGGGCCTGGGGATCCACAGCTCTTGCTACTCCTCACAGGAGCCATATCTGCTAAGGCTCTTGTTTTCCTGATGATGAGTTTTTAAAAACTGTATCTGTTAAATGATGCTCCTCTTTGATTAGCCTACTCTGTCAAGAGGTCACCTAGAATTCAGAGTAACGTGGTGGCATGGATTAGTATGGACTGACCTAGTTTGCTGGGCACTTGGCATGCTCTGGCAGTACCGGGTCCAGTTTGACCATTAAGCAATGACCATTTTCCTACAGAACTCGTAGGTCTTATTTGAAGCATTTCCCCTAAGTTACATTTTTAAGATTATTTGCATTGCCAATAAAACATATTCTGAAACAAGGTAAGTTTCAGTCTAGCTGGTATTTAAACAGTGCCCAAAGGGATAGAATATCAATTAAATCTTACTGCATTTTATTCCTCCTCCTCTATCTCCTTCTTAAAAGAAATCTATTTTGTGTAAAAGCAAGTAAAAAGTGGATTTCTAATCCTACTATGTGCCTGGGAAGAGGGGAAGTGACTGACTATAATCACCATGGCTTTTTATTTGCCTTCATTTATTTAGATCTCCTTAATCAGTTTTATCGTTTCTTTCATATAAATCTTCAATATATTTTATTAGATTTACACCTAAATATTTTTCCTTTGGTCCTAACACAAACCAAATCAGTTTTTTGAAATAAATTGAAATGAGTTGTTTTTAAAACAATTTGGCCTCTTTGTCTGCTAATTCTGCAAACTAAGCTAACTTGGTTTGCAGAAGTAAAAATACATTCCTTATTTATACCTAATGATTCTGTTCATATAAGATAATTGTCAGCCATAGCATAGCCTACATCTGGTTATTGGAGTACTCATGAGGTCAGAGGTTCCTAGAGTTGAATATGGGATTTGAACTTTCATTTATTTTAAAAAGTAGGATGCATTGTTTTCAGTGCATTTCATTGGGTACTGGATCCCTTGCCTTCTGATGGTATTCATTAGAATGAGGAAATTCTTATTTCATCTTGATGAAATATCCTCCCTAGATCTATAACTAAAAACTTGTCTGTGTGGCTCAAAATTTCTGTATTCCATTTGGTGGCACAAGGGGTTAAGCATCGCGCACTATGAAGCATCCACAGTCACTGTAGCACAAGTTCAATCCCCTGCCATGGAGGTAACCCACATGGCACAGCAGACCTCTCCTGCCTCACCTGCTTCTCCCCTCAGTAGTATATTTCAATAAATCCAACTGTTTTGCTCCCCCTTTGCCTCTGGTGAATCCTCTCATCCCAGCCACCTTTGGCCTATACTCCAGTTCTTGTATGCATAAATAAATAAATCTTTTGAAAAAAGATAATAGTCAGCTATTACTTTGGAAATTAAGAAGGGTGTCCTGGGCCTCCCTGGTGGTGCAGCGGGTTGAGCACCACACTTTGAAGCATCCACGGCACAGCAGCGCGAGTTCAATCCCCCCCGACCAGGGAGTGAACCCCATGGTGCAGCAGACCTCTCCTGCCTGCCCACTGCTCCCCTCAGCAGTGTGTTTCAGTTGATCTGCCTGTTCTGCCCCCCACTCTCGTGAATCCTCTCTCACCTCCCTGCAACTCTGGCCTATACCTAAATCTATTTAAAAAAAAGAAGAAGAAGATTTGAAGGGTGTCCAGACAGACATTACAGCCTCAATTTCTCTACCTATGACATGAATCCCCTCTCTATTCCTCAGTGTTTAAATACCATGGATCTATGGGCAGATATGTCGAGACCCCCTATCTACTTGCTGTGGCATCAATCACAAAAACACTTGCCAGACTGCAGGAGGCAAATTCTCATGCACTATGTCATTATAGGCAGGTTTTTAAAAGTAACCTATTTGACGTTCTTTCCTCCAGAATATACAACTTGAAACAAAAGCAGTTTCAGAAGTGAACCCCCAGAAGCAGCGCTCTCTAGATTGTAATGGCAACTTGCTTTTTCTGTCTGGCAGGTACTCAGCTTGCCAGGTGGCAAGAGATGGTCTGGAGCAACTCTCTTTTCTCCTAGTCCTGCAAGCATCTCTGCTCCATGCAGCCTGGCTTCTTGCATTGGCTCTTGGTTCCGGGAGGGCCTGCCTGTTTTACTTTAGCTGGCCTTGAAAATCTCTAGTGTGGTGCTTCCTGGGTACCATGGACTCATTTGCTGCAGCTCCAAGTTTGCAGCCATTTAACTCGTGAGCCACGAAGCCTGAGGACCCCCCTCTGTGTTTCAGGTGTCAGTGTGAACGCTCTGCTCACCCGGGCTTGTCCCCTGAAAGTTCCTCTATCTAGAAGCAGCTTTTATGTTTTTTTGTTTTGATTTTAAGATTTATTTATTTATGCATACAAGCTGGGTACGGGCCAGAGGCGCAAGAGGTGAGAGGATTCACCAGAGATCTACCGAAACACACCGTTGAGGGGAGCAGTGGGCAAGGCAGGAGAGGTCTGCTGCGCCATGTGGGTCCCCTCCCTGGCCGGGGATCGAACTCGTGCTGCTGTGCCGTGGATGCTTCACAGGGCGGCGCTCAACCTGCTGCGCCACCAGGGAGGCCAGAAGCAGTTTTTTGAAGCAGCAAGGTCAAAACTCATCTCAAAGGTCTGGCCTGAAAACCATCGCCCATCCAAGTATCTCACTTCACAAAGCAGGTCTAATAAGTCCCAAGCCCCCAAGGCTGCCACTTCAGGGTACTATGATGAAAAGTGTTTGGAGTTCTTCAGAGGGAAAGGAATATTTAGCTGCTAAATTGCATTACAGTCAATGGATAAGAATACGATTTTTAAATTGCAAGACCTGATGACAGTTTCTCCAGTGAAACTATGTATTTATAACTCACGAATTTCAATTTTCAGGTCCAACATGCCCAGGCTGCTCTGGAGCAGTTTATGGCGGCCTTGTGATGTAAGTTCTGTGATCTGAGTTTATTAGTTTCTGGCATTGGATCTTGTATTTTGAGTGATTCCTATAAAATGTACTTGGGAGTTATTATTTTCCTTTAAAGAATGTGACACTAAAACAAGTTTTTAATAAAATGTTTTGAAAAGGCAACAGGCTAAAAACAAAAAGAGCTGGGCAAAAATTCAAGCTAGTAATGAACTGAATGTGTCTCTAATTATATTGAATTTACAAGTAATAGGATGAGGCATGGCTAGCAATTACTTGTGAGTGGAATTGCACGCCTAAAGGAAAAGAAAGTGTGCCTTAAAGTTAGGGAAAATGAATAAAAGTGCTGTTTTATTACACTTGATTTTAAATATCTTTCACTCTAGACATCAAAGGTCCAATCAGTTAAAAATCATATTCTCCAATAAGCATTTGTAGTAACTGATGGTTTTCTCAAACCCAAGTTTGCTTTTGTTTTGCTTTCTTTCTATATAAAAACTTGAGTATGAACATCTCTTAGCCAGGTAGTTTGAAAGTCCATGAAATTTCAAGATAGTACCTCAAAGTAAAGTTAAAAGTGCTCAATAGAATTTCTGGACACAAGGCTGAAAACTCCATGGTTAAACAGGGCTGAGTCCTCCAATAAAGCCACTTAATCAGATGTATAAATAATACATTTGATGCCAGTAAATCTGCTTAAGCAGCATTCGCCTTTGCTAAGCCGTATCCCAGATGCTAGGACGCTGGTTGACATTTAGGCTCTTGTCCCTTGCCGGCGACCAAAGGGAAGCCCACCTGGACCAGAGGACCCATCCCTCCGCTAGCAGGTGGTTTTTCCCATTTCAACCCACACTGTCACACCAGGCACGTATGGTTAGTACTACCTCCGTTTTATGGCTAAGGAAACCAGGATTTAATTTTATGTTACTTAAAAAATTTTTAGATTAAATTTTTAACTTTAATTTTTAGAATTTTAATTGACTTACCATTGGTTGTCAATACTACCTAAGTTTCAGGGTACAGGTCACACCTCAATATGTGTACCTATCACATCACACCTACCACCACAATTCTAGGGCTACTCACCACTATCAGTGGGATCCCTTCCCCCTCCTTTCCTGTCCTCTCTGCTAACAATATTTTTCTCAGAGTCTGCTTGTTGTGTTTTGTTAGCTCCTTGGCTTTGTTTATATTCCACACATGAGAGAAGCTAGCTGATGTTTGTATTTCACCCTCTGACTTATATTGTTTGGTAGAATCACCTTCAGTGCCACCCATGTTGTCACAACAAGCAAGATTTTTATCTTTTTACTAGCTGAGTAATATTCCATGGTCTATATGTACCACAGCTTCCTTATGCAGTCATCCTACAATTGGCATTAAGTTGTTTCCATGTCTTTGTTACTATGAACACTGTTGCTATGAATGTGGGCATTTATATATTGTTTCAAAATACCTTTTTCATATTCTTTTAATAAATACCTAGTTATAGAATTATTGGTCACTTGGCATTTCTATTTTTAGCTTTGAAAGGAATCTCCATATCATTTTCCATAATGCCTGCACCAATTTACTCTCCCACCCACAGTGCACGAGAATTCCCTTTTCTCCTTGCCTCTACCAATAGGTGGTTTCCCATCTTTTTGATATAGGACATACTCATAGGGGTTAGATGGTATCTCACTGTGTTTTTGTAACAGGGTGGTCCCCAGGAAAAGGGGAAGTTTCAAGATCCCTGTCTCACCCTAAGTAGGGTAGAGTTGAGCAGGGATAAGAAAATGCTGGAGAGGAGAAGAGATTGGAGACAGAAGAAAGGAGGAAGGAAGAAAAGAAGGAAACAGGATGGAGAGCAGCAAGGAGACCTGAGGAGGCACACGGAGCAGAGACGTGAAGAAACTGCTCTTGCTTCTTGGTCCTGGACTGGTTGGAACAGATGTGGGTGAGAGACCCGTGGGGACATTGACAATGGCAGCTTTCATCTTGATTTTGATTTTGCTCTTTTCCTCCCAGATTTGTCTGACCCTTCGGACCATTTTCTATGGGTCTCCACCGGAAGGTCCTTTAGACTATGGCAGGCTTTTGGGCCTTGCTTTGGGATGATCTTGTTTGACTGGACTTTTACCCTCAAGGAGACGGGTAACTTTGGATGCTTGATTTAGTAACTACATTCTTTGTCTTTTCTGTATTGTTTATTAATTGTATTAAAGTTTGTTTCAATTAAAAGTCTTATATGTTTGTCTTGATGCGGCAGATGGCAGAACCCATTTAGAGCGGGTAGGTTTGGGGGTTCTGAGGTGCTCCTCTCTCTGCCCTGTAACAGTTTTGATTTGCATTACCTTAATAATGAGTGATGCTGAGCATTTTTTTGAATGTGTCGGTTCACCATCTGCATGTTTTCTTTGGAGAAGTCTCTACTTAGCTCTCCCACCCATTTTTTGATTGAGTTGTTTTTTGTATTTTTTGAATATTGAGCCATATCAGATATGATGTGTAAGTATCTTTTCCCAGTCAGTAGATTCTCTTTTCATTTTTGTGGTGTTTCTTTCACTGCACAAAACCTTCTTAGTGTGTGGTAGTCCCATCTGTTTATTTTTTATTTTGAGGAACTAGGATGTAGAAAGGTTCAGCATCTTGTGCTATGGAACAGAACATGGCAGAGTCAGACTTGAATTTACACAGTCTGGTTTCTTAACTATCAGACTCTATAGCAGTGTCCTTATAGTCTCCTCCTAAGATACCCACAACTTACAGAAGTATTCTGGAAGAAGGACAAACACAGATACCAGATCAAATAGTTTCATGAGGAAACTCCGGTGTAGAGACTTCAGTGACTTATTAGAATCACACATATCTCAAGTCGAGAGCAGACAGGAGATTGTTTGGGGAATCTGACTCCCAGTTGGAATAGCTGCCTGCTGTGACATTGCAACAGTGGCCAGGCACTGCAGCAGAAGCTCTCACCTTGAGAGTCCTTCCCTCTGTGGGTCTCAGCTTCCTCATCTGTCATCTGAAGGGATTTTCAAGAGTTTTGTGTTCACTTTCATTAAATTCTATAGCCGCTACAGCCAAGAACACTCCATATGGAGTCAACCACACTTGACCCTTCTGGAATGCAGGGCCCTAGTGCTATTGACCCTGGGGGAAACAAAATGATGGTGCTGACCCATCTCCCTTCTCCCCACCCCGTGTTACCTGCTGGTTGGCAAACATGTCCTCTTCCCATCCCCTACTCCCCTCACTCCACCGTCTGGATGATGAAAGGACGTTGGGAAGTTTAAACTAAAGTATTATGGCTGTTCTCTAACTGCTCACTACTATCTTGGGCGAAATTTGTGCTTCTACATGAATGACTCCTCACTTCTTTATCCTTCCCTGGAGCCATTTCATCCACAGGATTATGAGTCTTGAATCAGGAAGTCAGATTTTACCTTTAACGTCCTAGAAAATCGCTGTAAGATATGTCACAAGGATGAAGCAAAGTCATTTTTACCTGAAGCTTTGATAACCCTTTTAGTCAGATGCTTTTGCATAAAGTATAATCCCAGGTGAATTTCCCCTGCCAGGAGTTAATGTGTTAGCAACAACGCATTATGGCAAACGCTACCGTCATCGTTTGTTCAACCTCAGGATCGTGAAGAACTCTCTCCAAGTCTCCTTTATCTCTCATCTCCTGCAGATGGGCACTTATGTCTGTTTTATCAAATCTGGGGTGAAAGACCAGAGCATTGCTCTGCCAGACTTGGGTGTAAAAACTACATTCATTTTTCTCCTTACCAAAATGCAATGTAATTTGTATTGGGGTTTCCAAGACACCATTTCGGGTGGCCTTTACATCACCTTTAGATGACCCCTTAAAATTAGTGACACGCGAGATGGCAGGTCTCCACATAGGAGGGACATTCTTTGTCTTTTGATGTATTTATCAGTCTGCTTTCTAATGTTTATATGTCACCAAATAGTTTTAGTTCGTGTCATCATTCTTATTATCATTGGCGTGTGGTTGCCTGTTTTCTTTACTTTATCTGTTAAGCAGAAGTATATTTAATGTTCAAAATGATACACCATAAAGGTAGAAAAAGGCGAACGCTTTGATATATTACAAGTCTTTCATAGCATGAAATAACTGCTGCCTATTATTTTACTCCTGACGTTTTTATTTTTAAGGGAATTTCACTTGATTTGTGGTGCTGACACCTCTGATATGTTGTTTCCAGTGACCTTACATCCAAAACCAGTAGCGTGTGACATTTGATGGCCCAGATAAAAAACATTAATGGTGGAAAAGAGGGTTTATTTTCCTGGTCATAAATTAAGTTTAAATAACTCTGAATTTATTTTAAACTCTCCAGTACTTTTTACTGTCCAGGCAATAAATGTATTTATTACTGGGGGCCTACCTGGGTTTCCTACCCAGAGCCCTTTGCTTGGCTGCTTTTAATCCTTTTAAAATTCTCCCTCATGGACAGACCGTCAGCTCACCTGTAAGAGCTGATTTGCAGACTGTTGTCTAATTTCTATCAACTGGAATCAAAGAAAGGCCTGCTGACACGGAGGTAAACCAAAAGAGTTTTTGTTGTCAATCAAACTAAGAAAAGCAGGAGTTCATAAAATAGTCACTGATGCGAGTAATCCAGTCCTGAGTGAATTGTATTTGGAATTAGAGGGAGAGATATGGGCAGATGCAGGTATGGTCTGACCCTTCCGTAGCCCTGTGTAAAAAGCTTTGCTTTAGGTCTCGATTTAATTTGCACAGAATTGCAAGCTTGTTTTCCCATTTCGCTCTTTATAACTTTCCTTCTTTATGTGAATGTTTTTTGGTACTCATTCACTAGCTGTATCATAAAACTGTATTGAGAACTGAGTTAAAAAATTTTTATGATTTAAAAATTTTTATCTATATGTTTGAAAATTGCCCTATATATTTTTATTGAGATATAATTCACATACCATAAAATTCATCATTTTAAAGTGTACAATTCACTGATTTTTAGTATATTCACAGGGATGTACGACCATCACCTCTATCTAATTCTAGAACCTTTTCATCACCCATAAAAGAAACCCCTACCTGTTAGTAGTCACTTGCCATTCTTCCCTTCCCCAGCTCCTGGAGATCATTAATCTTACTCTCTGTCTCTGTGGGTTTACCTATTCTGGATATTTCATGAAAATGAAATGAAGTTATACGTGATCTTTTATGACTAATTTAACATGTTTCTAAGTTTTATCCATGTTATAGTGTGTATCAGTGCTTCATTATTTTTGACTGAATAACATGCCATGATATATATAGATATATATGTATGTATTTATGTATGTAATATATATCTTTATAATAGAACATTTTATTCATGGACAGATTTTTCATTTAAAAATATTTCATCTCTATATTGAAAAATTGCCTTGCAATTATTCTCCAGAAACTTGCCCGGTTTGGAGTATCTTTAAAAGTTAGATTTTTGGGGGCCTCCCTGGTGGCGTAGTGGGTTGAGCACTGCACTGTGAAGCATCCATGACACAGCATCATGAGTTCGATCCCCAGCCAGGGAGGGGACCCACATGGCGCAGCAGACCTCTCCTGCCTCGCCCACTGCTCCCCTCAGCAGTCAGTCTGCCTGTTCTGTTTCCTACTCTGTCTCTGGTGAATCCTCTCACCCCCCAGGACTCTGACCTTACCCCAGCTCTTTTATGCATAAATAAATAAATCTTTAAAAAAAATACTCCTGGTCCAGAGTGAGCACTCGATACACATGTGGGCTCTCAGTCTCAGCAAGAGCTAATGAAGGAACTACATTTAAAGAAAAACAAAGTTAGATTTTTTTAAAAGAAGTGATAAAGTATATATTATTTTAATATCTGCAGTAATAACAGTAACATAGCACTTACTGATTGTGTATTAGTTTCTTATAGACCTTGCCTTGAAACGGAAGAAGTTCTTTATTACATGGGTAGGATAGCAAAACAACAAGCCATTCACTACATGTGAATTCAATTTAAGGACTGCAACTTATTCTTGAATATGTGGGATGCCCTTCAGTGGCTGCCAGACCATCTGCAGACCCCATGGTGTTTCCTAAAACCCCAAGGTATCTCCCTTAGAGTACAGGGATATTCAGTGTGTATTTATCCTATATATTCTATGGGCAGGATCATGTCTGTGCCTTCTTTATTTTTCCTCCCAGGACCCTAACACAATGCTTCATAAGTAGAAAGCACTCTGAAAACATATTTAATGAATGAATGAAATTATTTCTCTTCTGTTCTTTGCACTCAATAAGAAAAAGAGACTTTTATACAAGGCATGGTGATCATTGCAAATTGACTCCCACTTGCCATTATAAAAACACAAGAGCACAATTTGATTTGATAGATGTCTACAAAGTGAATACAACTATGTGGCCATCATCTGATCAAAAGTCACAGTGAACCAGTTTCCAGAATCCCCCAGAGCTCTCCTCATCAATAGCCTGCCCTATTCTCCAATGGCAACCACTATTCCAACTACAAACATAATAGGTGATTTTGTGTGGTTTCAAACCTTACACAAATGGAGTCACACCATATGTCCTCTTTTTACACTATTGAATTTCCAAAATAAGTATAGAAAGCAAAGTTTAGAGCCTTCTAATAAGAATATGCATGATACATGATCTTTAGTATCTAAGCAGCTAAGACTGAACTAATGTAAGACATGAACACAACCCCCATTTTCACTTATGACTACACTGAATTTTTAAAAGTTCTCTCATGTTTTAACGATCGTTCATTTTATTGCTTCATTTCAGAGCTTAGAAAAGTGTAAAGCAGGCAAAGTTTATCCAACTCCTTCTATTTTTTCCTTCCTTAATCTCTTTGTTTTTCTTCAAGGAACTTGCCCTCGTTGATTCAGGCTGCTATGACCAAAATAACACTGACTGGGTGACTTATAAACATCAAACTTTTATTTCCCACAGTTCTGAAGACTGGAAAGTCCAAGATCAAGGTGCCAGTTGATTTGGTATTTAGTGAGGGTCCACTTCCTGTTTGAGGACAAGAAAAATAAAAAGGCAAATCAATCTTTTAGCTTCTTCATGGAAGAGGGAAGTCGGGTCATCCCTCGTGGTGAAAGACAAAACATCAGGGAGGAAAGTTAATCTCCACTGGTTGAGTTTGGGGCTGCATCTAAAGCTCAGCAATGTGGTATTTTCCAGTGGAGGAGTCTTTATCAAGCAGGAATACCTCTCTCTAGTATGGGGTGCTGACAATGATTGGCTAAGCTCTTTCATTTGCCACCGATAGATGCCTTCCAGAAGAGCTCCACAGATGTAACCACTCAGTCACTTACATGAACCCCGACATTGACCCTGACACACTTCTATTGCCAGGACATCATGCTCTATCAATGATCACTGTGTCCCCATACTTCCGATTTTTCTTGGAAGATTAGAAAGATTGAGAAGTGAAGGAGGAAAGAAAGAAGTTTCTAGGGCTTGGTTATCTCTTGAATTTTCAGCAGAAATGCTTGGCTGCTTATAAGCAAATGGCTGTGCAAACCAGGATCTCACCCCCACTGAGTTCAAAGCCCCCCAACGCCAACTAATTTATTAACCAAGGGTTCTTAAAGAGAACGATTTTTAGAGATGGGATCTTTTGTCATCACTCGTCTTTGAAAACAGAAGAAAACTGCTTTCAAGAGGACGTAGCCGCCAACATGAGCAATGGCGGATGGGGCATCATCAGTTACAGCAGACTGTTCAATTTCATACCTTTTCAGCCAGTCATACATCCAATAACCACAAAAGAAGGAAAAAAAAAAAAAACACATCCTCACTTCCTGTGCTTTAAACTTTTCCCAACACTGGCTTATGAAAATATTTGGGGTTGTTCACTGCCCTGCTCTCTGTAGCATAAACATTTATTTAAATGGGGCTGTCTCTAGTAATGAAGAATGAAGGAAAAACAATGGTCTGATTTTGACAAATTAACTTGTGATTTGGAGAGTCAGTGAAGCAGGGAAGAGACATTCCTAACTATACTAATTAAATGAGCTTGCAACATTTATTTTAATGCAATGGAACCAGCCATATGAAGATGAACATTTTAATTTATTTTGCAGTGACATTATGAAAAATCTCACTGCTGCAGATTATCTACAAAAACAAATCTCATCAGCATCTAGGTTTGTGCGGGAAATTTCCATCTTTCACGAGAGCCTGACCTTCCCTGATGGAAGCAAGTGAGAATGAGTTAAGTTACTTCAAAAGTTTTGCTGAAGGTTGTCTTTCCACTGAGGCTGGGCTTTATGTTCAAATGACTTCTGTGCCAAACACATCCATTTTTCATGGTGCGGCGTAGATGAAAAATTCTGAATCCATTCTACGGGGAATGCAAATATAGCTCATTAGTTCTAAAACATTTTTCATGAAAGACTGCAGAGTATTTGCCGGCAGATGAGGCTGCATAGTTCCAGCCAGGAATGAACACCACATGTCTCACTAATTGTTTTTTAAAGTTGTTCCTTTCCTCTCTGGCACCCAGTAGCTATTGAAAATAGGAAACAATATGAAAAATGGAGAGAGAGTTGAGCTTGTTTTGACATTAGTATGCTCTCGGAATCTTGACTTCCCTCACCCCCTCACACACAGCCATATTCTAGAAGGGAAAGACACAGACTTGTAGATAAATGAAGCAGTTTCTGATTCTCCTAGGGATAAATCGAGTGCCCATTTTCTGAGGCAACTATCATCTGAGGACAAAGTCTCGGGAGCCTTCTCCTTCAGCGCCACAGGCTCTGTTCGCCCGCTGGCTGACTGACACAGCACCCGGCAGACAAAATGGCCGCCTTCCAAAGAGGGACGGTGGGCTGCTGGCGCCTGGTCGCTACCAGAGCCAGTTTTCAGAAGTCACGCCCTCCAGAGATGCCTTCCAGACTGACATTCCCATTGGAACTATGCCAAGAAAGCGTGGGGAGCAGACCACCTCCCTTTCCAAGCAGAGGACGGAGCTAGGGAAGGGAAACTTCCTGGCTGGTGCAGCATATTGACTATTTGCAAGGTCTGGTGGGATTAAAGCTCTCTTTTTCTTGAGACCTTTCCCCTCATGCCCTCCTCCATCTATTGCTTCCCATCTGAGAGCATTTGCATGGTCTCGCTGGACCACATCGCTCTGAATAAACCTCAGTTCCCATTTAGGGACTCTGGTTTTGGCTTCCTCCTATCCAACCGACCACACAGCCCCGTGAGTGTGTGGAGTTAGCACACACCAGGGGAGCTGCCGGCATTCACGGGAAGAGCTGAGTTGTTCCCGCGCCATTCTCTGCCCGCTAGATCCTGCAGCCCTGCTCGGGACACTGTCCCTCAGAAGGCTCCCCCGTCCTGGGCACAGGAAGCAACTAAGAATGCATTTACCCCAGTGCATCCTCTGCCCTGGGCCTTGCCAGAACTGGCCCAGCAGACACGCACAGGGGGAGGGTGGGATGCCATACCTGGGTGAGAAGGGTCTGTTTTCTCCACCCTGCCTGCAGCAACCTCAGCAGGGTCTGAAGCTTGCCTGATGCCCACAGCTCTGTGCAATTCCTCCTCTCCTGGAGAACCCAGGGCAGTCTGGATTCAGCCTGAGAAGCAGAATGGTCTGCCCAGCTCCCTCAAGTCCTCAGAGAGAGGACCGGATTGCTTGTGCTCTTTGGGAACGAGAGTGAGGCCCTCACACGAGCCTAAGATGTGGATTAGAAAAATGACTATGGTGCCGTTGTATCCTCCTGGCTTCTAGTTTAGCTCCTATCAGCTGTTTTGAGGAATGACTATTTTGTTTTTAGAAAAAGTTGCTGTGCTCAAAAGAATAAAGGCATGGTTTTCTCAGGGCAGGGAATAAAAAGCAAATTACAAGCAAATTCATTGATAGGACAAATTATTCCCACTTCTCCCCTACAATCTCCTCACAAAAGCCAAATAAACCAGTTAAAAGACTAGGAAGACTATAAATCACAGGGTAAGAAGGGCCCATTTGGGGTTCTTTTGGGGCTCAGCTGATAGCCCCATGGAGACTTCTCATGGCATTCAATGAGATGATCAAATTAGGTTTCCTGGAATAAACATGATAAATTTGAATGAATCCCTACAAAAAAGTCTTGGAAACTGTCCTACAAAGACCCATCTCCCCACCCACCCCTACCCCCACTTCCTTTAATGGCCCTCATTTCAGATTCCTGCCCAAGCCAAGGCAGTCTGGCACGGTGTGGGCATTCCATAAATGGTTGTGACATGACAGTTAGGAAATCTTTGGCGCTGAAGGGGAGAGTGTCTTGCAGTGAAAAGTGGGCCTTGGCTATTGGTGTCATTTTGGAGGCCTCTAAGCTTGGGATATGTGGGTTCCTGTCTCCTCCCCAAAGCCAGCCTACTGGCTGATCATTCTTGATGCTGGAGGCAGTAGAAGGTGGCTGAGATGGGACCGTGGAGTTTTCGGTCTGCATTTAAGTCCAGCTCTCTCCCTGGGCAGGTTATGCTTTATGTCTCAGGTTTCTTGTCAGTAAAATGGTGATGGCAATAAAAGGGCCTTCTTGCCAGGGTTGTGTGAGGGTTGAATAGGTGGAGTTCACGCAGTCTTGGTCTACAGCTAGCGTAAGTAAGTTCTGCATCTCCAGATGGCCCAAGGGGATGACAGTAAAGATGGAAGAAGAGACCTCAAGATCTCTTGCAATTGAGACTGCAAGGGGAATCTCAATGACCCCCTACTTGAACTCTGTCGTTTTATAGATGTGGAGGCCTGAACTGGAAATTGATTGTGCAAGGTCTCCTAGTCAATGCCAGGCTGGAAGCCAGCCTAGGAGTCCTCAGGATTTTGAAACATTCTGCAAAATCTCCACACACTCAAAGTCCTCTTAGATAAAGTAGCATCTCTGCTTCGTGGGCAAATATTTCCCAAATACAGAGCTCTGTATATAGCACCCTTTGGCTTTCTGTTTAAAAGGAATTTCTTTTCTTTCTCTTTTTTAAAAAAAGACTTATTTATTTATGCATACAACAACTGGGTTATGCATACAGCCAAAGGTGCAGGGGTGAGAGGATTCACCAGAGACAGAGTGGGGAGCAAAACAGGCAGATCCACTGAAACACACTGCTGAGGGAAGCAGCAGGTGAGGCAGGAGAGGTCTGCTGCGCAACGTGGGTCCTCCCTGGTCAGGGATCAAACTTGTGTTGCAGTGGCTGCGGAAGCCCCATAGTATGGCGCTCAACCCATTGCACCACCAGGGAGGCCCCTAAAGAATTATTTATTTATGCATACAAGAACTGGGGTATAGGTGAAAGGTGTGGGGGTGGTGAAAAGACTCACCAGAGACAGAGTGGGAAGCAGAACAGGCAGATCCACTGAAACACACTGCTGAGGGGAGCAGCAGGCGAGGCAGGAGAGGTCTGCTGCACCATGTGGGTCAGCTCCGCTGTGGACAGCTTCATAGTGCAGTGTTTAACCCCTTGCACCACCAGAGAGGCCCTGCTCAAGAGGAATTTCTAACGTAGTCTGGAAGACAGAAATATATGAGAATTAACGCTAACGTCACCTACTATATTAAGTAACCCGGCACAGCCTGCATCTGGAGAGCACACGGGAGACAGAACGAAGACTGGGGCCGGGCACGCATCACTTACACAAACCACCATCACTCGGTTTCATGGAATTTACTGTCGTTGGCGCGGTCCCCAGTTCCACCCGCCCCAGGAAGAGAGGTGCTCCCTGCTGTTCTCACAAATTCCACTTAGAACTTAAATTCAAATTAGAACTTGTGTGGACAAAGAAAAGATTACTTCCTCACTTGCTTGCGCCTGCACTGACCTTCCTCTGGTGGGGATAAACGAACTGTCCGCTCCTGTTTCTATTTATCTACCTGGAGCTCATCCAGGTGATGTCAAGATTCTTCTTGAGAAGCATGTTCCATCTCTTGGATCGCCACCCCCTGCTGCCCCTTCTTTGTTCCCTGGGGTTGGGAGGATGAGTCGGGAGAGGTAGGAGACCTATGAAGCTGCAGTGAATGTTGGGGATCCTTGGCTCGCTGGCCGGGCCTCCTGGTTTCCAGGGCGACACCTCACCTCCACCTGGATCTGCTTGCCCCGCAGGCAATGGCAGCTGACAGAACTCCTGTGTCGCACTTCCTCAGCGGGCTCTGCCACAGCCCTGGTCCTGCCTGGGGGCCATCCCCCCCCAAAGCTCCTCATGCAAGCCTTCCCCAGCCAGAACAGGTAGCATCTATGTTCTGTTACATGGGCCCCAGGAGATGACTTAAAAACCGAACCTTAACTTCCTGCCTTAGTATGCCATAACAAGATACCAAATCATGCATGACTTAAACAACAGAAAATTTTTTCTCACAGTGCTGAATCTGGAAGGTCCAGGTCAGGGCCAGTTTCTGGTGCGGGCTAGCTCCTTGGTCTGCTGCCTTCTTGCTGCCCTAAGAAGATGGCCTGTAACCACAGTGTGGCTGAATTCCACATGTGGCTGTGCTCTCATGGGATCTTTTCTCAGTGTGTGCACCTGGGGGTCTTCTCCCTCTTCATGTAAGGCCAGCAATCCCATCAGATTAGGACCCTGCTTTCTACCTCAATTAATCTTTTAAAAGCTCCGTCTGCAAATACAGCCACATCGGGAGTTGAGGGCTCAATATGTGAATTGGAGGGACATACTTCACTCATCACAGTGTCTCTCTGCTAGCCACACTGAAGGGAGGTCCCAGGGGAACTTGACAGGGAGTTAGCTCTAAGCATCATCGAAGGGACAGTGGCCTCCTTGGGTCTTAGGTGATGTCTAGTTGGGGGAAAATGATATGTGTGTGGCTTGTAGATGAGGAAAAGAAGTTACGATGACATTTCTAACAGCAAAGCAGAATGCTTAAGACTTGGGAGACCTGAGTTTTAATCTTTTAATGATTTTCTGTGTGACCTTAAAGTGGCCTAGCGTCCCCATGGGCTTTATTCTTTCTTCCCTAGACATAGGAGCTGTTGACCTACTTCCTAAGGTGGCTGAGAAGACCCCATAGAAGATATAATTGAAAAAAAATTTTTTTTTTTTGCAAATATGAAGGTGTTTGTAGATGCTATGAATAAAAGTAATGCAAAATATATTCGTCCTTTCAAAGTTCATGACATTTGCAGAGAAAAGTGTGAGTTCTCTTAACTGAAGTCTCAGTTCCCTAAGGTTGGTGGGATTGCTAAGGCCGAAAATTAGTGTTCCCATCTCAGAGGTAAAGAGAAAGTATGGGAACAACACGGCCGCAGAGGGGGACTGCGTGCAATTCAGAACGACACAAAAAATGTTCAGCGCAATCCTCCAGTGACAGTTTGTCAGAGACGCAAATCCTTCAGGACATTCTCTTTAATATACTTTTAGTAAATGTTTTATTGTATTGGATTATGGGAATTAAAGGAATGAAGGATCCATACCATATTTTTCAAAAGCAATATTTTTAGAATCACAAATTATATTGAAATTTTTATACCCAGAAAATAAAAACAAAGATCAGAAGAACTAAACAGCATTTATATATGTCTCTACAGAGATATATATGTATATTAGCAAATTGAAATATAGCAAATACACACAAAAACACCCACATAAAAGAGATGCAAATTATATTTTTGACACATTTTCAGCACAATCACCTAATACAATTTTCTTTTATAGGCAGAGGTAATAAATAGTGTAACTGTATATTTATGGTGTATTTGACAAATGCATTTGCTTTGAGTCACAGGGAAAAGCTCCAGTGATTTTAACATTGAAATGTTTCTCATCTACCTGGACTAAATTGCTCTTCTTTCTTCTGGCTTTCTCACTGTGACCGATCTGAGGGGGGAACCACCTTTTGACCTCACAGCTGGTACATGCTTGGAATAAGGATTGGGAGCTTACCTGGAACCGCGATGCCATGGTACTCCTGTGTGTTTATATCTTATCTTCCCTTTAAGACTTGCTTCTTTTTTTTTTAAGATTTTATTCATTTATGCGCACAGGAGCTGGGGTGCAGGCCAGAGGTGTGGGGCATGAGAGGATTCACCAGAGGCAGAGTGGGGAGCAGAACAGGCAGATGGACTGAAACACACTGCCGAGGGGAGCAGCAGGCAAGGCAGGAGAGGTCTGCTGCGCCATGTGGGTCCCCTCCCTGGCCGGGGATCGAACTTGTGCTGCAGTGGCTGCGGAAGCCCTACAGTGCGGGACTCACCCCTTGCACCACCAGGGAGGCCCAAGATTTGCTTCTTTAGAGCAAGGACTATGTTAGTTCTGCACAAATACTCCTGCCTACAGGACAGTGATTTACACGTTATGGTGGATCATCAGGCCACGTTTCTTATTCCTTTGCAGACTGGCTCGTGGTCGTCAGAGAACCAGGCTCATGCGACATGCTCTGAAAGGATGTTCCCCTTTAGCCTGGCGAGGATGAAAGCAGTGACTTACTCTTAACCCAAGATATGAGAGGATTTCCCTAGCAGACGGACTTGACTCCCAAGTTGAGTGTTCTCCTTTGAGTGGCTCCATCTCTTACGTGGGTCCATTGGGCCAAGGGTTGATGGGTGGGTTTGGTCAGAAGGAGTTAAACTTGTTTGGTTTAAACAAGTGAAAAGTGGCGTAGCCTACAGGTTTAACTAGTGAAAAGCAATCCCAGAGGCTCAGTCCTGGCAAGTGAGAGACAGCTGGAGAATAAGAGTAGAAAACGAGGTTCTGGGATCTGACCCTCAGCTGGAGAGCTCCTGTCTCCTCCCAGACTGCCCTTGGGAAGCCACCTTCAGTCATGGGTGTGGCTTTGCCGGCAGGTATCTGTGGATGGACTTGCCCTTGAAGTCGGGATAGAGACCACCCCACAGGGGCAAAGGGAACGGGAGTAGCTGAGGAGCCCACCGAGCTGGGGACCAGAGAAGTCACAACCCACTGCAGCGCCCCATATGGTACTCACCTCAGGGGCAGTTTCTGGGGAGAACGCTTCACTATTGGTGGCTAATCAGCTGATGTGCAACCCTTTCTTGCAGATGCCTTGAAGTCGAGGACCCGTGGAGACAGCAACCTTGGCCAAACCTCAAACACCAAGGAATTCTGGGGAAGCGAGAGGCCATGACCCTTGCAGCGCCTGCCCGGCCCTGTTCACTTCCCCTTTTTTGCTCCGCATCCGGTCAGGAAGCGCACTAGAAGCACTGCATGTTTCCTTCCTTTATAAGTGCATGTCTCTCCTCCAGCCCGAAAATGAGACCCAAGCCACCCCCACCATGCTGCAGTGAACAGATATATTTAAATTTCTTTAAGCTTGGGTGACGTCCTCGGATGAGAAGCTCTAAGTACCAAGAATTATTGTTATTACTATGTAGTTACTGCCTAGCATGCAGCGAATTACCCTGCCCTGCTGTGTAAAAGATGTATAGTGGGGCTGGGAAGTGTGGAAGAGGGAAGGCTCAGAGACTGCGGGAGAAACCAGAGAGACCATATTGAGGAGAGCCCGGGGTGGGGTGTGCCCTGGATGGGGGCCTTATGGCCAGAGGCGGGAGATGATTTCTTCCCACTCAGCCAACAGAGGATGCCATGAAGACGCTAGAGTTAGAGAGGAAGGCAACACGGGGCTTAAAGGCATGGATTGAGATTGCAACTCCAGCATTTATTAACCGCATGCCTTGGACAAGCCAACAAGTCTGTGTGGACTTTGGTTTGGTATCTGGAATGGAGGAAGCTCTAAGTAGTTTAAGCAATGATTATTTCTACTATTATTAGATCTGGGACCAGTGGTTACAGATTTGCAGAAGGACCTGATATATAATCTGAAATATTATTTTCAGAGTCAGGATTTCAAGGAGGGGTCACCAAAGAGAAGGAAGGGGAAAAATGGTAACCACAGCCAGCATGGAACCTCAGAAAGCAGCCAAATGGACTCTCCTGGGAATTAACAAGGACCTCAATCGGAGGGTCTCAATTCAACCTAAAAGTAGTTGTTGAGAAGTGACAATTTTGCTGAGGAGATCTGGGTTTCTGTTTCTGGAAGAGCAGCCAATATGGCACATGACTGGTTAAGAAGTAGTAGACCAAATGGGGCCTCTCGGTGGTGGTGGCGGCTCAAGGGGTTAAGCACTGCACTATTAAGCATCCGGAGCCACTGCAGCACAAGTTCGATCCCCGTCCAGGGACCCACATGGTGCAGCAGACCTCTCCTACCTCACCCGCTGTGCCCCTCAGCAGTGTATTTCAGTCAGTCTGCCTGCTCTCTTCCCCACTCTACCTCTGGTGAATCCTCTCACCTCTTCCCTGCACCTCTGGCCTGCACCCCAGCTCTTGTATGCACAAACAAATAAATCTTTAAAGAAAAAGTCACGTCTGAACAAGGAGCTGTCTGATCCATGAATGGGTTGAGGTTGGTAGGTGGATTGCTTCCCACCCTGATGCTTTGAGGATGAGTACTTAAAAGTCCCCGATCCTCAGGAATAGAGGGAAATAAATTAATTCAAGAGAACAGGCGTCTCCCTGAGTAGGAAGCACAACACCTCAGCGGCAGGAATTGCTGGACTGTTCCATGTGAGCGCCGCACCCTCCTCTCTTTCCCTCTCACTACCTCTTTTGTTGTTCACGCCTGGAGTTGTGTAGAACTTTCCAGGCGGTGGAGGGGTGTACTAAGTGTCTCTAACCGACCACGGACCCAAAGTTAGCCTTCCTTCTTCCCGCTTACAGCCTCAAGAATTCTTTCTCAAACTCTCTTTTGAACTAAAACAACAAAATGAAACAGGTTTTCAAAAGAGAAAACATCCCACTGCATGGAATAATTTAACTTTCTTGAGTGGACTCTTTTGAGTCTCTTCTATTTTAGGGGAACAAGGCAGCCCAGATGCCTGCGGGACTCTACGGAATCTAGACAAGGACAGGGGTTCCTCGGCCTGCATGGGCGTGCTGCGCAGGACGGGGGCACCTGCCGTCATTCCAGACCATCAGTCATCCAGACCACTTAGATTTAGGGGAGAAAACCCAAACCACCTTCTCCGTGTGGGGTGGAATTTCACTGGGATGCAAGATGGGCAATAGAAGTGTGAACACCCGGATTCACTCAGAATGCAGGATCGAGGAGGCTGGGTGAGTGTGCAGTGTCCCTCCATCTGCATCCCAGACTGGCAGGCAAAGGAGAACTGGGGAGCCCCCCATGGGTGTGTGAGAAAGTACCGGGCTACTTGAACCCTTAAAGTAATGAAAGAAGACGTGCGCTGTCTGCTGGGCTAAAAGTTTTCAACAACTGACCTGGCTCAGTTCTTTAAAAATATTCAAGAGGAGGGCCTCCCTGGTGGCACTGCACTGTGGGGCTTCCACAGCCACTGCAGCGCAAGTTCGATCCCCAGCCACGGAGGGGACTCACATGGCGCAGCAGACCTCTCCTGCCTCGCCCACTGCTCCCCTCAGCAGTGTACTTCAGTGCTTGTTCTGTTCTGCTTCCCACTCTGTCTCTGGTAACTCCTTTCACCCCTGTCCCCATGCCTCTGGCCTGTACCCCAGTTCTTGTATGCATAAATAAATAAATCTTAAATATATATATATGAGGAGTGCAACAGACCACAGGCCAGGAAGAGGAGCAAAAGTGTTTGTTTGCTGGAGAATAATTTTCTTTTCTTTTTTTGTTTAGAAAAAGAAAAAGTTTATTAGAAGGAAAGGAACAGAAATAAAGTGGGACTCCCAGGCCAGTGGAACCAGGCCAGGGAGGGGTAAGGGAGCCTGGAGAATAATTTTCATGCAGGTCGCGAGTAACCTGGACGTTCTGTCGTGCCTGCACCTTCTCTTGCTCGGCTTTGAGGAAACGCGCTTCCAAGTTTGAGAATTCATCTTGTCTGATTAATGATGTGTACACAGAGATTTCGGTCTCATCTTCCTTCTCTTGGTCTTTTTATTCAGTTGTTTGCAGTGCTACAACCCCGCGGATAGATGGCTGTGCCGTGATAAATGTAAAGTTTGCATAAGCCATGGAACAGCAGGACAGCCTATTATCACTGTACATTTTCCATGGCTGTGCAAACCTCTGTAGGCTATTTTATTGCTAATAGATCCACAGAGAAACAGTAGTGATTTTACGACTCTTTTTAAAATGGAAATTCATGTTTGAGAAATACAACTGGGAGGAAACAGATGTAAACCACTTAAGCATTTGCAGAAAATTGAGATGCACACTCTTATTTACAGACCTACATTGCCTCCATCGCTTTATTTTCAAAATTAAAATAAGCAATCTGTTTACCATGGGAAATGAGGAACTGTAAACTTGTTGTTTTTCCCTTTACGTGGCAATGGCCGCCGTCGTTGGGTTTAATGGCAGAGCTGAAGCAGGATGGCAATTTTTTTCCCCTTAGGTTTTATTGTCTATAACACATTCTCTCTGTAATCTGTGTGAGAGGTAGGCAAGTGGGAAAGATTGTAGTATAACTGTATGTCTGATCTCACATTATGCTTTAACAGCTAAAATGATTACCAGACACATTAGAAGGATTTAAACCCCATATTTAACACCACCTGTAAATTGCTTAAAATATTGGAAGAGTCAATCAACCTCAAAAAAAATGCATTTATATGTCCAAACACAAATACATTTATCCTGGCCTGGCCCCAGAGTCCTCAGAGCTTGCAGAATGGTGACAAATGTCACGTTTTTGGAAAGGAGCTGTGAATAGAGTTCCATGCACCTACATGCCACTGAGCTATCTGCGCCCTGGGCCACTGGAGCGTGAGACTCTACAAAGGCTTCTCTGATTTTTGCTGTTTTCAATTTTGGAGCTATGCTTTTAAAACTTGCCACCAAACATATAACATAAAAGCATGTCATTTTAACCAGTTCTACGCGCACAATTCGGCAGCATGAAGAACATTCACAGTATTGCTCAGATATCGTCATTACCATCTCCAGCACTTTTATCTTCCCAAACAAATCTCCACCAAACATCTTCCCTGTCCACCATATCCCTCACGACCTCTATCCTACTTCCTGCCACTATACATTTGACTACTTAAGATACCTCATCTAACTGGACAGATGAGATGTTTGTGCTTTTCAGTTTGATGTCTTTGAGGTTCCTCTGTGCTGTGGCATGTGTTAGAACTTCCGTCCTTTTTGGGGTTAAATGGCATTCCCTTGCGTGGATGTGTCAGTTTTTTTTCTCTTTTTTTCCCATTGTATTTGTTTGGGGCTTATAGATTCAAACCTCTGCAGATGTCTGTTTTCACACCATGCCCACCTCCCATGCCCCAGGAATCCTCCACCACGTCCTTCAGGCCTCCTCCTTCTCCCAGCACCCTCCTTCCCCAGCCCTTCTGGTGGCCTGTTTTGAAGTCAGATGTCAAGGATTTGTTACTGGTTTGGTTTTGTCTAAGCCTTTGCTTTGCTTCTCCATCTTCCTCATATAGGTGACACCATCAGTATTTGTCTTTGACCTTCTGACTTATTTCACTTAGTGCGATCCTCTCCGGTTCCATCCGTGTTGCCCCGAATGGCAGGAGTTCATATTTTTCTTTCTTTTTTTTTTTTTAAAGATTTATTTATTTATGCATATAAGAGCTGGGGTACAGGCCAGAAGTGCAGGGGGTAAGAGGATCCTCCAGAGACAGAGTGGGGAACAGAACAGGCTGACTGACTGAAACACACTGCTGAGGGGAGCAGTGGGCGAGGCAGGAGAGGTCTGCTGCGCCATGTGGGTCCCCTCCCTGGCCAGCAGCAGGGATCGAACTCGTGCTGCAGTGGCTGTGGTTTGCTTCATAGTGCGTTGCTTAACCCACTGCGCCACCAGGGAGTGTCTGGGGGTGGGGAGGTTCATATTTTTCTATAGCCGAGTGGTGTATGTGCCACATTCCGTCTGTCCACGCATCTGCTATAGCCACCTCGCTTTAATATTGAGCAGTGGGCCCAGCACTGTAGGAGGGGAGTGGCCTGAGCACCATGAAGCAGGCCACACAAACTAAGGACCAGGGTAGCTGCCCAGGGCCAGGTGTGCAAAGAGGGGCCAGGGAAAGCCTCCTGTGCACTGTTCTGATCTCTGTCACCACTGCCTGCATAAATCTTTTGCTTATATTCTAGACTTTTGTTTTAAATCAAAAAGCAGGCTCAACCAAACCCCCTTAGAAACTGAAATTCATCTCAGAGACAAGAGCTGATGAACTTTGGCTCAAAGTCAGAGAATAAAAGATGTTCTCCCTGCTCCTATGCAACCCCAGGGCCTCCCCAAAGCCACTCACTTCCACCGCTCTGGAGAAAGGCATCGAGAAGATTCCCTGATTATGGCCCTTGGGTCACATCCAACAAGGCACACAGCATAGGGAGCCAGTCTCCACATTCACCCATCCTAGTGAAGCCATACTGTGTGGAGAGGTATCAAGTGCATTCACCCACCTACTTGCCATGCAAATGTTTGGGGACCCCTAAAGCGTGACGAGCTGAGACAAGGAAAATATCTGGGGACCGATATTTTCGGTCATGGCCGGAAGACTCGTCATGGCTAAAAGACTGATCAGCGTGGGCTGGAAGACTGGCCCGTGCACAGACCAGGATATTCTTTCTTGTGCCAGTGAGACCATTGCCCAGGGAGTAAACTGGATTAGAAGGGAGAGCAGTGCGGCCTGATAGCGCAGAGCCCTGGCAGTGCGTGTGGCCTGAATGAGGACAAATACTAAGAGGATGATTCATTGTCTAATAACAAGGAGGGGAGGGGGCTGTTTGTGTCACTAAAAATGAGTTGCATCTGGCATGTGGGACGCTTGAGCCTGGGTGGAGTAAGAGGCCTTGCATCCCCTGGGGCCTGCTTCTCTTAAATTCTATCTTGTGTCTGTCATTTCTTTACTTCCAGGTCTTTCAGGTTCCTTTCCTTACCCTGTTCGCTGGAGCTGGTCTCCGGCACAAATGGCCCGTGCTTCCCTGTCCTCGTCCACGCACTTCAGCAAAGTTGCTATACCTTCTCGGTGGGCCTGCCTTCTCTTCCCAGCAGTGCTGGTAGCTTCTCCCTAATGCCATCTTGCTTTTATAACAGGGTGGTCCCCAGGAAGGGGGGAAGTTCCAGAATCCCGGTTCCGCCCTAAGTGGGTGGCGCTGAGCAGGGATAAGAAGATGCTGGAGAGAAGAGATGCTAAGGACAGAAGGAAGGGAGGAAGAAGGAAGCAGGATGGAGAGCAGCAAGGAGACCTGGAGGAGGCACATGGACTACAGACGTGAAGAAACTGTGATTGCTTCTTTGTCTTGGACTGGTTGGGACAGATGTGGGTGAGAAACCTGTAAAAAGCTTAATAATAGCAGCTGTTATCTTAATTTTAATTTTGCTCTTTTCCTCCCGGATTTGTTTAACTCTATCTAACCCTATTCTCTACGTCTCCACTAAAAAATCTTTTAAACTTAGGGAAGGCTTATAAGTCTCATTTTAAGCCAATCCTATTTGGCTGGACTTCTACCCTCAAGGAGTTGAGTAACTTTAAATGCTTAACTTAGTCACTATATTCTTTGTCCTTTCTGTATTGTTCCCCAATTGTATTAAAGTTCCTTTCCATTAAAGGCCTTATATGTTTGTCTTAATGCGGTGGATGGCTGAACCCATTTAGAGAGGGCAGGTTTGGGGGTTCTGGGGTGCCCCCCTCCCTGCCCTGTAACACTTTCTCTACAGAGGCTGTCTGCTAAAGTGTCCTTCACCTCCATGCTTTTCTTAGCATCTTTGCAGCCAGATTGTCTTGCACTTCCTCTGTGTCTTTGAAACTTTCCCTTCCACTTTTGGCCTTCACTTACTCCTGCACCTGACTCTGGACAGGGGAGAACAATGGGCTGTTATCTCCCCTCCTAGCTCTGGATGTGGCCAGACCTGAGTCAGCTTCCTCCCGTGGCAGCCCCAGGGCATTTGCATGTGCTGGCATGCCTATAGGCAAGGGTCAGATAGAGCATCTGCTCCATTCACTGCTGCCACATCTGTAACGTTTCTCTGTTCAGTCATTATGTCAAGACGCTTTTTTGGTAGTTTTATTAGGGGGAAAGGTCGTCCTGAAGGGATTACACAAATAAGTTTATGGACTCCAACCCTCCCTCCAGACCACCAATATCCCAGAACCACAAATCCTATTAGATAATTATTGAAGAATGGATCACTGGGGCCTGAGGGTGGAGTTAAGCAGCCAGGCTGGGGATAAAACCAAACTTGTGGGCCTTGGGGTTTCTCTTCATTCGGAGCCAGCTCTCAACGGGCTGTTGTGTTCCAGTTCAGAGAATCTAGTAGGACATTTACGGATGTGTATCCCTCTCTTCTCCTGTGTTGTGACTACTTTATTTCCCCTTCTTTTATAAAATAAAACCCTTTATTAACCTTTGCCACGTGTGCCTGCAGTTGGTGCTTATTATAAGTACCTTTCAACTGCACAAGTAAAAACCCAATCAAACAAACCCATTTTATATTAAAGTTACCCTGTAACAGTTTATGTCAGTTTGATTTGTCTTGAGTGTGACCGTGGAAGCCATACTTGTTTGCTCTCTAAAATTGTTCCATCATTCTCATTGTCTCTGTTTTGCTCCCACCGGTCTCATCGACTCTGGCAAAATAGCCTAATTCTTCATAATGCTAACACTAATGTTATCATTTCTTGAGTGTTACCTAAATATCAGCTATGTGTTGACTCAACTAATCCTTAAAACAATCTTGTGAGACAGTTTAGTTGTTAATCCCATTTTATAGCTAAGGAAACTGAGACATAGAGAGATAAATTAACTTGCTCACAATCACACCGCTAGTCTGTGGGAGGCAGGCTTTAACCTAGAGCGCATAACCATGTAAGGCGGCGCTCTGCAATGTGTTACTGTCTGTCTGCCTCCTTCCCTGTCACAGGGTCATCTGTGTCTGCCTCTTCCTTCTGAAGAGAATGAAGAGAGTGAGCACTTGACCTTGGCCTGCTAAGTGGAGTTGTGATAAAGTCCTTCCAACTTTCCTAACACATTTTTTTTTCCCTTTTGATGGTACCCAGGACAAAACTGATTTATCTGCTGATGAAGCACCAGGTCTAAATGACTGCAAACATGGTCCTTGGTTTCATTCCAACTAGCAGTTAATTAGAGGTTGGCTGGCGGGCATGTATGTGTTCCTTTCAGGTCAGGAGTTTCCTCACCATGCATCCTCCCTCTGATTTCCTCTACCTTTTCTGTCCTCTTATGGCTCTTCCGGAAGATGAAAGAAAGGAAACACCCAGCTCCAACCTTTTCTCCGTCCTTGGCTTCCTGCTGTGTCTCTCCCATCTGCAGAATCTGGGACTTCAGATTCTGTCTCACGTCCTTTTTCCACTGATTTGCCCCAAGTACCACCATGGTGCCTCTTGCTTAAATCAGGAGTAAGATGTTCTTGACTTCCTACCTCCACATTCAGACTGATTCATTCAAGAGGCATTTGTAGAAACATGGATGGAGCTGGAAGGGATGATGCTCAGCGAAATAAGTCAGAAGGCGAAAGAAAAATACCGGATGGTTTCACTCCTAGGAGGAATACAAGGGGCCAAGGAAAAGAATAATAACAATGAAAAAAACAAAAACAAAAAAACAAGGACAAATCAGAAACGCTTTGTGTGTGATGGGGAGTGACTGGGATGAGGGCAGAAAGAGCACAAGGGACTGAGGTGATGGTGCACGGATGGAACGGTGGTGGGAAATGGAGACCACAATTGTTGTCAAATATAAATATATAAAGGGAAAAAAAGAAAAAAGACAAAAACAAAAAACAAGTCACCACTTATTTACTGTTATTAAAAAATAGAAAGATGTTTCCTATTTTTTTAACTCCTATCAGTGTTATCAATGCTTATCTACTTGCTTCCTCCTTGCGTTCCCACCTGTCTCATCAGCTCTTCCCTCTGAGATGAGGAGAGAGGGTGCTGCTATCCCCCATGGAATCTGCTCCCCACTTGCTCAGCATGGTAGCTTCCCCCTCCTCCAGAAAGCCTTCCTGATTCACTTTGCCCAGTCACCGGCCTTTCTCTGAATTCACAGCACCTACTTTCTGACTCTCACATTCTGCATGTCATCCCCTCTGCCTTGTGGCATTTCTTGTATTACTGTCATGCATCGTTATTAATGTTTCATGTATTTATGCTTTTGTCTCCTCAACTAAAATTTAAGTTCCTTGAAGGGGTTTGTACTTCTGGGTAGTCTTCATAGTGCCTTGACTTCGATAAATTTGTTATTTGATTTAAGTTCTGGTTGGACAGAAAAATACATTTTATTGAGTGCCCAGAGCAAGAGGATTAGGTGAACTGTTTTGATATTTCCTCAAATTCTAGTTAATCATTTCTCCATTGCCAATTGGGATTCCATTTCTAAAACATTGGACAATGGAACTTCCAGCAAGTCATCCTCTAACTTATTATAAAGAAAAGCTTTTCAGTGTGATTCTGTATGGCTTGAAAGTAAACAACTTTTTAAATATTAAAGAAGTTCTTTATGGGCAACAATATTATTTACTGGTTAAAAAAAAATACGTGTTCTGGAGCAGACTTTGCTTCATCCCCCCAAATTCGTACGTTAAAGCCATAAACCCAGTGCCACATGGTTTGTGACTATATTTAAAGAGAAGTTCTTTGAAGAATCATTAAGTTAAAATGAGATTTTTCAGGTGGCCCTAATGCAAGATGAACAGTGTCCTTATAAAAAGAAGAAATTTGGACTCAGAGAGAGACATGTGCACAGGTAGAAGGGGGGACCTGCAGGAACAGGTGAAAAGATGGTCACCTGCAATCCAAGGAGAGGCCTCAGGAGAAATGAAACCTGCTGACACCTTGATCTTGGACTTCTGACCTCCAGAAATGCGAGAAAATTAATTTCTGTTGCTTAAGCCCCAGCAAGTGGCATTTTGTTGTGACCTGTACTAAAACAAGGTTAACATTCCTCCTTTGGCATTTTTTCGGAGTGCCCTGGGCATAACTTGTCAGTTTTTTCATCTGTAAAGTGGACGTCGTGAAACTGGTGTCTCTGAATTGTTGAGAGAACTGAAAGGCCATGCAAGCAGCAGTGCAATGCCTGGCACAAGATAACTACTACTTTTGTGACCGAAATACACGATTTTGTATTTTGTAGAAAATTAGGAAGAAAAAGCATGCGTTGTACCATCTCCAAAGTAGAGTCATGAGGATTCTCTGCACATCTAAGTACTAAACATAGCTGTGACCATGCACATGCCATCTTAGATCCTTCTTTATTTTATTCTACATTATATCATTAGCATTCCCCAAAGTCACTAAAAAAAAGGTTGATAATCAATTGCCATTTATATAATAAGGAATTGCCTCCTTGGCAATTCCTCCAAGAACTTATAAGTTATGAAAACAAGCTTCTTCAGATATAAAACTTTACAATTAAAATATAATGTATTAGATGATATATATTATATATGTAGGAATAATTTATATATATATATATATATATATATATATATATAGGAAGGCTCCTGGCCACTGTGTCAGCAATTTGCTGGACGGGGCTATCTCAGCCCAAGAAGGGCTGTGGGCCTGGGAAGGGAGGCTGGAGAAGGGACAGTTGTAGAGGTCATGCTGTAGCTGCCCCCCCCCCAAAAGCAGCATAGAGCTCCAAGGCCACTGAGAGGGCTTGAGTCATCGACAGTTTGAATCCAGGTTCTGCAACTTATTGACGGTGGTGTCGTGGGAATGTGTGTAACTACCTACTTCATGATGTTTTATGATGATTAAATAAGAGTTTATAGTTGTGCATAAATGTTAGCTTCTTTCATAGGCAAGGGAGGAAATCTCAACCAATGGGTTTCAACTGCAAGTTCATCCCACCAGGAGGAGAATATAAAACTGTTTTGTCTTGATGCTGTTAAATATTCATTCCTCTAACTCCCTATGCTGTGATTCCACGTCCACTAAGCAACCTTCTGATGGTGCTTCCCAAAGGCCGTGTCAGCGAGTCAATAATGTGGCCCCAGTATTCTAGTTTCTCTGGCCATTTTACTTCCCGTTGTGGCTCTGCTTGGGCAGCTACTGAATTTCTCTTTGTTTTCTCATTTACAGATAGGGAATAATGTTACCTAGATACCCTGATAAATTGAAGAAGATAAGTGGTCGAAATAATGCTAGCTAGCAAATATGGAGTACGTGGAATCAGGGAGGCATGTGCCAAGAGGTACTCTGCAAACATGATCTCATAAAATGAGATATTGAGCAGCCTTTTTTTAAAAGATGTATTTATGCATACAAGAACTGGGTACAGGCCAGAGGTGTGGGGGTAAGAGGATTCAACAGAGACACAGTGGGGAGCAGAACAGGCAGATGGACTGAAACACACTGCTGAGGGAAGCAGCAGGCGAGGCAGGAGAGGTCTGCTGCCACGTGAGTCCCCTCCCTAGACAGGGATCGAAGTTGTGCTGCAGTGGCTGCAGAGGCTGCAGACACTTTGTATTATGGTGCTTAACCCCTTGCACAACCAGGGAGGCCCCAATATTGAGAAGTCTTGATGCTGCAGTACCTGATAGATGATTAATGCTTGATAAGCAGTAGCATGGAAATGGACATGGCAACTAGGAAATTACTTTTCACGTTGTTTATTTCTAGGCAGAGACTGTACCGATTGTGCCAGCCAGCTTAAGTATTCCAGGGCATGTAACACTGACATTAAGCTCTAATGCATGTATCTCACAAATATGGTTAACCATGTGTGTCCCTTTCTGAGAAATAGATCCCCACCAATAGGCCACACTTGACCATAGAAAATTCACCAAACTTGTAAACACAAAGGATCTTCTCTTTTGAACTTGATTTTTCTAATCTTTATTTTTAATGGGGAAGCTATGACCCATTGTATGAATTTAGCAGAGCTTATGTACTCATTCCCATACGCTAAGACATGTAGACTTAATCCTACTTTTTTTTTTACTTTTATGAATCAAACTACAAAGAACATAATTGTGTATAAAGGTTTTATTTCTTTATTAAGGTTTTCCCTTTTGGGGGGCTGTGGAACTATTTTCAAAGAAGCTAAGTGGTGCTAGGATGATGACCATTAAGCTTACCAGCCTGCCCTTGAAAGACTGTGGAATTATGTTGCTTTTCTTTTTTCTTGCACCTGGTACCCATGGTAGCCCACTGGGTGTGTGTGGTGGGAGGGAGGGAGAAGGAGCTGAGATAGGTAATAGGGTACTACAGGCAAAGGGCTTGGGAATGCTCCCCTGGGGTGCACAGTCTCTGCTGAAGCCATTTGCAAGAGCACTTCTCATCTCCTACTCATACTCTTCAACTTTAATCGGCAGAGCCGCTACTACTACGAGGCTGCATTTCGGAGTCATCGACTTCCACAGCCGTGTCTTAAGGGGGTGCACATGGGGCCATCCAGACTATTGAGAATGTAAGTTAAGGTTATTGCTTCCCGCCGCACACATTCTACTCGCAGGCTGATTAGTACACTGAAGAGCGCCCACTGACATTTCGTGGTCTAACATAAAGATTTCTTGTGCATAGCTCAGGAAAGAGAGACAGATTTTCAAACAGCTGTCTAATATCTCTGTCAACATAGAAATTAAATAGATTTAGGAACTTCAGAAAAACATACGCACATTGAATGGCTGGTAATGATCAATTCCAATTTCCAGTTGCAGAAATAGGAATTGTTTTCAATGTGTTCTATGGGTTATTCCAAGTAAACATCTGGCATCATTTTATTTCTTTTTAATCATTTAAATGGTGATATTATAGGCCTATCTATTTATTTGTCCAGCTATAGAGCTGATGATACTGGGAAGATACTGAAATGAATTCATGTTTTCATCAACTTTCAAATGAAACGTTAAATTGTTTTAAAGCAACCATTTTCACTTTCAGCATCTATCAACATAAGATTACAAACTTCGGCCGAACTTGTTAGAGTTTTTTTGTTTCTTTCTTTCTTTGTTACCAGTGATCGTGAAGGACAGAGACACCACTTTGCTTCTGGGTCATTAATAGGGTTTGTGCTTCAGGAAGATCAGCGCTTTCCTTCCCACACTGCAGAGAGAGCGCAGAAGAATCGCCCAAAACTCCTGACACTGTGACATTACTCCAGTGGACTTGTTAGTCTCAACCAATCAGAAGAACAATTATGAGACATCATGGCCAGGGAGAGGAGGACTGGAGTTGGCTGATCTGAGCTCAAATCCCAGCTCTTCTTCTTTTTCACCTTGTCATCTTGGTCAATGTGATCCAGTTCTGTCAGTCAAGTTCTTCATTTTAAGTTTCAAAATAATCCATTGTTTAAATGAGATAATGTAGAAGCAGCACCTCAAACTACTTACTCAAACACAAATACTGCATCATTTTACTTACATGAGATATTTGGAATAGTGAAATTCATAGAGACAAAGGGCAGAAAGATGGTTGCCAGGGATTGGGCAGAGACAGGAAGGGATAGTTGTTGTTTAACAGGTATAGAGATTTGGTTTTGCAAGAAGTATCTCTGGGGATTGTTTGCACAACAGTGTGAATACAACACTATTGACTATGCCTTAGTAATGGCTAAGAAATAGCTAAGTACTATGTTTTGTGTATTTTGTAATGTGTACAGCACAGTAGGTGCTGAATAGATCATAGCGAGCCATCATCTCAGGCGGTAGAATCCAAGGCCAGAGTCCTTCCCATAAGCCTACTCAAGGCCTAGCTGGGGGAAGTGAGCCACACAGCTGTGTGCCTCTGTGTAACTATAGGTGACCCAGTGCAACAACAACAAGAGCAACATCAAGTGACTTGGGTCTAGAGACCCAATTCATGTCCTTCTTAGAGGACTTTCGCAAACAAATGAGCAGTCCAGTCTCTGTTCAGGAAGAAACCATGTGAATTCAGTTAACAGGTCCAGGGCTCTGCTGAGAGCAATAGAACCTAATCAAAATTATAGATCACTTTAATAAGAGGTCACTTTGGAACCTCTAGGACAATTATAGTTACAGTTGATTTAGGCTAGTGTGAGGTTGTAAAGGAAACATGCCTTCAGTCTTTAAATCCTATAGCTTCCTTTGGGTAATTAGAAAGAAATACAGAGGGACATGGAGTTATAGACCCCATGCCCTTCCCTCAGTGCAGGTGCATACCTGGATCAGTCAAAGCTGCACTACACCCAGTAAATGCTTGGTCTACCGTGGTTTTCTATTACATTAGATGTCCTCTCCCACCCCCAGCCCCCAGGAGGCTATAACCGCATTCCTCAGCATTGGATAATATTTCAAATGCCATTTGCTGTACCCAAATCAAGTCCCAAAAAGCAACAGTTATGTTTCTTACTCAGAGGCAGTAAGTATGTAGACAGACAGTTTTGGGCCCCGGGCCTGTCTCTAGCATGTAACTAGTTCCTTCACCTGCAAAATGTGGGTAATTGTGGGAGGAACCTCTCGAGGGAGAAGGAAGGTGAGCTACTGTCTGCGAGATATTTTATTTCTGCCTGGGACATAGTAAATGCACACTAAAAGGATGGGATTAAGTGGCTGTTTATAGCTAGGTTATACAGATTCTAATAGGAAGTACAATCGCTTAGTATATGTTAGCTTAGATTTGCTTTAGGTTGAGGCATCTCAAGGTAGATAAGTCTTTTGAAAGAGCCATAGGAATACTATTAGCCCACAGATTTGAAACCAAAACAACTAGAGAAACTGAAGGAGAGAAATATGCTCTTCCTTTTACTCTCCTTTTGTGTGGTTTCAAAAGGAGTAGTAGTCATAGTGGGAAAAACTGTTGACTCCGTGAAGCTATCAGAGTGCAAAGAATGCCAAGGATAGAGTTTTATTATTATTTTTTTAGTAACAAAAAATCATCATACATGTAAAAGTATATACACACACACACACACACACACACACACATATATATTAGGGGCCTTCCTGGTGGTGCAAGGGATTAAGGCGCAGCACTATGAAGCTCGCTGCGGCCACTGCAGCGTGAGTTCGATCCCTTACCCAGGAGCGGACCCACATGGCACAGCAGACCTCTCCTGTTTCACCCCCTGCTCCCCTCAGCAGTGTATTTCAGTGGATCTGCCTGTTGTGCTCCCACTCTGTCTCTGGAGACTCCTCCCACCCCCTCCACCTGCACCTCTGGCCTGTACCCTAGTTCTTGCATGCATAAATAAATCTTTTTTAAAAATGAGTATATATATTAATTTTATGCTAGTTGAAATACTGTAACATAAACACCTACCATCTACTTAAAAAAGCCTTGTCAGTAACGGAGCCCACCTGGAGCCTGTCCCACCGCCTCCTGGGACTACTATTGTGAGTTTGTGTTAGTCACAAAGTTCATCTGTTTTACATGATGTTCTCTGAATACCCCTGAAAGGTGTATTTTTAAAGCATGAGCCATTCTCATGCTCTTTTTTCTTAATATTATATCTGCGAGATTCATCCATGTCATGTGGCTGTAGCTCATTCACTGTCACTGCTGAATTCCTCAACAAATATACAGATATGCATGAACTGTATTCATCCAATCTATGGTTCATGAACCTTGGTGCTGCTTCCAGCCCTTTGCTCCTATGAACATTATACAGATCCCCTGTAGGTAGAACGAAGCCATTTTTCTGGGGTCCTTTTAGAATATTGCTGATTTATGTAGCTATCATGATGACTGTGTGGTTTTTCTGCTCTAATCTCTTAATGTGGTAAATTAAAGCAATACATTTTTCTAATATTGGATCAATGGTGCATTTCTGGAATGAATCCTACTTGATCTTTTATTGGTTGCTGAACTTGGTTTACTTATATTTTATTTAGCATTTTTGGATTGTGTTTTGGCTTTATCTAGATTTGATATCAAGATTATACCAGCCCACAAAATGACCTATTTCCTCCCTCCCTCCCTCCTTCCTTCTTCCCTGTCTTCATCCCTTTTCCTTCCTTCACCCTCTCATCCATCTTCTCTCTCTCCTTTTTAAACTCTTGAGAAGAGCTTTATAAGATAATTTATGTCTTGAGATTTGGTGGCCTTGAAATTTTCATTGTGAAAACATTTTTAAACTCTTAGTGGTTATTTAATCAAATTTCCTGTTTTATCAAAAGCAGTTGTGACCAGTTGTATTTTTTCTAGAAATTTGTTCACCTAACTGTGCTTTCAAATTTGTTGCCACAAAATTGTTTAAAATAGTCTCTTAGTGTCTTCTGTGCCTGTAGCTATATCCTTTTTCTCATTTTATCATTATTGGGCCTTCTCTTTCCTTTTGAGATCAGATTTGCCAGGCATACCAGTCTTTGTAGAGATCAACTTTTTAGTTTGCTCAGTCATCTCCATAGTATTTCTGTTATTCTCAGTTAATTTGTTCTTTAATCTTTCTTTTCTTCTAGTTTGAGTTTATTGTGCTGCTGCTATTTTTCCAATTTTCTTTATTATTAAGCTTTAATCCTTCTTTTCAAATAAATGTTTAGCTCTGTGAAGGCATCACTTTCATTGCATCCCAAAAGATTTCTTAAATTAAATCTTTTATTTTGAGATAATTGCAGTTATAAGGAATAAAACTGAGAGAACCCCTATACCCTTTTCTCTGTTTCCCCCAGCGGTAACATCAAAAGCATAAGGCAACATCTCAACCGGGACATGGGCATTGGCACAAGCAAGCTGGAACATTTCCATGGCCAGAAGATTCCCTCATGGTGCCCTTTCCTACCATCGTCATTTCCTTCCTGCCCTCACCCTCTCTGTAAGTCCTGACTAGTCTATTATCTATAAAGTTTTGTCTTTTCGAAAATGTTTATAATGGAATCACACATTAATTTTTGGAGAATCTGCTTTTTGCACTTATCATAACTCTCTGAAGATGTATCTAGACTATTGCATTGATTCCATAATCCAAAACTGTTCTTTTTTTATTGCTGTATACTATTCTTTTACATGAATATATCTTAGTTCGTTCATCATTCACCCACTATAGGATAGTTGGGTTGTTTCTAGTTTTTAACTATTACAAAGAAGGCTGCTATGAGCATTTTTCTATACATTTTTGTGTAAGCCTCTGCATTTCTCTAGGATAAATGTCCAGGAGTGCAACTATCAGATCATGCGGTAGCTGCATGTTTAGTTTTTAAAGAGACTGACAAGCTGTTGTTTAGAGTAGCTGTGCATTTTACACTGTATGAGTGATTGATCTAGTTTCTGTGTGTCCTCACCAGCACTTGTTGTTGTCACTATTTTTCATTTTAGCTGTTCTGATAGATTTGTACTTATATCTCATGGTGACTTTAATTTGCATTTCCCTAGACTAATGATGCTGAACATCTTTTCATGTATTTATTTTCCATCCGTGTATCTTTTCAGTAAAATATCTATTCATGCCTCAGTGATTTCTGTCAAAATTTGAGACCTATTTGTATGTTCTAGATACTAGTTTTTCATCAGTTTAACTGATGTTTCTTTTTTTAATTTTAAGCACTTTCTCATTCCCAACAGGAAGCATGGGTTTCTTTTTTTTTTTTTTTTTTAGGAGAGAAAATTAATCTTTTTATATTTTTTTTCCATTTGTTTTTTTTTGTGTGTATTTTTTTATTAAAATATTTTAAAATTTACATATACTTGCCATTAATTGTAATCCCCATGTATTCCCCATCACCATCTCACCATGCACCATCACCTCAGTCCCTCGAAGCATGGGTTTCTTCTGTATTCTTACTATTTCCCGCTGCTTGATTTAGTACCACTGAGTGATCCATGATGATCTATTTTTCAGTTTCTTCTTATAGTCTGTCAATTCTTATTTCATATAGTTTAAAGCCTTGTTACTAAGTATAGACAAGTTTCTGGTGAATTATGGCTTTTTAAAAATATGTTTTGACACTTGTTTTCTACAGAAGTGATTTTACCTAGATCCTAGCCTATCTGGCATTACATGCTAGCTTTCTTGTGGTTATTCCTTTCCAGTTGTGAGAGTTTTCCTCAAATTTGTTCTCCCCATCTTCTGTGATAAAATAATTTCCCCTCTTATTTTTAGATGGACACTTGATCTCGTAGAGCCAACATTCCCCATCCTTCCTTGCAGCCAGATGTGGCCATGTAACTAAGTTCTGGTTAATGAAATTAAAATAAATGGATTACTTTTCAGATTCTACATAACTTATTCAAAATCAACAAGCGAGCCACTCCATGAAGGAGTGAGCCCTCCCTAAGAGAGACTCTACCAGGGCAGTCTCTGCACTGGCTGGGGCAGCGTCCTTCTGTCCCCCTGTGACTGTTTTGTTTTCCATTTTTGTTGTTGTTGTTCTTATATGCAGGTGTTTCTCTTCACCAGCTCTCTCCTCAGCAGAGCAGCAGCCTTCCTACCTGTCCAGAACCTGCACCTGCCAGGGCTTCTCTTCACTGACCTCCTTCAGTGGAGGCAGCGCTCCTCAAGGCCACCCACCTGCAACCACACAGGCCTCTCTCAGCAAACCTGTCCCTTTCTGGACAGCTCTTCCTGCCTGCTTGTGTCTATGCAAGTGTCCTTTACTCTACTGTCCCTTACCCTAATAAAACTGCTCTTAAAAAAAAGAAAATTTTAAAAAAAGAAAAGAAATAGATTGATAAAAGATAAAAATCGATGACAACTTCCCATCACTTTTTGTGACAATACAAGACATGCCATTTCCTCTTCATTCATTGCTCATCCTGCGTCTCAGAATGCAGATGCCACCCTGTTAGACCTTTCGGTCAAGACCACCCACTGTGGAGCCATAAAATAGAGCTGAAATCTCTGACACTGAGTGCCATGGACACCAACCTATAAGAGAGAAAAAGAATAAACGTCTACCCTCCTTAAGTCACTGTTATTTGGAATGTTCTAGTCAACTCTCATACCAATGACTATACCTGTCATTTTCTCTTTTGTTTTGAAGTTTCTGTACCCTTGTATTTTATAGATGATAATTATAAGCACAATTTGGCTCCAGTTTTGTTTTCCGTTTTTTGTTGTTGTTGTTTTTATGTATTCTCGTTTAGTTTGAATTTAATTTAATGGCCTTGATCTTTTAACTAGAAAGGTAAGACCATTTTCACTGAGCGTGTTTATCAATATAGTTGTATCATTATATTATTTTCCTCTATTTGGTGATTTCTATTTGTCACACTTTTTCTATACGTCTTATAGTTATAATTTCTCCCTTTGTTCCATTTACTCCCCTCTACTAGTGTGGGAAATTTATTTTTATTGATGTTTAACCTAAAAATTTTACTGTGTCTACTTAATTCTGTCTAAATAACGTCAGCGAGAAGATGTCAAATTCATTGTATAATCCTGAATTCATTAATATTGACAGTGTTTGAATATTCTTTCACAAAAGCACATTGTACTATCCTCTCCCTCCATGGGAGAATTACACAGGTGCCAGCCCACTGATAAAAACAGTGAGTCTCATAGCGTGGCTTTTGTCCTGGCATCAGCCTGGACCATCTCAACCTTGTCAACCTCAGGACACATCCCATGTTCTGAAAGGATATAGCCCGTAGCAAGGATGCTTTAGCATGTGTTTGTTTATGTTCTACCTCAGTCCACTGAGGTTCTTAAGGCCAGTTACAGAGATTAAGTCATTGTAAGATAACATAAAATATAAAAAAGTTGAAGGAATTGAGGAAAGGAAGCTATGTTTATTAAGTGATTGAATCTCATTCTCATTTCTATAAAGACATGGAATTGTCATTCAGAACTTCTGACCAACACAAGATAATCTATCTACCCAGTGCTTATGGAATTCCACCAGAACCACAAAAATAAACTTCTTTTTTGGTCTGGCTACCTTATACAAGCTCCATCACCTTTTTTGGAAGTGTTGTGTTTAAGCCCAGACGTTCATACTTGCCTTCGCAAACTTTTATGGGTTCAGATGCTTCACTTTAGGAATCTCTGTTGACTTCTACCCAAAAGCTGGAAAAATTCCTGCTTCTCTCATCTCTTCTACTCCTGAGCAGGCTACGTTCCACTTGACAAACCCTTTCTTGTGCTCAGCTGAGTCTAGATATCACCTTCTCCTGGAAGTCTTCCCTGACCAGCCCTCAGACCTGAGCAGAGTCTGACAGCGGGCTTCTATCACGTGCTGTCCATGTTGCTGTCTCTCTTTGTGGTATTGCCTGTTTCCTTGTTTGTACCACTCCTGTAGATGGTGAGCCTCATGAAGGCGGGCTCTGCTGCATACCCTAATGTCCAGAGCAGTAGCTGCAAGGAGGGGAGGTACCAATACATGATGACAGAGATGGATGGATGGGTGGATGAACGAATGGTACTATTGCCAACTGCTACACAGTGGCTGGAACTGACCAAAATGGTGCAGATTACTAGTTTGATGTTCTCCATTCTCCAGTGACTTTAAAAAATACACTCCCATCGGCAGGTTCTAGTTTCCCAAACTGAAGAGAAACTTTGCCACATTTGGTGGGAGGCTCTCAGCAGGTCTTCAGCAGCACCCGCCTTCTGGTATTCCTGACTAAGAATATGGCAGAATTGATGGCATGTGACCTCAGAAATTAGGAAGACTGTGAATTCTGTCTTGGTTTTCTCCTCCTCTTTCGCCTCTCATTCGAGTGGAAGCCACCTGCCGTGTCGTGTGTGGGTGTTTCTGGGAGAGACCCATGTGGCATGGAAACTTGCCGAGAGCCCCCCAGGGCTGGGCCAAATTATGTCAAGGATTAACCTTGAAATAAATCATTAATGGCAAAGGAATACAGATACATGGATTTGTAAAACTTTTATTCTAAGTTTCTTAGACAGCTGCTTAAAAATTTAGGCCTGCTCTCTCTTTCTTTCATGTGTAAGGATTTTTTTTCTTTCATAAGTAGTAAATAAAGAAAGCTGCTAAAGGGAACTATAATTTTCTACACTGATTCTAAAAGCAAAGGGCTACAAGTTCTAGGACCCTGTCCATGCTTGAAGTCCATGCAATGACACACTGTGAGATTAATGATCTTTTGAAATAATTAATGAATTAGCTATTTCCTTTTTTCCTTCTCTTGAGATTTAAAAAAAAGTTCAACCTGGGGGCCTCCCTGGTGGCACAAGGGGTTAACAAGCACATGCACTATGAAGCATCTGCAGACACTGCAGCACGAGTTCGATCCCTGGCCAGGGAGGGGACCCACATGGAGCAGCAGACCTCTCCTGCCTCACCCGCTGCTCCCCTCAGCAGTGTGTTTCAGTCCATCTACCTGTTCTGCTCTCCACTCTCTCTGGTGAATCCTATCACCTCCTGCAACTCTGGCCTGTACCACAGTTCTTGTATACATAAATAAATAAATCTTTAAAAAAAAAGTTCAACCTGATAAAGTTCCTAATTCCAATGGGGTAAGGAGTGTGTTCGCAGCTAGTGCCTCTCCTTATGAGTGATTTACATGCAGTCAGTATGCAAAAAGATTATCTATTCAGCAAAAGGGATCTGGTGTGCCTATTCCTCAGCAGGGAAACAGGTTAAAGCACATGCCTCTAGATTCGGCGGACTTAGAGAAGAGTTCAGTTGCCTGTATTTTTATCAAGTTCCCAGAACATTGCAATATACCGCAAGTTTAAGAGATTCTGCACTATTTTCATGGATTATCCATGTTTTCCATCTTAGCAAGGTAGGAAAGGACAGGAGAGCATGGGGCTGCTACCCCAGGTGGTTTCTCCAGGGCAGGGCTGGTAGGTAATAAGATGATTGTCATCCATGCTTACGGGGTAGACAATAAAACCAGGGGAGAGGGCAGAACTGTGAGCTGAGTTCATCAAGCTTGAAATGAATTGTCCAACATATTGCCAACACCAAAGAGGCCACAGATGGGAAGCTAAAAATCCAGTAGGAAGTTGGGAAGCAAGATCAGTGGGCCAAGGTCATTGTGAAGATTGAACATTGTCTTCTTGTCTGCTAGAAGCTGGGACATGGATGGTGCACCTGCACCTTATTAAACCATCATTGCATAACAACTTGAGCAGACTGCATTAATATGAAATTTTGCCAGGAGTTATTGACTGAGAGGATGATATTTGATCAAGAGATGGAGCTGCATGGACTTGCTATTGGGATTTTTGGGTCTTTGGGACTTGCTATTTCGGCCACCTCGTTTCTTAAGATATAGCTGTCATGTGGAAGCAAGCCCTCAGGACTCTGAAAAAGGATGGCTGAAGTTGGAATCATTACTCTCCATCATAACTGTGTGACCTTGGACAGGTCAAGGTCATGTCCCAGAGACTCAGTTTCCCTAAATCTATATGGGAGTAAGGCTTTCCCCATGGGGTTGTTGTGAGGATGAATGGAAACTGCCGAGCACAAAGTCAGCACTTAGTGATGTTGCTAAGTTTAGAGCAGACGCCTCTGCTCTTGTAGTTTACATCTTTGCGATCCACCATCCACCAGAGCGCTAAGCACACAGTTAGGATGCAAAAAGATGATCTGTTCCGTGAAAGCGTTCCTGAAAATAACAAAAATAGTGAGTCAAAATAATGAGATTCATTGATATACAGGCTTACCCTGTCTCTGAAACTAAACTGAACCATGCTCAGCCGTGCTGAGATTTTGAGGCAAATGAATAAATCATGATGGTAAGGACATAAAGTCTATTTAATGAACAAATGAATGAATTATTGAAGCTAAACAACTGTCTGGACATTGAATCACAGGATGCAAAATAGCCACATGAAATACGTTGCCAAGTATTTCTATTTGCTATTAAAATTCAAATATTTCAGTTATGTCCAATTATCTGGTGGGGTATCGTTAGCCAAATAACTGATTGTGGGCTGAGTTTTTCCCTGTGAATTGAGTCTCTTTTAGGATCCAGCAGCCTGAGACATTCTTGAGAGCACAGTGGAGAAGAGGAGCACCACATGGGGAGGATCATGCCCACAGGTCACCTTGCCCTGACCACGAGATCAGGTCATGCAGAACTTCACGGACCATCCCCAGCAGTGCGCAGCAGAGGTGTCATTTCAGTCTCGATTTCCAGATTCCATCATAATAAAATAGGGCTTTGAAGTTTCCTAAGACCTTTATTGCATAGCTTTTAATTAATGAGAATTGCATTATCACTTAGGCTAAGTATATAATCTTCTCAGGGCTATCAGGTCCAGCCTGTGGCCAATTACATTTTAATTTGCTTAATGAAATTTCCTAATAAAATATCTGATCAATGAATATTTGTATTGTGTATACTTTACACTAATACATGCTGACACAAATGCCTAGTCAGAGGCACGTGTGTCCTTGCAGACATCAATACTATTAAGACTCTTCTGTCGCAGAGATTTATCACCAATCTTCTTTCATTGGTTTTTGAGTTTTTTGAGCAAAACCCTTTGTTCACTTTAAATTTCAAATAGTCAAATGTATGGCTAAATATTAGCTCGCAAACGGAAGTTAGTTGCTGACACTAAGTATTTCACATGCAGGTTTTGTACCAAAGAGTGGGGCTGCCAATTTTCTGCTGTTTTTTTTTCTATATTCCTTGCAGATTGTAGAACAGAAGCGCTGAGGAGTTCCTCCAAAAGTCCAGTTTTCCTATCTAAATGTCTCTCCTTGGTATAGTACTTTTTCTGTGCAATGTTTTTTTTTTTCCTAACCCCAGAAAGGAAGGATTAAGTAAATAATGAATAAACATGTCTCATTGAAGCGACTTTGACACTTCATCTAAGTTTCCCCGTTAATTAAGATAAGATTGTTCTAGTCCCCCCAAAGGGTTATTTTTCCCTTTGAGCAACTAGGCTGAAATATAGTATAAAAGTGTATGAACACTCTGTTAAATGCACAGATTTAACCCCGCTGTTTTGCTCCTAATCATTATTAATTGCCTCCAGTGGTGGACATTAATTTACCTATTGCAGCAACATGCATCTTGAGCTTGGGCATATCCTAATACATCAAACAGGACAGGTGATATAATTCAGTTGGTCACAGCTGGAAAGGAGACAGCCACCCACATGCAGGCAGTCTGTCAACCTTAGTTACACTGCAGACACCACCACAGCCTCCAAAACAACATTGTACATTTATCTCTAGGGATAACTTTACAAGAAGTATGGCCGCTTGGTTCATCCAATTTAATCTGTTATTGTCTTAGCAGCTACAAGAATGAAACAGTTGAAACTCAAAACTCTGAATTTGTTTCTAGTCATTGAAGAGGAAATAACAGAGACATACGGTCGTGGTGCAGATAAAGTGATAAGTGCTCAGTTCAGAGTGGATTATATTTTAAGCTAGATGTCACCCACGGATTTAGAGTGAGCTGCTAATAATGTTTATTGTGATGTGCGATTTCGGGGTCCTGTCTTATTCTGTGGACCTTCAGGAGATCTTGAACAGCTGCCTGCAGGACCTTTTGTTGATCCGTGCCTGGCTCTTTGGAACAAAATTATTAGCATCGTTATCCTTGAAGAGCAGCCCAGTGCTCCTGGGTGGTGAGTGGAATACAGAGAGTTAGGTCGGGTATTAGACTCTGATGACATGACTGATAAAACTGAAACAGTGATGAGGCTATACTGAGTTTGTAACCAACATCAAAGTTATGTCTAAGGCTCAACTCCCCAATGTTGGCTCCTGAGACTGGCTCTCCGGGGTGGAGCTACTTCCTCTTCCTCAGTAGATTCATTCTAATTCAATGACATGCAAATTAAAAACACAATGAGCTATTATTACCTCATACCTGCTAGGATTGTTGTTACAAAAAAACACCCAGAAAATAACAAGTGCTCATGAGATTGTGGAGAAATTAGAATCTTTGAGCACCCATGGATGGGAATGTGAGGTGGGGCTGCATTTGTTACTAGGGTCATTCCTCCAAAAATAAAAAGACAACTAACTACCATATGTCCAGCCATCTCAGCCTGGGTATACACCCAAAGGAATTGAAAACAAAATCTCAAAGAGACATTTGCACCCCATATTCATTGCAGCACCACACACAACAGGCAGGATCTGGAAGCAGTCCCAGCGCCCATCAGCACATTAATCAATAAGGAAAATGTGGTTTATAAATACAAAGAAATTTTAATAAGAAAATAAATTCTAGCACACGCTACAGGGATGAACCTTAAGGTTATGATGCGTAACGAAATAAACCAGTCCAGAAACTCAAATACTCTATCATTTTACTTACATAAGATATTCGGAGTAGTCAAATTCATGGAGACAGGAGTAGGATGATGGCTGCCAGGGGCTGCACAGAGATAGGAATGGATAGTTGTTGTTTAACAGGTATGGAGATTTGGCTTTGCAAGAAGTATCCTGGGGACTGTTTGCACAACAGTGTGAATACAGCACTACTGACTGTGCTTTAGAAATGACTAAGTATTATGCTTTGTGTATTTTGTAATGCGGACAGTTAAAAACAACTCATTCTAGACTGTCATGCTTACCTCCACTGCTGGTTTGTTTAGCTCCCTTGATTGCTCGTTACCCCTAAGAACAAGGACAAAAGGCGTGGTGGCCCCATCTCCCCTTCCTTGCCCATCGAGTGGGATTGCATCTTCCTGCTAATCGAAGAATAAGGGAGTGTGACAGGGTCATCCCCAGGAAAGGGGGGAGTTCCAGAATCCTGGTTCCGCCCTAAGTGGGTGGAGCTGAGCAGGGAAAGAAGATTCTGCAAAGAGGAGGACAGAAAGAAAGGGAGGAAGAAGGAAGCAGGATGGAGAGCAGCAAGGAGACCTGGAGGAGGCACGTGGAGCAGAGGGACATGTGAAGAAACTGCGCTTGCTTCTTGGTCCTGGACTGGTTGGAACAGTGTGGGTGAGAGACCCGTGGGGAGGTTACAATGGCAGCTGTCATCTTGACTTTGATTTTGCTCTTTTCCTCCCAGATTTGTCTGACTCTTTCTGACCCTTTTCTATGGGTCTCTACTGAAAGGTCCTTTAGACTTGTGACAGGCTTTTGGGCCTTGCTTTGGGCCAGTCCTATTTGGCTGGACTTTTACCCTCAAGGAGATGGGTAACTTTTGATGCTTAACTTAGTAACTATGTTCTCTGTCCTTTCTGTATTGTTCCCTAATTGTATTAAAGTTCCTTTCCATTAAAGGTCTTATATGTTTGTCTTAATGGGGCAGATGGCAGAACCCATTCAGAGAGGGTAGGTTTGGGGGTTCTGGGGTGCTCCTCTCCCTGCCCTGTAACAGGAGCACCTTGTACCCCATAACGTGGGGCTGTGTCCTTCTCAAGACTGAGAGAGGACCTCCCTGGTGGTGCAGTGGGCTGAGTGCCACACTGTGAAGCATCGGCCGCACAGCAGCTTGAGTTTGATCATCTGCCTCCCAGGTGGCGCAAGGGGTTAAGTGCTGTGCTGTGAAGCATCTGCAGCCACTGTGGCACGAGTTCGATCTCCGGCCACGGAGCTGACCCACATGGCACAGCAGACCTCTCCTGCCTCGCCTACTGCTCCCCTCAGCAGTCAATCTGCCTGTTCTGTTTCCTACTCTGTCTCTGGTGAATCCTCTCACCCCCCAGGACTCTGGCCTGTGCCCCAGCTCTTGTATGCATAAATAAATAAATCTTTAAAAAAAGACCCAAAGACCTGGAATCCTTGGGCCAGGTCACTGGTGATTCGGGCTATCCCAGTCCCAGCCTTTGAGATCATTACCTGTGGTTTCTGTTTCATACTCCCTCCTCCCCTCCCCCCCCCTCCCACACACATCAGGGACCTACTGCAGATCTACACACAGGGAGCTCTGCTGAAAGGGCCACACATCCTGTGGACTCTGCGGTGGGGCACGTTCCAGGGCCAGCTGAAGCCTGGCTGAGAGGCACAATTTGAATCTTTAGAGACGGAATCTTTAAATTTCTGACGCTTTGTCAGAAATTTCACTTAAGCTCCATGTTCTAAGGAAAATAGTCGAAACATGCTCAAGATACATGTAAACACGTGTTGCTATGGAAACCTACCCATGATAATGAAGTAGAAAAAGCACATCACAAAAAAGAATATGTATACACTTCAATTTTTATAATTAAAAACAAGAGGACAAGGTCAGGCATATACACAATTGTGTTAAGAGGAATTATCTCTAAATCATGGAACTATGGCGAATGCTTTAATGTGTTTTCTCTTTTTATTTGATAGAATAGAAAGCAAAGGTTTTTTGCGTAGCTGAGAGAAATACAAAAATTAAAGATCATTGAAAAGATATCCTAATACTTGTAAAATACGTAACAAAGAGTTAATATCCTAAATGTTTAAAAGGGTCTTTCAAAACAAGAAAGTGGACAAACCCATCAAGCATTAGAATGGCAAAGGACAAAGAAATACAAATAAGTTGACATGATTTTAACTATCAGCTTGTCAAAATTTAAAAAGAAAGGTCATGCTCGTATTGATGTACTTGAGAAAATAGTATTTTCTTGTTATTGATGGGAATCTAAATAAATACATTTTACTAAAACAGTACTATGTTAAAATGCATAAGAAGCTTCAAGCTATGCTTTTTAGTCCTGAAATTTTATTTCTAGAAGTTATTTTTAAAAATAAATGAACATATGCATAAGGATATTTTTGAAATTTTGTACAATAGTAAATAAATTGTTACAGTTACTTAAAGCAACAAAACATATATAGTTGAGATGAAAAGATATCTGTGGTATACTTGATAAACTATGTTATAAAGTCAGATGTATAATATCCCAGTTCATTTTTTAATGTTATAAATTTAAAATATATAGATGGATAATTCTCCAATGAAGACATACAAATGGCCAAAAGGCATATGAAAAGATACTTAACACTGTTAATTATAAGAGAAATGTAAATTAAAACCACAATAAGGTAGTACCTTGTACCCACTAGGCTGGTCACTATCCAAAGAACAGAAAATATGTATTGGCAAAGGTGTAAAGAAACTAGAATCTAAGTGTTATTGGGAAAATGGTGCAGCCACTATGGGAAACTGTATGGCAGTTTCTCAGTAAATTAAAAAATGAGATGACACATGATCTAGCAATTCAACTTCAAGGTATATACCCAAAAGGATATCAAACAGATATTTGTATACCTGTGTTCACAGTAGCATTATTCACAACAGCCAAGAGCTGGAAGCAGCCCAAGTGTCCATCACCAGATGAATAAAAAAAGGTTGCATATATACACAGTGGAATATTATGCAGCCTTAAAAAGGAAACCTGTCACAAACTACATCATGGTTGAACCTAGAAGACAACATGCTTAGCCAAATAAGTGTGTCACAGAGGACAATTACTGTATTATTCCACCTGCATGAATTATCTAAAATAGCAAAGATCATAGAAACAGAAAATGCAAAGGGTGAAAGGAAGTGGAAATTAGTGCCCAGTGGCACACAGTTTGCAAAATGATAAAGTTCTAGAGATTATTTTCTAACATTTTTCTTCTCAACCTGTATGTATTATTTTTTCTCTATGATGACATATATTGGGGTTCTGTCCTGAGGTTCCTTTGTCATAGTAACTACCCTTCATAAAAATAACCTAATGGTCATACGTGTTTTGCACAAGGACAGTAGCAAAATTAGGAGTGTTAAGCCCATTGCTCACCCAGCAAGGCTGTCAAATATGGATGTGCTCCTCTCTTGCCCCACGTTTATGCACACAGATAACTTCACAGCAGGATTCCCTGGACCTTCTCTACTGAAGTGCTCCTGCATCTCCCTAGCAATACACCTGCCTTCACTGTCCAAAGTCAGCTCAAAACCTCCCAGTGGGATGTGATCCCTCAAAAGAAAGGCCACTTCCTTTTACCTCCATTTTTGCATTTAGCTTATACTGTCTTGTAAAGCAGTTTTATGCAGCCTTGCTTTTTCTTTCCCATTAGATTACAAACTCCTCAAGAATAAGTTTCATAGAGTCTCCCCGGTGGTGCAGGGGTTAAAGTCTCAGCACTATCAATCTGTCACCAGCCACTGCAGTGTGAGTTCGATCCCCAGCCAGGCAAGTGACCCACATAGAGCAGCAGACCTCTCTTGCCTTGCCCGCTGCTCCCCTCAGCAGTGTGTTTCAGTAGATCCACCTGTTTTGCTCCCCACTCTGTCTCTGGTGATCCTCTCACCCTCTGCACCTCTGGCCTATATCCCAGTGCTTGTATGCATAAATAAATTTAAAAAAAAATTTTTTTTTAAGAAAAGAGTAAGTGTCGTGTTTACTGCAGTATGTTCCCAACACAGTGTCTGCCTCTCTGTGAGCCCTGAGGAGACAGCCGCTGCATGAATGACAAAGAATAAAGGAGTGAGTGAGCTGACGAATGACATGGCCGCTGAGCTCTTAACAAGCAAATCGAAGAATTGGATTAGCTAAGGCAACATTTTCTCATGAGTTGCGGATATGTTTTAATTTTATCCAAAGTAACATCCTTACTCTAAAACTTTTTTGGGGGATCACCTCAGTTCTCAATCCTTGCATTTAGTAAGAATTATAAGAAGAATTATAACTTTTTAACTATGCCATCTCAGTTCGTATTTTAAATAATATAAATCCATTTTTACTCACTGAAAAGTAATTTTCATTACTTAAATTTGTTTTAGCATGAATCTCAGACATTTTATACCCAGACACGAAACATAAATTATAAAATGGTCCTGCTCAATGGTATGTCTCCAATCTAGTCTCTGAAAGAAAAGCTGTGGGGGGGTTTTATTTTGTATATTAGATGTCTCTTTGTATAAACAAACTTTTCATAAATCAGCTTAGACTTAGGATATTATGGGGCATCCCTATTCCAATGGAACAATCCAGAAGGATTCTGTAGAAACAGCTTTGCAAAAATTAACAACCAGTTCATTATCATTTGTACAGTTTATGAATTTTGCTCTATCAGATTTTCTAAAGGGGCAGCATGTGGCTTATCTATCAGTTATAGTCAGTTGGTTAAAAAACAGAAGTAGCAAAATACATTCTCAGCCTCTGAGTTTAAGGTACAGGTAAATCAAACCTGCGTGAAGAATCCTGATGTCCTAAGACAAGCCCCAGGCTTGCGGTGATGGGCGCTCAACTTACTTGCTTTCATGTCCCCTGCCTTTTTTTTTTTTTTTTTAAGATTTATTTATTTATGCCTACAAGAGCTGGGGTACAGACCAGAGTTGCGGGAGGTGAGAGGATTCACCAGAGACAGAGTGGGGAGCAGAACAGGCAGATGGACTGAAACACACTGCTGAGGGGGAGCAGCGGGCAAGGCAGGAGCGGTCTGCTGCACCATGTGGGTCCCCTCCAAGGCCACGGATCAAACTCGCGCTGCTGTACAGTGGATGCTTCCCAGTGTGGCACTCAACCTGCTGCGCCACCAAGGAGGCTGTTTTTTCAAGGCAAGTCTTACAGGATCCAGACTTGCGTGCCATTTTTGTGCAGGCCCTCCACCCCAGTTTATTTCTCTCTCATTCTATGGGGGAGTTTTAGCTCCCCTACAAAGCAGGCCTCTGAAGATCTTGTCAGCTTGAACTCCAGGGCCTGGCTTGGGTTCAGCCCTAGGCTACCCCCAATGAGACTTGACCCAGGGCACTTGGACTGTGTTTCCACATACATGGAGGGGAGATCCGCAGCGAGCAGACGATGAAGGCTGCAGATAGCAGACAGACTTTATGCCGCCAGCACTGCCGCAAACCTGGAGCTGGCCCCTCTGGGGTTGCTGTCAGGCACTCAGGCGTGACATTTTTGTTATCTAGGCAGAAAGTGTGTTTGGGTTAAACTGTCAGTGCCACCATGTCACCGAGCTCTTGTGCTGAGCCCTCGACAGGCAATCCGTATCGTTGACGGCTCGGGCAAGCCAGCAGCAGCTGCCTCTTCAGCCTGCTCCCTGCAAGCCCGAGTATTTACAGGACAGCACAGGCGGTCACTCGAGCTGGAATTAGCATTCTCTCTGAGCTGGCGATGAACAAAGACCGCTGCTGAAGACGCACGTGGAGGGAAAAGCATGACAAAATGTCCTGTGACTTCAGAGCTGCCTTGCAACAACGTGCTGGTAATTAAAAGAGTTAAACTTGGAAACTAGACTTTGATGCAATATGTTGTTTCCATTCTTGGAAATACATTCACGAGGAGCTAATAAATAATCCATGAATGCTAATCTTTTTAAGTCATTTCAAAGGGATGAAGTCAGCCTGGTAATTGTAAATGCAATGGCTCAGCCCCAAGTCCATTAAAATGGAAAGGTGTGAACTGATGAGACACTCAACTGCTTTTGATAGAAGCCCTAGATTCAAATGCCACATCATTTGTTTTTAGCAAATGGAGTAATTACAATAATATTTTCTTCATTTTTAAGGTCAGATCTCTTAAATTCTACATGCCTGGACCGTATTTAAATGCAGCCAGAATCATTTTCCTTGCCTTGATTAATTAAGTGTATATGTAACTTAAAGGTAACATTCACCTTTATTTTCTCTAGAGGGGAAACAAACAAATATGCCAGGTATCTGCAAGGTAGGCGAAGAGTGTTATAAAATTACTTCATTTCAGATGTGATTAGTGAAAGTGAAATTAACCTGATTTTCCACCTTGGTAACTTTATTTTTGCTGAGAAATGTAGCTTTTGTTTAAGCAGAGGTGTTTTCCTGTTGCTGCAGTTTTCAAACCTCTGTGATCTTAATTAAAAATTTTTCGAGGAAGAATTCACTCAGTGATAAAGTCAATACTTTTTAATATTCTTGTAGCATCAGTGCCCAAAACAAATTTTGTAAATATTTCTCTCATGTGGGAGTTGTGGAATATTAACAAGTGTCTATTTTTTGGGTTTTATTAAATACCTGAGAAGTTTCTTATAAGGGAAAGCTATTTCAAGTGGTTTTAAATAAGCCAGACTTTCCCTCGCTAGGAAGTGTTAAACATTTGCCACACACATTGTCTTAAGGTTTATCTACTGCAGTGATATTTACTTGCTTGCCCTACATTAAAATGTTACCCTTCAGCTCCTTCTTCCTGGCTGTTGGGGAGCTCAGCTCCAGAAGTCAGGCACTGGGGGAGATGAAGCGAGGGAGGGAGCCGGAAGCAGTTAGCCCATTTGTTTAGGACAGACAAGTCTGGTTAGAGCTGGACCCAAAACCTCCAGATGCACTGCTCTTGTGTGCTGTCAAAATAGTTAAATTTCCTGTGAGCAAGCATCTGTGGATCTAGTTTCAGGATTCCAGCAAAGCAAAGGATTAAGGGCAATTGAACAAAGCGAAGTAATAATGGTCGCTAGGGAGCTATCGGTCCCTGGGCAAAGTTCTAACCTGGACTGCCAGGATTATTGGGGGTGCCTTCCAAAATACCCATCTGCAGAAATCCTCACTCTAGGTGTCTGTCTTGTGGTGGGAAGACACCAATCACATTCTGCATTTCATCTGTTTATGTGCTAGAGAGAAGATGTAGGGGTGATGGTGGGGGTGGACTTGGAAATGTTTAAAATGGCAAACGGAAAGCGAGGAGGCGCTGTCCTCTGACGGATGCTTCCCCTAATGCCAGGAGAGATTCGGTGTCTAAGTCCTTCCCATCTTGGCTGGGTAAACTCGGGATCTATGATATCTTCTAGACTTAGCTTTCTCATCTATAAAACAGAATAAGAATATTGCCTCCTTCACAAAACTGTAAGATGGATGAAGTAAGCTAATGAATGCAAAGTAAAGGCAATTAACATAAGGTTTACTACATAGTACTATTTTTTTTTAAAGATTTATTTATTTATGCATACGAGCACTGGGGTACAGGCCAGAGGTGTGTGAGGGGGTGAGAGGATTCACCACAGAGAGCGGGGAGCAGAACAGACAGATCAACAGAAGCACACTGCTGAGGGGAGCAGCGGGCACAGCAGGAGAGGTCTGCCGCGCCATGTGGATCCCCTCCCTGGCCGGCAGCAGGGATCGAACTCGTGCTGCAGTGGCTGTGGTCCGCTTCATAGTGCGTTGCTTAACCCACTGTGCCACCAGGGAGGCCTACATAGTACTATTAAGGGATTGTTACGCATACCTGTAGACTACAAATGGTTTCTAAAAAGCATTTTAAAGGTCTTCTGATCCAACCCCCTCCTCACTCCCCCATTATCTCACACACATCCCATTGGAAACTTGAGTTTGTTGGTTCAACTCAGGGATTATGGGAGACACATTGAGGGAGCAGCGAGAGACTGCTTTGAAGGGGAGCTTTGAGGTATGTTCACCTGCAGCAACGACGCTGTTTGTGAGTAAAATCTCCTTCGTTAGTGTTACATGTGTCGAGCGTCAACTCAGGACCTCATCTGACTGCCAAGATTAGAAGGCAAGGGCAGGGAGCAGAGGGGGTATATCCTGCTGGGGACAGTGGAACTAGAAGGAGAATGCTAGGTATGAGGGAGAGAGAAATTTAAAGAGCAAGTTGATGGGGTCGAAAATGAGACAGAGGTGAGGATGAGTGAGGGTTTTACATTTTGAGTCAGAGCAAGATATTCTATAGCCCCGTGGTGATGGAAATTTCTGCAAGGATTTTAAAGGATGTGCTGTCTTTTAGCTTGTCATAATTCGCCCTTAGCTGTATAGCTCATGGAGGACTCATATAACAACAGCTTCAAAGATTCCAGGAGATGAATCTGCAAAACCTGGTAGATGTAGAAGAAACGATCAGCATGGCGATAAGGCATCCAACATTAAAATATGAAAGGGAAAATAGGCAGCCATCAGGTAAGTGCTTAGTGTCTGTTGCTGGGTCTCTCCTGGCTGCACCCCACAACTCCACACCATCGGTAACAGGATGACCTACTAAGGGTTAGCAAATTTTCCAGACTAAACTCATTTGCTATTTATTGGTCTTCTCTCATCAGTTACAAGACGAAAGCAAAGCAAGTGACACATGTTCTGTTTGCCTGGTGCCCTCCCAACTTACCCCTCTTTCCTACCCATTGTGACAACTCCTCCTTAGTAGGTTCTGAGTTTAGTTGAGAAGTTATATGATCGTCCTAGACTAGAGATTGGCCAAACCATAACCCACTAGGCCCAAGAGAGCCAGCTCCTTTACCTTGTGCACACAAGAATGTCCATTCCTAGCCTTGCTGTCTGCACAATCTCAGAGATGTCTCAGTCCTCTTGTCTCAACTTGGGTCTAAGCCAGTCCTCCCTGTCTGCTCCATCCTCCTTCCCATTCCTGCGGCTCAAGGTTAAGATCACCTTCACTAGTCCTAGAATCTCACTCATCCCCATTACCCTGCACACACACGACATGTTTTTAGAGTAAATGCTTATGAAAACTAAAAGGAGACTGGAAGTGACTCTCGGGATCCTGTAAGATTATCTACAATGGGTAAGACCTCCAGTCCTGGATTCGGACACATCTGAATTTGCCATCTAGCTCAACCACTTCTTAACTGCCTAACCCTGTTTGATTATCTGTATAATGGGAATAATGAAGTCAGCAGCCTCAAAGCACTGCTAAGAAGTGTTAAAGACTAAGGTGACAATGGAAGTAAAGCAGCCATGGTAATTATTCAGTAAAAGTTAGCTGGTATTGCTATTATTCTAGATACACCATGACAGTGTCATAACAAAGGTATCTTGTAACCTTAAAAGGTTGTTCTGGAGCAGAGTAGATGCTGCATAAATGTGACTGGTATTATCATTGCAATTATTATTTAATTAGCATAGCAATTGACCATCACTAAGTCAAGAAATTGCCCATCTGGCTCCGGACAGGACAGTGGGTTTGCCACCCTGCTTTCTCTTTGGTGTTTCACTCTGTGGGGTGCCGAGGACACTGCGTACCTGGTGGACACGCCAAGGCTCCCATCCCCATTGCAAATGCTCAAGAAGCTCTGAGGCCAACCCCTTGACTGCAGCGCCCCAGAATTCTCCGGCTCTTCCTCTAGCAGTTCCCAGGATGCATTCAGGAGACGTTCTACTGAGAGGAAACAAAGGTGGAGGGGTAATTTAGTACTGAGAAGGTTTTCCCCAGTGGACGCTTTTACAGCATCTATCGAGGAGGGCCTTTCTGGCACACGATTCTGTTTGTTTCTCATGTTGTTGCATGTACAGCAGCGTTTTTATCCTGAAAAATGGAGGCTCTGAATTAAATTAGAAGGTGGCCATAAATTGTTAATAGAAGCCTTGTGTCATGTGCACCCCGCTCTGCCTCCTGCTCCCTCAGCTGACTACAGCCAGCTTTGGCCGAGTGGCAGACCAGGGCACGGAAGTGTGGGTGTGCCACAGACCTAGCACCCCACCCCCCAGCCTCCTCAACCCCCCCACCCACTGCTCCTACCATCCTGCGCAAGTCATTCTCCCCAGGCCTCAGAGAGCCAGCTGCCTGAGGTCCAGTGCAGCTATCAGTGTACCAGCTGTGAGGCCCGGGTGACCTCGGTGAGCCCCCATAGCTCACCTGTAAGTGAGAATAATAGTAAGACGCACCTCCAGTGGTGGTGGAGATTAAGTGAGCTGGTGCCCAGTGATGCTCCATAAACGCCTGCCGTTATTACCCAACAGACTGGCACTGACTGTGCACCTGCTCTGGGTCACCCCCGATGCCACGGGCTTTGCTGGTACTGAGTGTTGGACCTTCCCCACCCCGAAGGAAGGATGTTGTCGCCCTTACCTGCCTAGCAGAGAGCAGAGAGGTTCAGGAGTGTCCTTTGCCTCCAGCCCCCCCGCAAAGGTGATGAGTGTAGGGCTGCGGCCCTGACTTGGCCCCTGTTCTCCCCACCACACCCACCTGCAGGTGCCTCCGACTGACCCCTCTCCTGTGGGGCCGAGGCCCCTTCCCTCAGCAGCCTGGCAGGGTCTGCTCCAGCTTTTGCAGGCCCCTGGGAGCCAGTTGCCCATGGGATAGGAGGTATGCTGTGCGCACTCCAGCCCAGCCGGTTCATCGAGGAGCACAGCTTTGCTGGCTCGGGGCTGGCGGTTTCAGGCTTTGGCACAATTACAGCGACCACAGTGAGGGCGCTGGCTATGCCTGGGAGCCACGCAGGCGGGGAGCAGAGGGGACTCAGGTGTATCTTTCACAGACTGGAGCTAAAGGGTCATCCCTTCCTCCAGCGTCCCCCCTGGTTACATCTAGTAAAAGGAGTCTTGTCTCCAGGTGTTTTTTTTTTTAAGATTATTATTATTATTATTTATTTATGCACACAAGAGCTGGGGTACAGACCAGAATTGCAGGAGGTGAGAGGATTCACCAGAGACAGAGTGGGGAGCAGAACAAGTGGACCTACTGAAATCCACTGCTGAGGGGAGCAGCAGGCGAGGCAGGAGAGGTCTGCTGCGCCCTGTGGGTCCCTCCCTGGCCGGGGATTGAACTCATGCTGCTGTGCAGGAGATGCTTCACAGTGCGGTGCTCAACCCGCTGCGCCACCAGGGAGGCCCGGAAGAACTGATTTAAAGCCCTTTGGTTAAATGCAACTCAGCATAAAGGAAAGCAAACAAGTGCCCACAGCAGCAACCCAGGGACTTGAGTCGATGATCAACGTGCCCCAGCTAAGCGTGGCGTTGTGTGCTGGAGAGCCTCGCTGACCTCCGAGCGTGAGGTTATTGTGACAGAGGCCCAGCCCCTGTCATCACCTGCTTTGGCGTGTAGTGGGCAGCGAGTGTAAACAAGAGGGAATGGAAATATCGATGCTGACTTTCAACCTTGCAGCAGAATGTAAAAGTGGAGATGCTCTTGGTTCTGCCCCAAATTCTTTGGGGAAGACTTTCTCCATGTCCATACCTGGGCACCAGTGTGGAGGGGGTACGCCCATACAGAGCAGAGAAGCCGAGAGGGTGGGCCGCGCGGGGTCGAGATGGGTCCTGAGCTGCGGGTGTGGGGACCCCAGGCCTCAGGCCAGCGCCTGGCCTACTGTGTTAGGAATTCACAGGTTTATAAGTGGCAAAATGTTCAAAATAACTACCCTTTGTGCAAGCCGTCATCTTTCACTTAGAGGACGCAGTCGGCTTCTTGGGCTGCAGGTCCCTGCTCCGCCGGATATAAACTGCCAAAGTGGGCCCGGAGTGCAGGGCCATTTGCGAGAGACATCACACAATTCACGGGACATCGCAGGGCAGACACTGAATGAACTAATTCTGCTAATAGAGTATTTGATTTAATAGCACATTACAGGAGAGAGGGGAGCTCTGAACACATCCCTCAGCTCGGCGTCTGAGGGGAGGCCGCAGAGATGATCTGCTGAGGGCCAAAGCCGTCTCTGTCTTCCCCAGGACGAGTGAGAGTAGCAGCAGCTCTGACTGAGGTCTGTTCGTGGGTCAGGATTTGGGTCAGGAGCTTGAAGCAGCAGCCACCAGCTCAACGCAGTTCTTCTGCACAGTGGTTATAGTGACTGGCTACAAGGACCGACTCATCCAGTGAGATGAGTTTCTTTCTCTTTTTGTTTAAAAAAAATAAAAAGTTGCTAGATCATGCCAGAGTGGATTAAAATAGAAATAAATAGGGGTCACTTAGTGAAGCATCCCATTTCCTTTCTGAATCATTTGTTTTTAGTCTTTTGCCCTGTGGTTCCTTCTGTCTTTGTTGAGTGCAACCACGTGCCAGGCTCCAAGTCCCTCTCCACACAGGTGTTCCATCTTGGAAGGGGGACGCGATTGTTCTACTTTACAGATGAGTGGTCTCAGGTACAGAGAGGCTAAGTAAATTTCTCAAGCTTGCATGGCTAGTTAGGGCCAGAAATGGGGTTTAAATCCAGAATTTTCTGAACCCAGAAGCTGGGTTCTTTACTACCCTTTCAGCCGGAACATAGAAGACAGTAGCACTCATCAAATATCATCACCTGGTAGTGCAAGGGGTTGAGTACCAGGCTATGAAGCACCCACAGCACAGTGGCGCAAGTTCAATTCCTGGCCAGGGAGGGGACCCACATGGCACAGCAGACCTCTCCTGCCTCACCCACTGCTGCTGCCCTCGGCAGTGTGTTTCAGTCAGTCTGCCTGCTCTGCTCCACATTCTGTCTCTGGTAAATCCTCCACCCCCCACACACCTCTGGCCTGTACCCCAGTTCTTGTATGCATAAATAAATAAATCTTAAAAAAAAATCATCACCCAAGAAGCCCCAAACCAGAGTGATTGAACTATATATACATACATATATCCCCAAAGATATATATTTGGAGCAAAATTCAATATTTCAATTTCAAATTCAGTTCTTTGGTTTTTTAAAAGGACTTCCCTAAAACACCACTCTGGAAATTTTATAATTTTTTTTCTGAAAAAAATTCTACTAACTTTTTTTTTCCAGATCTAAACATAAACCCTAATTAGAAAAGTCAACACATTTTAATGCTTCTGGATCGCTCATTCTGTAACTGTGTGTAAGTCTCTCCTATTTATTTTTCCATTCAGTTGTAAGGCTGTCCTTTCTGAACCTGCAACCTGACCCTATCAGTCCTTCAAAAGGTTTTCCTATAAAATATGGACTGAACTCCCCAGCAAGGCTCTCCTGTCATCCCATCTGCCCACCTGCCTCCTCTGACTTGCATTATAAATGTAGATCCCAGGAGGCTTCTGGGAGATTCTCCAGAATTTCATAAGGTCTGCTTTCCCCATTCTTTGACAGAACAATGCTAAATGCCTGCTGCTTCCTTGAAGGCAGCAGCTCCAGAAGGTCACTGTGAACTTCTCCTAGACCTACTTCTGCCACAGCCTGGTCACTTTCATCACATGGACCGGGAGGGTAGGAGCTGTGTCCTTTGCATTGCACTAGCCTCGGTGCCTGGCACAGTGAGTCAACTCTGGTCACCTAAGAATCTCACCCAGGAAAGGCCTCCCTGGTGGCACAGTGGGTTGGGCACTGTGCTGTGGGGCATCTGCAGCACAGCGGCATGGTTCGATCCCCTGCGGGGGGTGGGGACCCATGGGGGGGACCCACATGGTGAGGTGGACCTCTCCTGCCTGGTCCGCTGCTCCCCTCAGCGGTGTGTTTCAGTCAATCTGCTGTTCTGTTCCCTGCTCTGTCTCTGGTAGATCCTCTCACCTCCCACAACTCTGGCCTCTTGTGTGCATAAATAAAAAAATGTTAAAAAAAAAAAAAAGAATCTCACCCAGGAAGTCTGATTTAACTGATCAGTTGTGGGCTAGATGCAAATGCATAGATGAATGAATGAACACAGCGAGACACAGAACCCAAGACTCACTTCCTCCACTTCTGACTTGCTCTGCCCCAAAGTATTTAGAGTTTGTTTAATGAGGCTCTTTGGTCATGGACCAGTCAGAAGGTCATATGCATGAACTCCTTGTTTGAGCTCAAGAACACGAACGAACTTCCACTTGCTCCAGTTTACAAAATGGGAAAGATAATTTCTCCCACAAAAAGGAACCTGAAAGGGTATTCTAGAGTTGGATGGTAGATGCTCTGAAGTTTCCAAGTCTGACTCAAAGACGCCCCCTCCTTCCTTGATTAGTGCAGACGAAGCTCACTTCAAGTGCTCTACTTAGAATGCCAGAACCCTTGCTAACACCCCTTGGTGCAAGCACACCATTGTGACTCAGCCACGCCTCCCACAAGCTTCCTCTTCTCTCCTCAGTGCCCATTCCTGAGGTCAGAGTGGAGGACCAGGGAAGCCATCGTCCAGGCAAGTCTTGGAGGCCAGTGCATGGAGTGAGCCGACCTCGTCAGTCACTGCTGAGAGCTGCAGACAGGAGCAGAGACCTCCAGTTAAATCTGCACCCCTTTACCCTCAGCCCGAGGAGAAAAGAGCCCAGAAGTCTTAGAAAGTGTAGCTCACAGAGTCCATGCTAGAAAATAGTTGGCGCTCTCTTGCATTTGAAAAGTCACAGATGCATGCTCTGCCTTCCAGCACCAGGCTGGAGAAATGAGACAAACAAGCTTTGAAAATAAATCTGACTCTCCTGCGGCTCCAGATAGCCGACAAGTGTTCGTCCATCTGCCATGAACACTCACAGTGTGCATTCATTGATTTGATGGGACGCTCACATAATTGATTGAGGATGAGTCTGGCTTCTTGACTCGCCTCCGTGCGTGCTGTCTCTGTCTTCCAGCACTGCTCTCTCCTCTTTATGTGTGACAAGGAAGAAGAAACCAAAGGTTGCTCTGGCACTCTCTGATGGGATGACACACACACTATAACTTTCCTGAGTCGGAATTTTTTTTGAGTTCTTGACTGGCAGGGACTGTTAGTTGAGTGTGTCTTTCCACTGACACGTTTTACTCATCTTCACGATACTGCGCACATCCTGGCCTTCTGGGCTTTCCGATCGTATTTACAGGTAACAAAAAATAGCCAGAGGTCTGTTGCTGCACCTGAAGGCTCTCTAGTGAAAGGGCTATCGGCTGACACAGGACAATAATGGCAGAAATGTCACATGACATATTAGCCCGGGGAATAATACTGATCTTTGCACTCACAGATACCTGCCTGCTTCTCTGTGATGGTGACATTCAGATGTCATCACCATTTCATTAAATGAACTCAAAACAGCTGCAAGGATTGTTATTTTATAGCACAAAGTCATCCCAACTTTATAAAGCAGCCAGCAGCAAAAGTGAGGCAGAAATGAAAAGGCAGCTAGTAGAAGGATGAAGATGAAGGAGCAGATAGCAGAAGGATGAAGATGAAGGATGAAGAGTTAGGAGACAGAAACTGGACTCACTGCAAGTGAGCTAGGAGCACATGATCCTATGGTTATTCAATTAATTATTAAGCAAAGCAATGCTGTAGAACAAATTGAGGGTAGCATCTAGTAAACACACACCTAGCGACTAAGATTCAGTTCGGCTAAGGCAGATAACTCTCAGGCCACTACCAGAAGCTCAAGCGGTATTGCACTTCCGATTTTCTCCCCTTCCTGCAATTCTCAGCCCACGCCCTTGTGAGGTGCAAACCCCCTGGAGCCATGGTTTTTAGTCTTAGAAGGCACGCTGCTTCTCCAGCGGAACAGCATGCCAAGGCAGTGTGCTAGGTGGGTAGTCACTGATTTTCTTTTTAAGTTTTATTTATTTATGCACACAAGAACTGGGGTACAGTACAGACCAGAGTCGTAGGAGGTGAGAGGATTCACCAGAGACAGAGTGGGGAGCAGAACAGGCAGATGGACTGAAACACACTGCTGAGGGGAGCAGCGGGGAGGCAGGAGAGGTCTGCTGTGCTATGTGGGTCCCCTCTCTGCCGGGGGATTGAACTCATGCTGCTGTGCCACGGATACTTCACAGTGCGGGCGCTCAAGCTACTGCACCACAAGGGAGGCCCAGGCCATTGGTTTTCAAGCAGACCAGTGGTTGGGTTTACATTCTGCCTGTGTCGCTTTATTTGCCATGTGTCACAGGGGAGGCTACGTAAAGTCTGTCTCAGTTTACTCATCTGTAAAATGGGCTTCACAGGGCTTAAATCTAACCAATCAACAAACTGCGTTTGTTGCTGTAAATCTTTTCTAGCGGTTGGAGCTGCTTTGCTTTCTCAGCTGTTAGGCCGGATGCTCGAGAATCCAGGCTCCCCAGAGACGCTCCCGACCAGCGAGGATGGAAGTCCTCGGATAAATGTGTTGGTAGAAATAGCCTCGGCCCTCATCCCTTGAGGGGCTTGCTCAAGACCTGGGCTCAGTTTCGCTAGATTTCTATCCAGAACGAACCTCCAGCTGAGCATACTGGTAACTGACAATAGCAAACCTTTTATTACTTAAACCTCCCTTCTTTGTCTCACCTCCCCACTCACCTTCTGGGGTTTCTTGAAATTATCTAGGAAGTTCCTTTTTCTCATTGGTTTTGGGGAAAGGTGAGGGCTGTCTTTTTTTAACTGGTCTCCCCAGAAGGAATGCCTTGTTCTCATTGTTCGCCTCAAAAGGTTGGTAGTTGCTTTTCCCCCTCTAACCCTGCAAATCTACCCATGATATTTCCCATTTCCCAGGCATATTTGATCTCTCTTTATAGTAATGCTATGTTGTTCTCAGAGAGGTGGGAGTGTGACCTTGGGAGACACAATTCGTAGAAGTTAAGACTGATACCTGCACCACACTGTAGAATTACTATGTGAGCTGGGTATATGTATTTCAGAAAGGAAATGTAATTCACAACTTAATTCACGTCCTGCCTGTTCTGCTCCCCACTCTGTCTCTGGTGAATCCGTTCACCTCCCGCGACTCTGGCCTGTACTGTACCCCAGTTCTTGTGTGCATAAATAAATAAAACTTAAAAAGAAAAAAGAAAACCAATGACTCAAGCATTCAGGGCCTCCCTGGTGGTGCAATGGATTGAGCGTCACACTATGAAGCATCTGCAGTCACTGCAGCACGAGTTCAATCCCTGGGCAGGGAGGGGGCCTATATGGCGCAGCAGACCTCTCCTGCCTCACCCGCTGCTCCCCTCAGCAGTATATCTTAACCTGCCTGTTCTGTTCCCCACTCTGTCTCTGGTGAATCCTCCCCCTCCTCACACCTCTGGCCTGTACCCCAGTTCTTGTATGTATAAATAAATAAATCTTTTAAAAATAAAAAAAGAATTCAAGCATCCAGAAAATGAGCAGCTGTATACTGAGGGCTTGGGCAAGTGGAGAATTAGCAGTTCTTAGAGAGAAGTTTGAATTCTAGAGCTTGTTTGTTCTGACATTAGTAGGAGCAAAGGTTTTAATGCAAGGAGAGTTTGTATTTCTCATCAAGGCTAAATAAAACTGGGTAGAAGAGTCAGGTCAAGTCAGCTTCCGGGGGAGAAAACATTTTAGCGAAAATACTTTTTTTTATTAAATTAATTTATTTATACATATTTGACATCAATTATAGTCCCCATGGAGTTCCCACCACCATTTCACCCATGCACCATCACCTCAGCCCCTTGTGCTCTTTCTCTTTTAACAGAGAGACAGTGTCATAAGAATAACAGCCAGGGACCTCCCTGGTGGTGCAGTGGGTTGAGAGCCCCACGGTGAAGCATCCGTGGCACAGCAGCACGTGTTCAATCCCTGGCCAGGGAGGGGACCCACATGGCACAGCAGAACTCTCCTGGCTCACCCGCTGCTGCCCTCAGCAGTGCACTTCAGATCTGCCTGTTCTGCTCCCCACTCTGTCTCTGGTGAATCCTCTCACCTCCCGTGACTCTGGCCTTTACCAGACTCTGGCTCTTGTATGCATAAATAAATAAATCTTTAAAAAAAAGAATAAAAGTCAATATTATTATTGACCCTCATTATTTTACTCTACCCTTTGCATCTGGGATCTACGCAAGGGATTATGTGCGGGTGGGGCCCTTGGGAACCACATATAGTGGTCACAGCACTTGACAGAAGCTGCCATTTTCTAGACGTCAGCACCTGCGTCAACCTCCCCCACCCCCAGGGGCTGTCTCCTCTGTAAGGGCCTCTAATCCATGAAAAGTCTGGTAATTCCGATATGTGTCTCAGGGTAACACTTGCGCCTAGTCTTCCTCCTTTTAATCAGTTCAAAGTCAGACTCATTTCCGTGCTGATGGGCCAGCAGCATCTTCGGGGAATCCTCATGATCTCTTTTCTGCTCATATAAGGGATTTAGGAATATCGGGTAGACAGCATCTTATTGGAACCCATGAGGCCCATATAAAGCTTGAGGGATGTTGGCTAACTTGTTTTTAGTTCGCATAGCATTTCTTTCTCTATTTTATGCACAACCCCACCACTTGTCCATGGGAGGGGCAGTATCAGAAAATTAGATTCTTTCTGGGGCAATTCACTCTCACGTGTGAGTCCTTGATAGCAAAAGGTATTTAAATTTAAAAGCATATTTTGATATGAAGTCTTTGGAAACTCCCTCCCTCCCAGTTATTTGGATACTTTCGCCAAGTAAAGACCTTGGGACTGGCTGCTTCATGCCTCTTTCGCTTTACCATTCAATCTATTTTCACTGAAAAGGAGACATAAGCAGTGAAGCCAATATAGTTTTATTGGATCCAATGCACTGCCACTAAAACAAATATATGTACACTCAGGCCAATACACTTTTATTAAAACAAATAGAATTTAATTCAAACCAGCATTCAATACGTTTTCTCAAAGCAATGAAATTAAGTTCTACCAGTACTTCTGCTCAATATGTTTTCCCAATCAAATCCATTTGAACAAAGTGAAATATATTTATCATAGATAACACATTTTTATTAAAAACAAATTCACTGAAACCAAGTTTTCCTTTGAACCGATAGATAGAAACTCTAACCAATTGTGCAATTAGATCATAGAAATGAATGTATTTTTACTTTAGCAAAAAGCATTTCCATTTGAGTCCACTTTAGAGTCACTAATGAATAATTTAAGTTGTTCCAACAATGTCTGTAATGGAGTATTTTCTCAAAAGTATGTCCTTTGGGTTGAAGTATGCTCTAGAAAAAAAAAAAAAAACAGGGAGAAGGGAGAGTACTGGGAATAAGAGTACAGTAAATTCATATGTGTAATGATTAATTATTTAAGTCTATGTGTGCTTAGAGGGAAGCTGTCAGATGTATATGAATGCATAAAGACATGCTGGGGGACATTTAGTAATTGCGATTGCTAATATGCCACCTTGTCCAGAAAATATCCTTCTTTATTGGTGTTCAAACATGTTATAAATTCTTATCTGTCTGAGGTTAACTAGGGATACCACATGTAGAGAGGGGTATTTGTGTGCTTCTTGGAAGGGATTTCAATCTGGGTGTCTTGTTCACGAACCATCTTTACATTTTCCAAGAACCATAAAGAGAGAGAAGCGCTTCCAAATGCAACACCTTTTTGTGGTCGGAGGGGATAGCAAAATCATTACCTACAAGCCAGAGAAACCAGATGCTTTCTACATCCAGAGATGGCACGCTGCTCCTGACATAGCACAGAAGCACATCTGGAGAAATCAGAGCCCACGCCTTTAGGGAATATTGGGGCTCTAATCAGTGGCTCATGCAAACCCATCCTGTCTGTCTCTTCAGTTTTCTCTGTTTCTATCCTACCCCTAGATTGCAGGACAGAGCAACAGAATGAAAGAATGGCACTGTCTTCACCGAGTAGCCTAGAACATACTAGGCTACAGGTTCCAAGTACTACTTCCTCCTTCTTGCCAGGAAAAGTACAAAAAATAGAGTTCCTGCCCACAAGTCATTGGGCAGATAATTCAAGACTCTCTGGGGCACCCTGACCTTGAGACATGGCTAGTCCCAGAGGAAATCTTGAGAACAGTCAGCACAAGATGTTCAGTGCACAATTGTTGATAAAGCTGAAATATTAGAAAGCCAAATATCTAGCACTAAGGATTGACTAAATACATTGTAACGACATCTTCTGGACCTGTCCATGGTATTCATATAAACACAGTATTGCAAGCACTCAATGTGAACTTGTAGAGCTATGTATTGAATGGAAAATATTTAGTTTTATTAAATAAGAGAATTTAATGCAAAGGACGTGTAATTGTTATTTTTGCAAAATAGACATGCATGAGCTCATAGGCGAAAAGATGGGAATTTGCCACTAAGCTGTTAACAGAGGTTAAATGAGTGGTGAGATTATAGATCTTTTTCTTTTTTTAAAAAAATTATAGCTTTCCTATAATGAGTATGTATTATTTTTGATATAAAAGATTTTCTTTTATTTAGAAAGTCATTCTTTCTCTGTGTCTGGTAACATTTAATGTCTCTGTTCTTTTTCAGTAATTTCAGTTTAACCTACTTTGTCTATCATTCTTTGTTTTTTTTACTATGTTTATTATAAAAGAGATCCAGGTTATTTTGGAAATATATTTGAATTTTAAAAAATCGAAATATCCTATAGAAAAAGAGCCTAAACAAATATAAATAGGTGTCCATGATTATGCAAAGGAGACTTCTGCTACTTTCTCAGGGACAGGATGTGTTCATAGGACCCCAGCTACACTGTGGGGGTGACACCTCAGGACGAACCCTGAGGCTGAGGGTTCATTTCATTCCTTTTGCTGAGCTACAAAAGCCTCTGTTCTCTACTTGGTACTTGAGGCTGTGGGGTCAAATTTCCTGACCGAAGAGTCAGCTGGAGCGCCCCCTTGTAGCCTGGAGGAACTGCCTTCCTTTATCAGGATCCTCCTTGTGCCCTTGACTTGTTTTTCTGGATTCCTTCTTGCACGTGGTTAGTTCCTACTCATGGGCTCAGCATTTTAGTTAACCGGGTCTTTATTTGGTGTTTTCCTGTGCCCAGTTGTGAAGAGGGAGAATGAGGATGAGAAGGAAGAAGGAGAGAGGAATAGCGTAATGGTTTTGTGGTTGGTGGTAGAGAGAGATACAGACAGATAGAGAAACAGAAGAGACATACAGAGTATACAGCACATGTTTAATTAATACTGACATTTATCCAGCTGTAGTTGAAACCCAGGGTAGAAATAATTGCAGCACATTGTATTGTTTTAGATGAAAATGGTAGAAATAAATGGAACTGTCAAAGTTGTAAACCTTCCCATCTTCATTAAAAATAAAGAGTTAAGAAATGAAAGTAGGCGAGGAGGCAGGAATGTTCTGAGATTTCTTTTCTCCCCCAAGGCAATGTTCCTGAAGCCTGGCATGGAGGCATCCTGTTTTCTGTCCTGCTCCTAAGAATTATTTCATTTTCTCCTCCCTTGGGAAGGGTTGCTCAGAGTACCCTTCCCCTCCCAGCCTGTGCTTCACAGACCACTTATCCTCCCTCCCTCACTCACCTTCAGAGCAAGGTGAGTTCACCAGTTCTTATGTCTGGTCCTGGGGAAAATGCCTTGTCCTGAAGCTGCTGGTGCGTTTACCAGCCTAAAGCTCTTATTGCCCTCCCACCCGACATCTTATTCTACATAGGTAGAAATTAAGCCTCAGAGAAGTTGAGTGACGGACACTGGGGCTCAGAGCTCCCGTATGAGCAGAGTGACAGAACTAAGATTCAGACTGGCCAGCTGACTTAAAAGCCAGAGATCCCAGACCCCTCCTCGCTACCTTCCTGGGAAGCTCCTCTGGCTCAATGCACACCTGTGCAGGAGATGAAGCTGAGGCCCAGAGAGGTGAAGTGGCTTGGGCAGGGTCACGTGACTGTGCCAGTTGGCCCTGGTCCCTTGCCACCCCACCACAGTGCACAGCTCATTATATTCAAATACTTTAGCTAATATATTCAGATGCCAAAAACCTGCTACTAAAATCACTGCCAGCGTTTTTCTGAGAAAGCAGCTTATTTCCAATCTCTTTTTCTATTTTTTTTTTAACCAGAGGCCTAATAAACAGCACAGCTGTGGTTTTGTTTCATCTCCTTTCATTTCCTGTCCCTGCCTTCAGTGGGGGTGGATATGTGACAACCTGCCTCCAAAATGGGCCAGCAGGAGAGCCTCGCCCGCTGCTGCCCTCAGCAGTGTGTTTCAGTCAGTCTGCCTGTTCCGCTCCCCGCTCTGTCTGGTGAATCCTCTCACCTCCTGCGACTCTGGCCTGTACCCCAGCTCTTGTACACACAAATAAATACATCTTTAAAAATAAAATAAAATGAAATGGGCCAGCAGGAGAAGGGAAGGCTTAGAAAAGACAGAAACACACTCTCTCTCTTTCTCTCACTCTGCCCCCCCCAACTTCCCCTCCCCCCTACACCCCAGTGTTCTGCCTATGTTGCTGGGAATCCAACCTCAGTCCTTCAGGCTTGGGAGTTGCTGAAGCCAAAGACTGGTCTGTGAGGGAAAGAGATAGGTAGACCAGGCACTGGGAAGTACTTTGTAAACACACGCCCCACTATGGGACAGGGAGCAGGTCAGTCTCACCCCGTCCATGGCCGCTTCTCCGTGCATGGCAGAGGACATATGACCCATTTCTGTCACTTTCATAGACCCTATCAAGAAAAGAGACCAGATGGAGACAGTCAATGTTTCTTGGAATGTGGAGGTTTGTTGATTGAGGCACACAGGGTGAAAGAGCATGGACTTGAGAAATAGGGGGATTTTGTCCCAAGCTGGGACTGAGCTACTAAATAATCCCTTGGCTAAGAGTTTTGAGAAAGTTATTTAACCTCTCTGACCTCAACTTTCCTATCCGTAGAATGAGACACTAGCTCACAGTGGGTTCTCAACCTATATTTAATAAAATGGAAGTAGAATATTCAAAATCATCTGGCTTGCTGGCATAAAATAAGCAGAGTAATGCCGTTCATGTATATTTTGAAACCAATTGTCCCTTTTGAAGCTAATTTTTTTAAAAGATGTATTTATTTATGCATGCAAGAGCTGGGGTACAGGTCAGAGTCACGGAAGGTGAAAGGATTCACCAGAGACAGAGCGGGGAGCAGAACAGGTAGATGAGGGGAGCAGCGGGCGAGGCAGGAGCGGTCTGCTGCACCACGTGGGTCACTTCCGTGGCCAGGGATTGAACTCACGCTACTGCGCAACGGATGCTTCACAATGCTGCACTCAACCTGCTGTGCCATCAGGGAGGCCCGGAGCTAAATTTAAAAGCAACAAAAATCTTAAGGACTGAACATCACTGTGGCAATCGTAAGATTTATTCAATCTGTGAGTTCTAGGATGCTCCCCTCCTGGAGGTAGTGCACAACGCAGACAGTCAGACTTTGTATGTTGTTCAGGTTGTTAGAACTACTTGAATTTGTTGCACAATTATCATAATTGCACAATTATGATAGTGGTATGGGTGAACACACACACACATGCTTACACAGATGTGCACTGACTCACACACGGGACCAGGAGCTCACACTAAAACAAAGGGGGTGGCAGGGAGGAAAGGCAACCTGTTAGAGCCAACCATTCAACCCACCGAGTGCCTGCAGCTCTCAACAACAAGCATAATTTCTCCCTAATGCCCCAACAGGCTAAGGGCCTCCCTGGTGGCTTGATGGGTTAAGGTGCAGTACCATGAATCTATCCACAGCCACTGTGGCCTGAGTTGGATCCCCGGCCTGCTGTTTCCCTCAGCAGTGCATTTCAGTCAGTCTGCCTGTTCTGCTCCCCACTCTGTCTCTGGTGGATCCTCTCACCCCCCACACCTTTGGCCTGCGCCCCAGTTCTTGTGTGCATAAATAAATCCTTAAAAAAAAATCTCAGTGGGCTAGAGCATCATAAGCCCTTAAATAATATATTTATTATCCAAACACTAACAGACATTTTACGGAAATCTAGAAGAATCTGTCAAGCAGGAGATAGGAACTAACTGGAAGGAAGATAAGTGGCATTTCGCAGCAATTTTATCCCATCACAACAGCAACAAAACCAAGCCCGTCCTCACCCTGTGCCTGCCGCTCTGCCAGCACAGTGTCGGAATCCGGGCAGACTAAGGTTTTAAATGCCTCCTAATATCATTTGGGTAAATTAGCTTATGTGGCTGGACTTTGTGGACTTTGTGTTCCGGCCACAGAGAATGTTCTTTCCTGTCAGAAGCTCCGACAGTCCAACGCCATGGTGAAGTATCAGTAACCTCTTAACATTTTTCTTGATTTCTTTAAGAGTGAACATTATGTCCAATGTTCACAACAGCCCAATCATTAAGCCCGCTGCGGTTCTCCTAGGAGCCAGCTCTGGGGCTTTAATCAGATTGTGGACAACTCATTCTGGTCCTGGCCATTTATCTTCTTTGTTTACACACACCGAATGGCATTCTTCTTAGCACCAAAAAAAAAATAGTCATCAAAATTGAGGACAACAAAAGACCTTTCATTATTTAAGGTGTTAAGTAACATCTATTTGCTTTCATTAGTTTCCAGACAACAAGTACACTGGTTCTGATTAAACCTGGCATGTGTTAATTATGCTCGAGGTCTGGGGTAGTTCTGTCAACAACGAAGGATTACTTCAGGGTGAAGCCTGAGCTGAAACAGGGAGCTCCTCCGGAGGAGACCCCGCGTCCATGTGCTCCCTGGTCCATGTGCTCCCTCGGGCAGTTTCCAGCCTCGGGATGGCAGCGGTGGAGGTGAGCTTGTCAGAAAAAGTTACAATTTTTTGGCTTTGTTTTGGTATCCAGCCCCCAGCTTTATCACCCGTTTTATGGGCTGGAGTTAAGTGGCGGTACAATGCAGTTTGCTCTCTTACAGCTCAGCGCTAACAGCCATCATGAGCCATAATTAGAAGTAAAACCACCACATAAATAACGTGGCAGAAAAATTGCCACTCTGATGAGCCAGACTTTGGCTATGGGAAATTTCAGCAGGTCCTGGGTATCCATCATACTTAAGGGCACTGCACGTTTTAGTGGGTGTTTGTCTTCCTGAAGCCAAAATGGGAGCCACTTAGAGTTTCAAAATCAGCTTTTAAAGATAGACAAGGCCCCTGTAAACAGAGTCAGCTGCTAAGTATGACATAGAAACACTTCTCCTAGAGGCCAGGGTGGCCGCAGGGCCTGGGAGGAGACAAGGAAGCCCAGGGGCCAGGAAAAGGATGCTGGGACTTCCCCCATGGGGAGTCTAGTGATTTTTCACTACAGAATCAAGAAGTGCCTGCTCACCAATAAGCAATGAAAATAACATTCCCCGCTGAGGCTGGGTTTCGTCTTGCAAATGCTGCTTTCGTGCTTTAAACTTAATGCTGCAACAGGAACAGGGAGGCAAACGTTTTACATTTTACATCGATTTTCTTTAATTCGCATAAGTCTTGAGAAGTCACAGAGAAGAAAATAAATTGGGTCCTGCACCTGAAAGTGGCCCTAAGGAAATAGGATCACCATCAGTTTAGCCAGCCAATTTGCAAAGAGGCAGGGATGCCCTGTAATAATCAGAATAACCCCCTTTCATCCGGAGTAGCCTCCATGCAGGGGCCGAGGAAACAATCCCAACAGTGAACTTGGAGCGGAGAGGACATGCTTTGTAGTGGACAGTGTTTTTGAAAGCCTACATCATGGATTTAAGTACACTACTTGCTTTTTAAAAATAAGCCATAGATATTTTTCTATGGATCAGTAGGAATAATTAAAGCCTAGTATTTATGTGGAATGAAAAAGAATATTCCTTTGCATAATCTAGAAGCTCACATGTGCGCTCCAAAAACGATGGTTTGCTTTCTCTTTTTCTTCTTTGGCAAACAAGCCAAAATAAAATTCATCAAAAACTCTTTATGGAGACTTTTTAAAAACCCTGTGTCTGATACTAAGCAGCGCATTTAATGAAACGGTTTTAAACTTATGCAGGTAACAGCTCCATTTCACATGTGAATTTTTATCGGCACTTGTACCTATGCAGGCCAGATATGATGAGACACCGACATTATTTAAATTAAGATATGAAGTGCTTTTTTTTTGTGGACCTGCTATATTCTAACAAATTTACTGCATGTCACAGAAAACACATAGCTTTGCCAAAGTTGGTGAGTAGCCCAGCATGGTTTATCTCCAGCCCACAGCTCTTTCCCTGAATTCAATACTGCAGGCACAATTTAATGCAAACCCAATTTATGACTTAATGCTCTAGGGACTGTAGTGGGAGATTGTTACATTATTCTTTTCTAATCCTATTTGTGTTTTAATTTGCTAAGTCTGTAATGAGGTGCATGCCTTGAATAGATTCAAGATCTTTCACATTGCTTTTGACTTTGTTTAATATAATAGATTTTACAGTTTGCATTAAATACCCAGGTGCTATGGTCAGTATTATCTCTTTATTTTCTCAACTAGAGTGAATAAAATTATACCGTGAAAGTAATTGTGTACATGTTTCCTTGTTTATTGTAATGGTTTATTTCCTATTATAATTCTTGATTCAAATTACATCTAAGTTCTCCAAAAGTCAATTCTCCGTGGGCTCTTACTTACCCTTTCCATACAATTGTTAGTCTCTGACCAACCGTGTCTTGGTTGACAATTGATTAGTTGAGTGATAATAGAGTAAGTTTTCTAGTCTAAGTGTGACTCTTCAATTAAACAGAAAGGAAAGAAGGGAGGGAGGGAGGAACAGGGGAGGAAGGGAGAGAGGGAAGGAGAGAAAGAGGGTGGGAGGAAGCTGTGTCACTCGCCATTTTATTTCTGGTGTTCAGCAGAAAGGTACCATCCCTAATCAGAGCTTCTACATCACCCAAATCCACAGTGTGTCATTTGCTGTCCATAACTGTGTTATAGCCAATTATAGCTAAATTCTCTGTTCGGTATGCACAATCAAAGGGCGTCTGGAATGCATTTTGCTATTTTCTGAATCCTATTATTGCAGACATGTTTATTACATTCAGAAGATGACTTTCTGAAATTACATTGGAATTGTACAACCCACCTGCCATTTACAAACAAAAGGACCTAAACATTTCTTAACTAGGAGAATGTTCATTTAGTTCTTTCCTGGTAACTTTTTCTGTGTTATTCTCTTTCATAACCATTTTTGTAAGACTCGTTGCTCAAGACTCCAGATATTTGTAGAAATATCTAAACTCTCCAGTTAATGTTTATTTTCAAATTAGCAACAACACAGAAGGTCAAAAGGGAGTTGGCAATTGGCTGTTGATACCTGTGGTAGCTGCTGAGTATCATTTCATCGGGAGATTTTTTTTCTCAGACCATGAATAAAGGTATCAAAAATGAATCCTAAATTACTACTGTTTGATCACCCTGAAATAACTCCGTCAGGTTGCCTGCCCAAAGAAAAGAACTTCAAGGTATGTCCTTAAATTTCATTGGGGCCATTTTAAGAGGAACGTGAATGGTGTTGGAGAGACACATGAGATCTATTTGAAAACATAGCACCTCATCATTAATTATTAAGGGAGAAATGAAAGCATTTCTAAACCAAACGTTTTCTCTTTCCTTTCTACTGAAGTTTATACTCTTAAGATCCACCACCGCCCCCCGCCCCCAGCCCCAGCTTACTTTATTACTGGTATTTGCCTCTCAGAGCCAAGGGATATTACTACCTTTTTATTTGCTATTTTTACAGGACCCAACAAAGTGCTTTTAAAATATATAACCACTTAATTCAAGTCAAGCTTCTTCAATACTCCTTTCATTCAAGCCCTTTCTAATTTGTTTTCCTCCAGCCAGGAGCCGGGAGAAGACACCGTGATTTATGTTTTCATTTATTTATTTTATTTGGGCTTTTCATTTAAGAAGAGAAATTCTGCAAACCCCCACCGCCCTCAAGTCTACATCATCTCACCCCACACCACCCCCTTTGTATTTGGACCATTAAGACTTCTCAAGGCCCGACTAGGAGTTTTACAGGCATTTCTTCAGAGCCTCGGTCTCTGTAGAGATGAGGTTTGATCTGGGAGTTCCCGGTGCACCAGGTTGGAGAGAGCTCTTTACACCGTTCAGGGTGGCAGCAATCCGGTGGTCTAGATTTCTGTCTTCTTGAGGGCAAGCCCCATCTTTGTTTTCCTTTATCACGTCAGCCTTGCTCAGCGCAGAGCGCCCGCCCCAAGGCCCAGAGGAATCTAGCCTGTGCCCAGTAATGACAGATGATTTCTCGTGGAGGATTAAAGGTGTCTTCCTCGGCAGCAGGAAGACTAGCTCTGTCAAATCAACATATTGCTTTGGCTTGCAGGCTGGACATGGGGGTGCAGGTGGAGGGAGGAAATCTCTGAGTCTTCTAAAATCTTGGGCTTGGAAGCCCCACAGCCATGGGTTTGAGTCTTGGCTTCACTTCCAGAATAGTAGTTTTGACCAAGTTTCTCCTCTCTACATGGATCCATTGATCCAGCCCAGAAATACTCACCATTATGCCATGCACTGAGTCGGGACCAGGGGTGACAAGTAGAGACACCCATGTAGCTCCTCTGTGCGCTGACCTAGTGGGTCCAACAGAGGGACAAACGATCACAGTAAAACATGATCGATGTGGTGATGGGGAAGCCAGGAAGTTCTTCTCCCAAAAATGATACATAAGTGACTGGAGAATCATTTCCTTCTGTGTAAAATAGGCAGTAATACAATAACTGACTCACGGAGGCGCTATGCAAGTAAGTGTGATTGTACTGCTCCCCATGTGAAGGAAAAACACAGAGAAAAACAAAAGAGAAAATTAGAAAGCGATTGTTATCATCACTGCTAAGTACTATCTCAGGATTCGGTGCAAAATTATTAAGAGAGTCACATTCCACCTTTAAGAATACCCAAGTTTTAGTTTTGTTTTGTTTTTGAAGATTTATTTATTTATGCATACAAGCGCTGGGATACAGGCCAGAGGTGTGGGGGGTGAGAGGATGCACCAGAGACAGAGTGGGGAGCAGAACAGGCAGATCGACTGAAACACACTGCTGAGGGGAGCAGCGGGTAAGGCAGGAGAGGTCTGCTGTGCCATGTGGGTCCGCTCTTTGAGGGGGCAGGGATCAAACTCTGCTGCAGTGGCTGCAGTTTGCTTCATAGTGCATTGCTTAACCCACTGCACCACCAGGGAGGCCCCCAGGTTTTAGTTTTAGTTCTTAATTTTAATTTGTTTTTACGGAGCACCAAATAATAATGTTACATTAAGGTAAGTTTGAATAAAAATGAAACTAAATTAATGGACTCTGTCAATTAAAAAAAATCACTAGAAATTGAGTTTTCATCAAAGACCAGCTTCTCTCAGGCAGAAATGACTGAGGCAACTCAGTTCTACCCACTTGGAAAGAAGACTTGTCCTTGCCACTGACCTTGGACATGCCCAGCAAGAGACGGCTCCTCTCTAGCATCTTGTCAGCTTATACATGATAATGACATCTACTTCCATTTAAAGATGGGCAGGAAGCATCTTCAAATGACCATTGACACATTGGGAGTCACATTTGCTCACTCTAATTTCAAAAAAGTATTTCCACTGAGACAAACTTTGGCGCCACCTACTATCAGACAAACCAGCCCTAAGTAGACTATGGCTGACTCCAGGAAGCGCTGTGTCTAGTGGATGCAGTGTGGGGAACAGCACAACTCCTGAAAATGGGAAAAGAATCCAGCATTAATGTGCACGATCTTCAAGTCCTTACACAAATATCACAACTGTTTGCAAAAACCATGTGTCAGCTGAGCCGCAAGAGAATTCCTCTCGGGGAGAAAGCTGTCTTCACTTTAGCAAAACTCAACGCGGGCCATTCTGGTGTCTTCACATGAAATCCAAGACAGGCAACTTGCTCTGTTTAATAACCCTGGAGGAACTTGGAATTTCTGAGAACATCCCAAGAAACAAAAGGATATTTTGAGGGAGAGGGATACAATTAGTAAGAAAGGCTTAGGAGGCAACTGGCAGAGAGGCTTACCTGGATGTGCCTCTATGTGCGTGTGTCAGAAGACGCACATGAGAAAGTATCCCCGATGTTCTTAGTTAGTGGTTATGTGGCAAACTGCACTGCTAGGGAACCTGTGCTGCATGCCCACACACAGTGCTTGTGCACACACACACACACACTCACCGAGAACAGTCCCCATGGGTCTTCTATATGCATTACATTGTATGAGTTATTGGGGGTCCTTGGGAAACTTGGTACTGTCTTGGTGGCCATAGGCAGAGAAGAGATAGCAGACTTGGGGGGGGTCCAAGAGAGTTTTAGAGGCTTCGAAGGAACAAGCAGAAGACAACCCCCTAGACATGAGCCCCTAGAAAGCCCCAGAAATCATGGGGAGACAATGACGCTCATACAGCCTGTGGACAAGAAGACGTGAGCCATTTAAAATCCCAGCCGTGCTATAGGTTGGTATATAAAATGTCGCGAGTCTTTAATTCTTTCCTTGGATAGTCTTACTAAGTCAAGGTAACCTGAAAATTCCAACAGTTGTACTGACTGACCCCTCCTTCCAGGTTTTGGAGTAACTGACAATTTGGGAAGGCCACGTGGAACTGCTTTTTCAGTTTCAGAAATGCCAGCACCGAATCCTTCACATTCTAAGTGCTATCCCTTTAAGCGGAAGAACACGCTGTCATCAATGAATGGTTGCTGATCTAATGACTAATTGATGGCAAGAGTCTCTAATGACCTAATAGCTCATTACGGTTGACTGAGCCAGCAGGGGTCTTCAAAAATGTTTTCTATTCCACTCTGAGGCTTTGTGAGTTTTCCCATACAGACCACTGTCCAGGTTATTAAACCTACAAATGTGAGACCACAGCAAGAACAGGGCAGCCCTACACCAATATAACCTGGGAGAATACAGGCAAACATGGATCCCCCATGACAGAAACAGACAACGCAGCCAAGATCCTTGATGAGAAGCCAGAGAGAGGCGTGCTGGGAACCAAATGGGTTCCCGATAGGTACCGACTTATGCCAAGAATTGAGTCATCACCAAGATAGTGTGGGAACAGCCTCAGAGTGAGTAAACTCAGCACTCATTCATCATTTGATAGACTGTTTATTAAATACCAGTTATACACATGGTAAGTAGTATATGCAAAGCGACACATACTATCAATCCTTCATATGTGTTATAAGATTTACCCAATGCTTCTGGTCATTTCACTTGTGAGAAAATTACCTCCGGTAAGGTAAGAGCCTCCAAGAAGTTACATCACATGTGTGTGTATGTGCATGTGTATTTATAGCCAGTAGGACAGATCTGGGACACAAATCCAGGGCTTTCTCCAAAATTCCTGCTCTTTTGTTTCTCACTACATTGTCGGTTCAATGTAGGGCTCAAGCATTTCAAGCATCGTGTTTCTTATTATTTGTCTCTAAAGACAGAGAAATGTGGTCACTGTTAGCAGTCATTAAAATGAAATAACCAGGGTCTCCCTGGTGGCGCAGTGGGTTAAGCAACACACTATGAAGCAAACCGCAGCCACAGCAGCACGAGTTCGATCCCTGCCGCCGGCCAGGGAGGGGACCCACATGGCGCGGCAGACCTCTCCTGCCTCACCTGCTGCTCCCCTCGGCAGTGTGTTTCAGTTGATCTGCCTGTTCTGCTCCCTGCTCTGTCTGGTGAATCCCCTCACCTCCCATGAGTCTGGCCTGTGCCCCAGCTCTTGTGTGCATAAATAAATCTTTAAAATAAAATGAAATAACCAGGCAAGCCCCTCGTGGTGGTCATGAAGAAAGCGCCTTCTGCTCATCTCTCCCGCACCGGGCCCTCCACTCTGGGCCGTCACCAGGATGCTGCATGCATGGACAGATGGGTTCCCTTCCTGGCAAGGCCCCTCATCTACCCGTGAAGCCAGAACTGCCAAGAAACAGGGAGGGAGAGGGGAGAAGCAAACATCCCAGAAGAGCGGCCCCGTGGCTTAGAAGCACCTCTTGTTAAATTGGTTGTGATAGTTTTTATTCAGCGGAAGTCCCACTTAGGTTTAACTGAACTGAAGTTTTAACTCAAAACAATCATCAGGAAGCAGCCAGGACATCAAGAGCAAGGACAGGGACAGATTTCCAAAGAGAGGTGTGTCCAGAAATTTGACCAAGATATCTGTCCTCCAGCCTCCATCCACTGAGGCTGAGGGGCAGCTCTGGGGCATGGATTCCTTAGTACTTCAGGTTCTGGCTGGCCCAGGGCGGGCCCCTCTGGTGGGGATGGTGGCTGCAGGATGCTCCATGCAAGTGCCTAGGGAATGGGAGGAAGGTTTGGGAAGCATCTGCTACATCTGCTTTTTTCTAGAAGAATGACCAGAACAGGCTCCAAGCCTGCATCTGTTCATGCACATACAGAATAGGAACATATTTTTACCTTGGTAGTGTGTAGTTGATGCTTCCTGCACAGCACCATCAGAGTGTATAATCCCAGCATAAACATCCTAAAATATGTCAGGCTATGGAGAGGCAGCTGTTCATCCCTCTTTTAAAGGATTCAGGCAATGTGGGTTGACCTCTATTACAGAACTGGCATATATTAGCTGAAATAATACTTTAACAGTTTTTTAGTACCCAACTATATGTTCTGTTATAAGGAATAGCAAATGTTTAATCATAAATATTTTAATGGCTTCAGGGATTCATGGTATTCAATGACCGTGTTAAATGATAATAATCACATCTGGTTTATTACTATAGTAATTCAGCAGCTTCTCTTCAGCAGTTATTTTTTATTATATGTGCTATGCTACTGTCATGGTCATTTATAGCAGTAATATTTTAAAGTGGCTCATTTGTTTGTTTAAGGACAGTTTCACAATATATTTCTGTATTAATATACATTTTGCACTATTATTTCCAAACTGCCACTGGAAAATTGATCCTATCCTGTTACAATTGGAAGACCAGAAGACACGGGAAATACCCCAGCAGAGATGGAGTGGGGGGACCAGTTAAGACTGCCTGGGTCCCACCAGGGTTATGGCAACTGCTACTGAATCCTACTCATAAATGAAAGTGTGAGCTTAGAAAGAGTTAAGAAGCAAGATAAAGCCGCAGAATAACCCAGATCTGGGGAGGCTTTGAAAGAGTTAAGAAGCAAGACATAGCCACAGAATAACCCAGATCTGGGGAGACATTTCAAGCCAAATACCAGAGGCAAAAAGCTTTGGGGAAAACCCAGAGACAAGTGTTTTCCGAGACCAGAGGCGACATCCCGGTTTCAAAGATAAAATCACAGTGAAGACGCAAAGAGTGAGAAAATGTGAACTTGTAAGAGCGAAGCGGGTCAAGGCTACCGGTTGGGCGGCTTAGACGCTGATAGCAATGTCTAATCTGCTTAAAGCGGGCATTGGGAGTGCAGTACAGGGGTGTGGGCGAGCCGCGCCGTGGTATCTAGAGCAGCCGGTCTTAACCCAGGACTCGTGTGCGATGCTGCCTACACTTTTGCCCTTATGTCACAAGGTATTCCTTGTGATGGAGTAAATATTAGCCCGAAATCACATATTGCTTTTTTGGGGGGGGGGGGCGTTATAGGGGTGGGGGTCTTAATAACCCAGAAGAGTTAATTTTCTGTGACATTCTGCTGAACCAGGTTGTAGAAATTCAGAGTTGCTGGGAGGAAAGTGCCAGGTTCCCGCTCTGCTTCCTCTTGGCTGAATCCTGATTGGTTGGGTGACAGAGGGCAAATGGCTTTTATGGCTATGAATGATGTATGACTGTAAAATGGTCTGTAACCAGAAGTGCCAACTGACATGCCTGCTGAGTTAACAGACACCCAGGGTTATGTTTGCACAGAGACACTTAAATAAACGCCTGCTAGGTTTGAGGCCGTTTACTAAGCCATCATTTTTTCTAGCTCTTCCTTTCAATTTTATTTTACTTCATCATAAATACGAGGATAGTAAAACGGTGATTCCTTTTTTTATATATAACAGTGAAGGTTTACTCATTGCAGCGGCGGGTCCTTTTCTCCATTTGCGGAATCAGACGCTTTGTCCCTCTTCCTGCCTGCAGGGGGCGCTGCGATAGACTTGGGGAAGGCGAGGCAGGGCGGGCTAGGGCAGCCAGTTGGAGGGCGTTGCCTGTTGGCAATGAAAGAGATTTTGTCTTCTTGCTTCTACATTTGTTGAATGAGAGAAAGAAAGCCCTGAGGTTGCTATTTAATCAACAGGAAAGGAGCACTTCTATTCAGCTACAAATCAGCAAGGACATGGAAAACCATCTTTTCAACATAGCTCTCAAACTGAAAAGTAGCCCAGGAGTTTATAGGTTTCTTTCCGGGTAGTTGCTACATCCGTACAGGTGAGATTAATTCAAAATCAGAGTTGGTCTGGATGATTAATCTAGAGGATTTTCATATTGTTCCTGTGTGGTCATTAGAGGCATACCAATTCTGCAGGATCTGTAAGTTTTCTTTTTCTTTTTTCTTTTTTAAGATTTATTTTATTTATTTATGCATACAAGAGCTGGGGTACAGGCCAGATGTGCACGGGGTGAGAGGATTCACCAGATAAGAGTGGGGGACAGAACAGGCAACTCCACTGAAATCCACTGCTGAGGGGAGCCGCAGGTGAGGCAGGAGAGGTCTGCTGCGCCATGTGGGTCCCCTCCCTGGCCAGGGATCAAACTCCTGTTTTAGTGGCTGCAGCTTCATAGTGCTGCGCCTTAACCCCTTGGGCCACCAAGGAGGTCCAGGATGTGTATGTTTTCTTAAATAAATTGATCACAAGACTTCGTAGAATAATTCTTGCTTATCACATAAAATCTATTTAACTTTATAGGCCAAGCTGAGTCAGGAATGGCAAATCAAACCCCAGATTTTCCCCACTGGCTGGCAACTGTGCTTCCTAAACTCTTCTACGGGGTCCCCAGTAGAGGCCTCCAATGGCCCTGCCACTGATCTGAGTTAACACTCAAGCTTCTCCTGTCCTAGGATTTTCATCTCTTCACTTTCTTAGAGGAATTTCCAGAAATTTCTATGTTTCCTATTGCCTGGGTGGTTTTTAAACCACTAATAGATTATTCATTTTTTAAATAGTATGTAAGTACGTGAACCCATCTGCCTCCAGTGCCTTTTTCTTTTTATTTATTTATTTTTTAATTAAAATATTTTAAAATTTACATATACTTGCCATTAATTGTAATCCCCATGTATTCCCCATCACCATCTCACCAGTGTCCAGTGCCTTTTTCAATGGTAAAATTTCAATCAATTTTTACCTACAATAATTAGCCTAGTCAAGTTTTCATTTCTTCTTGGATCATTTTGACAATATTTGCTACAAGACTGTTTATTTTAGGTTTTCAAATCGATTGTTGTTGAGTGGCATGTTTTAATGTCTCCGGTTTTAATAATTCCTTTTGTATCTATAGTTATATCTCGACCTTTCTTATTGCCAAACTTGTATATTTTTGTTCTCTATTTTTCTTTTCTTTCTTTTTTTTTTTTTGTTCTCTATTTTTCTTAGTCAAATTTCAGAAGGTTTCGCTATGTGATTAGTCTAAACCAACTTTTGGATTTTTGGATTCTATTATTATCTTTTGTTTCCTATGCCACTTATTTCAGCTTTGGATTTTATTAATTTCTCTTTACAGTATCATTTATTGTTGTCATTCATTATAATCTCTTAAGACTAGTAGTTAAGGGTTTTTTGGAGGGGGAAACAAGGGTGAACAATAATAGCAAGGATCAGAAAACTATTACATTTGGACCAAGTCAGACACAAAGCCTGTTTTTATAAAACCTGGGAGCTAATAATGGTTTTTATTTTTAAAGCATTGTGGGGAGGAGGAAAGAATGCAACAGACATCATCATGTGATCTTCAAATCTCTGGGCATTTACATAAAAGTTTGCTGAACCCTAATGAAAACATCAAGGCTACATTTTTTTCCTCTGAATACAGCTTTTACTCTCTCCCATAGAATTAGATGAAGTGTTTTACTCCTTGCTTCTTGAATATTCATAATTTACCTTTAACGTTCTCTTTTATCAGAGGATTATCCAAGAGTTGATTTCATAGTGACTAAGCATATCTTTACCCAAACCTTTTGATTATTCATGTCTAATTTTATTAGTGTATAATAAGAGAATGTATTCAATCTCTAGTCTCTGGCTTGATATAGTTCCTTCCAATCTTTCTATCCAACTGACTTTTCCAGTCTGGTCCTTTTGGTTTTGGGTTTACTTCTCATAAACTTCTTTTCATCAGGTAGTATTTTTTAAATTTTCTAAACCCATGTTTACCTGAACACTTCTTTTTTTTTTTTAAAGATTTATTTATTTTTTTATGCATACACAAGCTGGGGTGCAGGCCAGAGTCACGGGAGGTGAGAGGATTCACCAGAGACAGAGCATGGAACAGAATAGGCAGATAAACTGAAATACACTGCTGAGGGGAGCAATGGGCAAAACAAGAGAGGTCTGCTGGCCATGTGGGCCCCTGCCCTGGCTGGGAATCGAACTTGAACTGCTGTGCTGCAGATGCTTCACAGTGTGGCGCTCAACCCGCTGCGCTACCAGGGAGGCCCTACCTGAACACTTCTTGCCTTTAAAGATTGTTTTTTTCCACTGAGATATAATTGCATATGTATGTGTAAGCTCAAGGTGTACAATGAGATGATTTGATACACTTACATGTTGCACTGTACCCACCACCACTGCGTTAGTACCTCTATCACATCCCATTCTTATTTCTTCTTTGTGGTGAAAGCAATTAAGATCTAGTCTCTTTGAAGCTTGTTACACAAATATCATTGACTATAATCACTATACTGTGGATTAGCTCTCCAAGACTTATCCAGTAGTTGCAAGTCTCTGAACATCTTTGAAAAGGTAAAATCCCCTTGCCCTCTCTGAACATAACTGACATTCAATCTAAATTAAACACTGGGACTAAAGCAAGTCAAAGGAATGAGACAAAGCATTGCTCTGTTTTCAGAGTGCTCACACTCCTGAAATAGTGATACGTCACCCCTCAGGTTGACAGTTACTGCTCCAGAGAAAATTGCTATAGTCTGACATGTCACATCTCTGGCTTGGTGGGACCCCAGGACTCCTTAGTCAGCTCCATGTCCTTATTGTAAGTGAGATGACAGAGCTTCTTGGTGGAGTGTGAGTGATAAAGACAGATACATTTGAACCTGACCATCAGCAAACCTGCTGGTGCAGTAAGATATGTCCAAATTTTCAGACCATGAAGGAAAGTAACATTCAGAATTTTGCTACCATCATCATACACAATGAACTGAAGAAAAGAAGTGACTTAATTACCTGGGATTTCAGTCTCCATGATTATGTAAACATTTTTTGAGCCCATAATAATCACCATAGTCTGTGGGCCCAAAAGACCACCTGGTCACCCAAACAGAAGGTTTTGTTTGGCAAATCCATCCATGCGGATTCTGGGCTCATCTCTCTAGAGTTGTCACACAACTATGACTGCAAGTTGATTGCACCTGGAGACACATTTCATGCTGGTAAGTCTTATTAAATTCTGTTAAAGCACATGCCAAATTGTGTATTTTCTATGAGAAGTGGAACTATTTGTAGATGGAACAGTCATGTACACATGACCAGAGCATGGCACTGAAGTCTTCTGTCCCATAAAGTCATTAGTATATTGCACCATACTTCTCCTGCTCTCTCCCTCTTTTATTCTTTAAAGGACCTGTCAACACAAAGACCCCAGGAGGAAAAATTGAGGCTAATACCTGAGGTTGCACAAGTTCAGACTTGCACACCCAAGACCCCAAAAGCATACCATTATTTTACTTTAGTCTCGTGTTTTTCTCAAATGGCAGATCTCCCCACCAATAGGGCCAGGCCGTTATTGAGCTAAATTTGAGAGCTTTTGCTCCAGGCCTTCTCTGTTTCCCCAGTGTGGCTCAGACTGGGCTGCTGGGAAGCAACATGCACAGTGGAAAGCTTTGGGGGCAGCTGACCCGAGTTCAAATCCCAGTTCCTCCACTGACTGTAAACTTGAGCAATCACTTTCTCACTAGGTTTCCCATCTGTGAAATAGGGAAGATATTGCTATCCTCAAGAGAGGTCATGAGAACTAAATTAAATTAAATCAGACACATACAGAGCCCAGAACACAATGTGCATTCTATAAATGGTGGCCTTCTCTTCCTTCTCCAAAGCAAGAGGGAAAAATGCAGGATGGATATAAATTATCAAAAATAAACAAGTCAGTTGCTCTCATTTAGCTACAATTGACCTGAGAATCGTAAGTCAAGGATCACCATCTAAGGAAAGCAAAACTGGTTTGCTCCCGCACACCAGTCTCTATAGAGTTTTGCTCTTAACCACAAATGGCAAATTAGTTTAATTCCAGGAGAACCAAATTCTACCCACTTTCCAAATACGTGTAAGTGCCAAGCATAAGAGATTAATCAATTAGAAAGGGAGCTAACCTTGGAGTCAGTTTGTTTAAAAAAAGAAAGCTAAGCTTTTGCATCCCAGAAACCACTCTGCTGAAGCCAGCAGAAATTCCCAGCATTTAGCCTGCCCGCACCCCAGCTCTCTCCTAGTTAAGGCAAGGCCTCTGATTGAGCTGTTAAAAAGTTGGAGGCATCAGTTGTTGGAGACAGATAAGGAGATTTTATCAATCAGACAAGAGCCTGTTTGGGGGGGGGGGGTGGTAATAAGTGGTGTCGCCCTATTTCTAATGAGAAAGAAGCCAGTTAAGCCGCCATCATGAAAAGGAATCAAAGGCCCATAGTGGCCCATCTGCTGGCCACCTGGCCGGTGTGGTGCCTGCCCCCTGCCCCCACACCCCACTGCAAGCGCTGACTCCACGCAGGCATTCACGTCATGGCACGCCATGTCACGTCACGTCATGTCACATCACATCACAGCACAGCGTGGAAGCACAGTTTTCTCTCAAGTGTGAACAGTAGAGACAACACACTTTTTGTTTTTTGTAAGGTGTGCTTAAGATCCAACCAAAAGTGAGGAGTCCGCATGTTATGTCTCCCCCTACATCCAAGACCTGGCCTTCTATGGCCTTACAGTCCAAAACACCCACAGGGAAGCCAGTTCACAGTGAAGTCACAACCAGCACTGCCCGCGCCTTTGAGCCCGTGAGGGAGAGAGGCCCAGGAGCATCAACCCCGTGGGTCCATACTGGGGCAGAGTTCCCAGGGCAGAGGGGCAGACTGGGGCTCCTGCCAGCAGCTAGTGCGGCCCTCGCCAGAGATTCACTCCCACTTGGACTCAGAACAACCCTATGAAGCAACTTGACATCAGCCTGTTTCACACGTATGGAAGAGTCCGTGTCTGATTACAACAGGGGTTAGAGGTCGGCCGGCCTTGGCATCCTCCCTGCCCCTAACCAGATGGCCCTGGGGGGATTTTGCTAAGCCTCCTTCAGCTTCACACACAGAGCTGCCCACATCAGAGAGATTTTGCAGGGATTAAGTAAGATAATGGATAAAAAGTATTTAGCACAATACCTAGTACTCAGTCCACACTCAAAAAATCATAGATATAACTAGTACCGGTTTTAGAAGTGAAATATGCACCCAAGATGATGTCGGAAGTGGGCTTCACACCCTACCTGCCTCACTCTAACCCCAGACTCTTAAAATAATTTAATGCAGCGTTTGATGTATTCGTAAGAGCACATGTAACGCATCAAAACGAACAGACACTGGTGAATCCATCACCTCCCAGCTCAAGAAGTAGACTACTTACCCCTAAACCCTGATTTACACTTATTATAATAGTTCTTCAATTTAAAGAAAAAATAACTTTATCATACATAAAACCATATGGGATCTATATAATTAGTTTACATATAACCATGCAATACATTGTTTGATTTTACTTTCTGAGCTTTTAAAAACTATGGACTGTTATCATACTTTAGTCTTCTGACACTTGTTTTGTTCACTCAGCGTTATGTTTTCTGCGATTCAGCCCAGCGGCTGCCTGGAGTCAAGGTCTATTTATTCTCATTCCTGTAGAATATTCAAATATGCAAATTCCACCAGCTATTTGTCTAGCTTTCTGTGGAAGGACGTGTGGGTTGTTTCCAGTTTGGTTTTTGTTTTCTATTTCCATTCACGATGCTGCGAATGTCTTCATTTACACTCTGTACATGTCTTCAAGCTCATCTCTGAAGAGCGTCTCCGGGTGCATACGCAGGAATAGAACCGCTGGGTTGTCAAGACTTTACTTGGGTACAGTTGGGTTATTCAGCTTGACTGCTCTCCAAAGCGCTCTCCAAAGCGCTGGGGTCTACTCACAGTCATGGGCTGCGCAGGAGAATCCGTTTGTCCTCAGCCTCACCAGCGTGTGCAGACAACATAATCTTTGACAATTGGAAAGATGTAAATTGTACCTCTCAGGTGTTTTTCCTTTTGTCTTTTTTTGCTAAAGGATTTTTGCTTTTTTTTTTTTTTGCTAAAAGACATGAAGGATTTGTGAAAAATGGAATAAAATGACTTGTCTGAGATCCAACCATCCAAAAAGAACCTGAACTTTGAGTCAGCAAACACCCCGAGCATAAGGGACATTTTCTTATGTGCTCCACATTTCCTTCACCATAAATGTGATGCCGTGTTACATGGGGCAAGTGCTCATTAAGTGCTCACAGTAAACCCTGTCCCAATAAAACGGTAAAAAGAGGAATGTCACGTTGACCCTACTGTCAGGAGGCAAGTCCAAGGGTGGGCACTGGGAAACAAAGGAACTCAGGCCCACCCAGGCAAGCTCAGAAAGATGGGAACATGGGCCCTCTCTGTCCACCTCCCCTCCACACTGGTCATCCACGGCACTCACTGGGCACTTCATAAATGCCAGGACTGAGGCAGAGCCTTTGCAAGCTTTATTTTTTTTAAGATTTATTTATTTATGCATACAAGAGCTGGGGTGCAGGCCAGAGGTGGTGTATTCACCAGAAAGTATTCACCAGAGACAGAGCGGGGAGCAGAACAGTTAGATGGACCGAAGTACACTGCTGAGGGGAGCAGCGGCGGAGACAGGAGAGGTCTGCTGGGCCATGTGGGTCCCCTCCCTGGCCAGGGATCGAACTCATGCTGCAGTGGCTGCTGATAGCTTCATAGTGCTGAGACTGAACCCCTTGAGCCACTAGGGAGGCCCCCCCTTTGCAAGCTTTAACCCCCATCGTTTATGACAACCATTTGTGGGAGTTGGGATTAGACCTCTATCCTAGTTACCTCAAGAACTTGAGAGCTGGAGAAATAGATAATTTCACAAGATCAAAAGGTGGTAAGTGGCCAAATCTGGATTCAAAGGCATAATGTGCCTGCTTCAAAGTCAGCGTCCTTCATCATTGTGGCATCCTGCCTCCCTCTCATCCACCTCTTCTTCAGCGCCTCCAAACACACATGGTCCCCTCCTCCCCTTTGGGTCTCCTTCCCTGGCCGGAGAGAAGGGATCTGGTAGCTGTTCTCAGAGTGTAGTGCCCAGCACTGTGGGTTCTCCGTTCTCCGTCAGGCTGCATGTGACGCTGACAGGAAGCACTCAGGAACAGCGACGAGGTGACAAGCCCTTCAGACAGTAGTCACAGCTCTCCTCCCAGAGATACTGCTCCTCCAGAGAGAATTCTTGAAGAATGTGACCCACTCAGTGGGTATGTTACTAAGCAGATCTCCAATCCCATACTGTAACAGGGTGGTCCCCAGGGAAGGGGGAATTTCCTCCTGGTCCCGCCCTAAGTAGGGTGGAGCTGAGCAGAGATAAGAAGATGCTGGAGAGAGGAGACTGGAGACAGAAGGAAGGGAGGAAGAAGGAAGCAGGATGGAGAGCAGCAAGGAGACCTGGAGGAGGCACGTGGAGCAGAGAGACATGTGAAGAAGCTGCGCTTGCCTCTTGGTCCTGGACTGGTTGGAACAGATGTGGGTGAGAGACCTGTGGGGAGCTTAACAATGGCAGCTTTCATCTTGGTTTTGATTTTGCTCTTTTCCTCCTAAATTTGTCTGACTCTTTCTGACCTTTTTCTTTGGGTCTCCACTGAAAGGTCCGTTAGACGTGTGGCAGGCTTTTGGGCCTTGCTTTGGGCCAATCCTATTTGGCTGGACTTTCACCCTCAAGAAGATGGGTAACTTTGGATGCTTAACTTAGAAACTATATTCTTTGTCTTTTCTGTATTGTTCCCTAATTGTATTAAAGTTCCTTTCCATTAAAGGCCTTATATGTTGTTTCCAGGTCTTCCCTATTGTAAAGAGTGCTGCTATAAACATAGGGGTGCAGGTATTCTTTTGAATCAGTGTATTTGTGTCTTTTGGGTATA